>JAESUZ010004658.1:0-552313 GCA_017311185.1 Proteles cristata cristata | reverse complement strand
AACCTAGATGCAAGGCTCTCTTTCCTTCAAGCCTTCTCTAAAATGAGATTCCACTCCTTCCCTTTCAGCCTCTTAATCTAGTTCATGCCAAGAACATGATTGTCAGGAAGTTCCTGCTGCAGTCTAGCCTCCATACCTCTTCCTGGAGGCCAACCACCTTTATAAGGTCTCAGAGGGAAGAGACAGAAGATGTGGCTGTGTTTAGGAGGGGGGTATTCTTGGTTTCTAAACCCTGGGCTTAATTCTCTAACCATGACAGTCAGGGCTGGCCAATCACAAGCATTAATGGGAGAGCTTAAATTATAGAGGACCAAGTTAGAGAAAAGAAAAGAAAAAAAACCCACCCAACTCTCAGCCACGGGGACGTGCAGCTGATAGGTAATTATCTGCTGTTTGCGGGCACTGCTGGGGCTCCCGACCCGGAGCGGTCAGGGTGGACAGCGTGCGCGCCGGGGGAGAGGGCCAGCGAGTTCGTATCAGGTCAAGACAATTGTCAGGGGCCCCTCCAGACCCTTCCCGACTTCTTCCCCCCTCTTCCGCCCCTCCACTCCCCTCCAATCAGGGAGGAGCTGCCCTCTTTGCCCACCACCCCTCCCCAAACACTCGGAGGAGAGGAGTGATTAGCATGGGGCATTGTCCCCAGATAATGGGCCCCAGCTGCCGCATGAAAGAAGAGACAAAGCGCCTGGCCGCTCCACGCGCATTATCCCCTCGTTAAATCTCTGTTATTAGATTAGATTCAAAATGTATTGATTCAGAGGCTGGGGGGAGGTGGGGGAGGGAGGAGAATCTGGCTAGTATTGCTGAACCCCACCTCTCCACATGCGCTCCCACCCTCGCTCCACACCCCCTCCCCCCACCCCACAGGCAACTTTTTCTCTCCTGTTCTCTTGGGGAAATCTCCCATATCCTGACTCGGAGCTCAGCTCCTCTCCCTGGACTCCTGGAAGCCAGGGAAGGTCCACTCCTGTCGGGACCCCTGAGGTCATGGAGCCCAGGCTGCAGCATCCCAGATGGGATGGAGGCAGTGGGCGCCACAGCCTGAGCAGTGCCTGCCACGAGTCCACGAAGGGCTGGAAGGGCTTGTGGTCGGCACCTTCGAGACCTTCAGTGGGATCCTTCGTATAGACATGACAGGTTTGGAAAGCAAGGTGAGTGGGAAGAGAAGGTGAGGACCGAAGTATTGTAGGTGATGAGGGGAGGCTGCAGGAGAGGAGCAGAGAGAAGACACAGAAGCAGCAGGCTTCTCAGAAACACTTACAGAGACACGGGTGGTTTCTGGTTCTCTCTCTCTGGATTTCTCATGAGAGGAAATGGGCTGAAGCAGCAGGAGGAAGGAAGGGAGCAGGTTCTGGGAGACATAACAGGTGGGAAGGAAATTCTGAGCGTTCTCATATCCCAGACAGGGCAAAGGTCTCCGTGGGGGAAGATCAAGATCAGCACTGATCGATGAGAGGTAGTACACGGGGGGTTCTCTGGCCCCGGGCCTCAGTTTCCTGTCCCAGGGTGGCACAGTCTGGATGCCAGATCGATGAGCTGATTGGCTGTGGCTAGTGGAGCAGAAGATGTTACACGTGGTGGCTCATTCCCGAGGTGGTTAATTGGCTGCCTCAATGCTGGGCTCTGTTGCCCCATTGATTGTGGGTGAAGGGTGGGGAGGGGGGAGATGAGGAATCGATAGGTTGATTAGTGTCTTACTGGCTTTCTGGTTGGACGCTTTGTCAATAGCCACCCACTTACTGACCAGTGGTGCATTGACAGAGCCAGACCGTCCACCTTTCTCTCTCTCTGGCCCGAGGCGTGAGAATCTGCTAGTAGCAGGACTAGCCCCAGCAAATCCTGGTGGAGTGGGGCAGCTTTTGGTCCTAAGACCAGGCTCCAAAGTATGAGCTTCCAGAACCATCCTGAAAGAGTTGGGGTGGGCAATGACCACCTGTAGCCCAATCTCTGCTCAGCAGGAAGCAGCAGCTGTGAATGGGGCCAATCTCCAGCCCCACAGCCTTCTGCTTTTTGCTGGGGAAGCCTGCTATCTACCCATCAAAAAACAAAGATGAATATAAAATCCCTAATTGACAGCAAAAGCACATATGTCTGGGATGGAAAAAGCAGGTGAAACCTCACTCTAGTTCATCTTAGGAACCAGCAGCTGGTTAGACAATATTTAATGAGTTCACTTTGCATGCTGGGAGCATGGGGTATGAAGAAGCTGAGGGAAGCTAAAACAGATGAGTCCCCTTCCTCGGCCTCTAGGATCTCCCAGTCTTGAAGCTCCCAAGGGCTCAAGATCTGCCCTCCATCCAGCCTCACAGGGTGGTCTACAAATTGGAACTGCAGTTTGGGGTCGTGAGAAGGTACAACTTCAGGTGTTCCATACTGAAGCCCTGATGATTGGTCAGCCCAGAACAATTCATCCCAGATATTCCTTTTGGGTCCTTCCCCTCTAGACTGGCAGCATTAATCCATCTCCACCATGCTTTCCTCTGAGTGACAGGAAACCCAAGATGGGGAGAAGGATAAGGCTGGAATGAGAAAGGGAGAACCAGAAAAAGCTTCAGGCAGAACATGGTGATGCTAAGGCCACTCATGGTGGAGTCTAGCATTCCTTTCCCCAGAACACTTGTTAGATGAATGGAGTGGTGGAGTGATAGAGTTGGAGAGCTCCTGAGCAGGTCTTAAACCCTGGTGTTTGGGAGAGGGGACCAGAATACGAAAAGTGACATCAAAGACCAAGCTCCTGACTGCCTTTCTCATGGTCCTGCTCTCTCGGGTGAATGTGCCAGGGGCTGGCTGCCATGAGTTCCCAAAGGAGATAGTTAAACTCAAGCCTTGGCTTTCCTCGGTCTTCCAAAGACCAGACCAGTGGGTGCTGACCGTGGTGCTGATGTCCTGGCCTCCACTGCAGGATCCTCTCGCCGGGAGAGAGCTCGCTCTCAGCTTCACTGAGAGACCATGAGCACAGAATGGTAACAAGACTGTGAGAACACTTCCAGCATCTTTCTGGGGGTTAACAGAGCAGAGCATCGCTAAGTGTTCATGGTCCTCACCCTCCCACCTTGAATTCCACCTCCCATTATGTCTTCTTCATAACAGCCACTATATGGTCACCTCCCAATTCCCTGGGCCAGGAAGCATCAAATAACTGAAACCACATATAATATCCCTACCTCATTTCCACCAGTAACTTTAAACTTCTTCTTCCACCCACCCAGCTGCTGATAAATGGTTAAGAAGAGAGTTTAGGGCTTCATCGTATTTTATTATCCCCACCTGGCCCCACCCCACCATCATCCAATAGAACATGAGTGTTCAGGGAAGTGGCTACAGGTGAGGTGAAGAAGGAGCCATTAAGGTTGAATAAGCCTAATGCAATGTTATCAGCCATGTGCGAGAGAGAGTTGGTTTGCTTTGAATCTAAAAACAAGGCTGAGGGAAAGGACGGAATTCCAAAGTGCCTTATTCAGGGAAGTGACAATGGGCAATGGGGAAATCAAGGCTTGATACACAGATACATAGAATGAAGTTAGGGAATGCATGGGTTTTTCTGGATTGAAAACAGCATTTTGTAAGCCATGGTAAGTTGAGGGGGAATGCAAGAGTCCTAAACACCAAGCTTTTGGGGAAGCGTTAAGGCCCTGGTCTGGAATTGCGGGCATTGGACAGGGCCTTGGAAACATCCCTGGCATCCGCTGAAATCCTCCAATCCCCATTCTCACCAGTGCCTTACTCCCTACCACACCCACGCGCAACAGCCCCACTGGGCTGTACCCACTCAAGAATACTGCCAGATGGACCACAGTGTGACCAGGGTGATGCTATAGGCCAGCACTGCCACCAGGTAGATGCGGAAGAGCAGCCTGTCCAGCACGGAGCCCACACGCAGCCATTCCCGGGCCACCTCTCGGCTCTCGTCCCTCTTCTCCAGGAAGAGCCTGATGGAGGATAGCTCCTGCAAGAGCCCGCGCACTGCCAGGGAGGCCTCCCGCGGTGGTGGCGGGGGGCTGCCTCGGCCCCTTACGGTCTTCTCCAAGTCCCGGGGTCCTTCCAAATGGCTGCAGTGGTTCCCCATGTCTGGAAAAAGGGCAGAGCATTGGCAAGGGAGGAAGGCCTGGCAGAATGGTACAGACACCATCCCTCTGCGCCCGTCGCTTGCAGAAATTATTATGACTTCCAGACACAAACAGTCTACACGTTTTCTTACCTGTTTGTGTTCCCAACGTCTGACTTAAGCAATTAAAGAAAGTAGCATGGTTGAAGACTCCTGTATACTCTTGCTCAGTCACATCCTCCAACCTGTCCCTAGGTCACTAAGATCATGAATTTGGTATTTATTTTTCCCATGCATTTTTTTAAACACCTGGACTTCCTGCAGCAATTGGGTATCGATTATTTCACTTGAGCCTCACGATAGCCCCATGTGAGAGGCAGAGTAGGAGTGATTACTCTTTGGACCTTGTATACAGAGGTGCTAAAGCTCAGAGAGGTTAAGTGACTAGCCTGTGGTCACACAGCTAGAGCATCGTTTAAAAGTGGTATGTGGGCCCAGGTATGTGGGTGGTCTCTGCTGTGCCATATGGCATTGCTGCCTCTCCTCCTTGACTCCAGCCCAACTCCCTTTGCACCAGAAGATACACCTGCAGCTACGGCTACCTCACAGGAGAGCAGTGAAATTGGGCATTAGGCTGGAGTGCTCATTCCCCAGTTCATGATGAGGTGGTCTTAGGTTGACCATGCAGCTCCTGTAAGAGCCTAGCTCTCGCCAGAAGGGAAGACAAAGAGGGATAAGGAAAAGTAAGAGCGGAGCGTCAGCCGGGCCTGGGTTCAGACCAGCCTCACCAGCACTCGGCTCTGTGATTTACGGTGAGCTGGTTGGCCTTACGCCTCTGTTTCCTCACTTGACAAATGAGGATGACAATCTTATTGGGGGGCCTGTGGATGGTCTGGCCTCACACACGTGCCTGTCTCAAAGTACTCAACAGATACATGAACAAACCCCGACCACCACCAGCAGCAGCGACGAATGTAGCTCTAACAATTTGTCAGGGAGAATGAGCTTCACGTTTACGTCGCCTGCACGCCTGTCTCTCTGTCACACGTGTTCGATGGTATCTCGTCTCTGGGCTGACTGGATGCAATTTTACAAATCTATACACTTAGCCATGTGAGGTAAGGGGGCCCAAAACTGCTGATGGGGCGCCCATTCAACCCCCTTTTGGGTCCGTCTCAGAGAAAGAGAAGCCCGGAAGTCTCAGCTCCTGACAGGCTCAGCCTCTCACTCTCACCCGGTCTCTCTCCACCCCCAGGCTGATGAGCGGTGATGAAGGTACAGAAAGGGTCCACTGATGACTCTGGCTGAACTCTGCTGCCCTCCAGTGAGGCCAAGTGCAGGGCGGGCTCAATTCCCAGCCCCGCCCAGACTCTGGCACACACCTCACGCCAGCCAGAGACCCCGTGCCATGTCCCCCACTCCCAGGCCCTCCGTAGGGGATGCACCCTTTCCCTCTTCACCTGAGCAGTCATCGGCCTTGGCAGCCTGGGGGGTGGCTGGGGGCCGTCGGGAAGCTGTCTGCTCCCTGACGCAAAGGAGCAGGGCTACCCAGTCCAGGACCAGGTGGCGCAGCCAGGCAGGCACGGGCTGCTGCAGGTCCTGCTTGTGCACCAGCCGCACGATGAAGATGGTCTCAGCCAAGCTCACCACCAGCAGCGCCATACACACGACGAAGTAGACACCTGTGCGCGTGGGGAAGTCGGGGCGCACACACAGCAGGTGGGAGGGGGCCGGTCTTTCAGCCCCACCCCCTCCGGGGCCACACTGCGCTCTTCCCCTGGGGCGGGTGCCTTACCGATGAGGGGAGTGCCGATGGCAGTGGCCGGCAGCGTGTCCGACACGATGATCAGGAAGACAGAGTAGCCCAGGAGGAGTGTGATCTTAAAGGAGACCCTCTCGCCACTGTCCGGAGGCAGGTAGAAGCCCACAATGTCCATGAACATGAGGAAGATGCTGGGCAGCAGCAGGCTGACCGTGTAGAACAGGGGCCTCCGGCGGATGACCACCTAGGCCCGGGACAGGAGCTCTGGGGGAAGCCCGGGGCACAGAGGCTCTGCACCCAGGACCCCCCAGCCCATCCCAGACCCCTCGCTTCATGGAGCTTCCAGCCTGGCCCTGCTGGGAGAGGAAGAACTGGACAGACCTCACATTCGGCCTCCGGATTGAGGCCAGTGGCTGCGGAGGATGAGGAAGGGACAGTCGCCCTGAGCTTCCCCATCTACTGCCCAGAAGGTCCCACGCATGCGTGTGACCTGGAGCTGCGAGAAGGGACTACAGTCTTCCTCACGCATCTCCTGAAGTCTCCGGGGACAGGATGCCCAGCAGTTCAAGCTGTCATTGCCCCCGCGTCCGCCCCCCAGGGACACTCACGAAGAACTTCATCTCCGCGTAACAGCCGCTGCTTTCCATGCTGAACTCGCGGAACTGGGTCAGCACCGCCAGGAGCTCCCACTCGCCCTGGTTCATGAAGATAGTCTTGTCGACCTTCACCTTTTCTGGCAGGCGCCACAGGGAGATGTTGATATCCTGGACTGGGAGGGAAGAGACCAGGCCAGCTCTGGGGTCTAGGGCCAGGAGGGCGTGCCAGGCCCTGTGACGGGGGGTCCTCGGGGGGCCGCACACATGGGATTAGATGCACTCAGCTCTTAGCTTTCAGCCTCCGTGTCCTCAGCCATAAAGTGAGGTAATAGCACACACTGTACTTGCCAGATCCAAACTATTAGAAAGCCCCTTCTCTCCTTCTCTCTTTTCCTCTCTTCCTGTCTCTCTCTCTCTCCCTTCTTCCCTCTCCCTCCCTCTCTTTCTCCCCCTCCCCTCTCTCATCCACACCTCTTCTAAGTTTCCATTAGGGCCACCCATTTGGGAAATGAACAAAAGTCAACATCCTTCACCTTTGCCTTCATAGGGCTGACTGTTCTCAAAGGTGAATTAGGGAAATAAGCAAAATCTTCGCTCAGAGAAAAGCAGTTTTACTTCTCTGCATCTACACCAGAGACATGAGATATACACCAGAAGGCTAGTAGCATCCATTACAGCAAAGTATAGGGAACAATCTACATGTCCATCAATCGGGAAAATGCTTAATCAACTATGATGCACCCCGATGCCGGGCTGTCAATGTGTGGGAGAAAGATCTAAATATGCACTAACTCAGAAAAATGCCCAAGACCTTTAGTTGTTGAGTAAAAAGAATCAGATGGCAGTGGCATGAATGATACGTTTAGTAAAATAACAACCTAAGAAATAATTTTCAGGTACTTTCCACAGAGGAGTATGTATGTGTATATGCAAAGGATAGAGAAGGATCTGGAAGAACATACCATCTGAGGCCTATACTGATAAAAGCTGTTAAGTCTTTGGTGTGGGGAGTTGTTGGTGAAGAGTTTGGGATTGAAGGTAGAGGTCAAAAGTCAAAGATAATTTGCAGTTCTGGTTTTTGTCCAAGGGAGTTCTGTATTATGTTTGTAACTTACAGTTAATGTGACGAAATCCAATATAAGTGGAAGATATCTTTTTATGGGAAGGTGGTGGTCATTTTGCTAGACTTTAGCGAGAAACTCGCATTCATCCATTGAATAAAAGTTGCCAAGCACCTTCCTTTGTGCCAGGCACTGTACTGGAGACCTAATGGTGGGCCAAAATCATGCTCCTACCCTCTCTGGGTTTATATCTGATGGAGGAGAAGACATTGAGCAAGCACCTGCAAGTGCAATAGAATAGAACAGATCAGGGTGCTATAAAATTGGGCCAGGGGGATGCCTAGTCTGGGGATGAGAGGAGTCTCCTAAGGCACTGACGCCAGTGCTGTGATGGGGTGAGTAGGCGACTTGGCTGAACTAGGGGTTGTCGGGGGGCAGGAGGCAGGGGCAGGGTAGCCCAGGAGAGGAAGCAGCCTGAGATAAGGGGAGAGAACAAGGGGCTTTGGGGACTGGGAAGGAAGGCAGCTGGGCTGGGGCAGAGCTCAGGGGAACGTGCATGGGCTGAGGCTGGAGAGGTGACTGTGGACAGCCCCTGTAAGTAAGTAACTTGAATAAAGGGGAGTGCCTCCTAGGGTGCGCTCCTCGAGCAGGTATTTCGGGGACCCTCCAGCCTGTACCCCCGCCTCCCAAAGCCTGTGTGCGGTACTCACTGGTGTGCAGCCAGCTGGTGAAGGTCAGCGAGCAGTTCTGCACATCGAAGGGGAAGTTGTAAATGTCCAGGCTACAGGCGGTCACCACCTGCAGGGGCTTGTAGTTCTCGACCTCGCCGTGGTGCCTGACATACACGTACGGGATGCTTGGAGACTTCCCCACGTCCACACTGGCCAGGGAAGAGAGGCAGTTTGGGGGCTCAAGATTACCTGCAAGGTCAAGGCTACTTTCCAAGCAGGAAAGGGCGTTTCTCCTTCATTCCCTTGGCAACCTGGCTACAAAAGGCAGGTGAGGAATTCGGGTGCCTCAAAGCCACTTGCTGTCACCAGCATGCCCAGCTGCCCCTACTCTGCCACCCACCCAGCTGGGCAGAGCTCAGCTCCCGAGATCAGCAGGCTTCTTTGCCTCCTATCCCTAGAGGCCCCGTGACGTGCGAACAATCTTCCCTGGAGGAAAAGGAACTAGAGAAATCATGGAGAAGAGAAGAGGCGAGGTGGGCAAGTCCTGCAAGACTTATTCCCTCTCTCTCGGCAGATCCCCAACCCCTAGGCTCTCCCGAGTGACCGCTGTGGCACGGAGCGACCCTGAGCTTGGGGTCCTGAGCCCACAGCCTTCTGTGGAATCAGGCCGAGAGATGAGAAACTAAGATCCAGGCTACTCCACACTCTAACCGGGAGACCCAGCCGGGAACTGGGATCCGTCCAGCCTGAGGCCTGCAGATCGTGGGGCTCTAGGTCAACTGTCTCCCCTGAAAAGCACTGAGCATGGCAGCCATGGCATTGGGCAACGCGGTGGGTACCCGGAGGAGGGCAACTGGCCCTGGGCCACCTCCTCCTTCCGTCTTCCGCGGGCTGGCATTGAGAAACCCAGGCAGTGGAGTCTGAACGACCTGAAGGATGGGGGGAGGGCACGGTGCCCGGTGCTATCAGCTGCTGGGAATCAAGGATGGTGGTACCCACTTCACACTGGGGGCGTGGTCCAGAGCCAGCCAGGCAAGCGTGTGACTGGAGAGGTGTGAGTGTCTCCAAATCCCCCCTGGGACCAGTGCTGGGGCTCCATCCCTATCGGTAATCTCACTGTCCCCTTGAAAAACACAGCTGTTCCTCATTCGGTTATTATGACAGCGCACATTCATTCCCTGGCTCCCTTTCCCTGGGAAGGGGGCCCTTGGACCACGAAATGCAGGGTTCCCACATCAGACATAGAAAAAAGAGGAGTTTTAAAAAGAAAAGAGGGGAGGGGTGCCTGGGTGGCTTAGTCGGTTAAGCATCCGACTTTCGCTTAGGTCATGATCTCGCGGTTCGCGGGTTCAAGCCCCGCGTCGGGCTCTGTGCTGACTGCCAGCTCAGAGCCTGGAGCCTGTTTCAGTCTGTGACTCCCTCTCTCTGACCCTCCCCTGCTCACGCTGTCTCTCTCTCCTAGAAATAAATAAAAAACATTAAAAAAAAAAGAAAAGAAAAGAGGGGAGAAAAAGAAAGAAAGAAACCAAAGGGGAATTGGGGCCCAAGCCAACTTTACCTACAGTTCTGCGAGCCTGAGTGCGACCTCTCACGCCACACGTCCCCCAGCCCCGGAGCCACCCGGCCGCCCGGCATCGGATGGCAGCACTCACAACTCATTGATGAGAATGTCCGGGACCCAGATGCTCTCGGTGGGGATGGACAGCTTGGTGATGTTGTCAAAGTCCTCAGGGTTCCACTGGAGAAACTCATCTGTCCAGTACTAGGGGAAGGGCGGGGGATGGTCACGGGCGGCCGCCCCTCAGGATGACCTCAGTGCTCAGTGCCCAGGCAACAGACGGGCATCTTTTTGGGGGAATCCCTCGACAGTACAGAGAGTCCCCCCACCTCTGTGCTCACACTCTCCCACGTGCAAATACGACCCAGGCAAATGACGCCTTGCCCCGGGGAAGGCATTGTGTCATTTCTCCTGTTTGACTATCCCATCTGCTGACTTGGGATCTTGAACACAGAGCTTCTTGGGTCTTGGTCTGCTCAATGCAAATTGGGACAATAATATGCACCCGACAGGGTAGAGATGGTTTTACTGTTAAGTTGTGATCAACACATTCTTCGCCATCCTGTCCATTTGACTGATCTAAAAAGTGCATGTAATTATGTCATCCCTGTGCTCAAAACTCCCTTGCACTTGAGGGATCGAGTTCAACCTCACGGCCAGCAAAGGCCTGCACAATCCGACCTCCACCTATCTCTCTAGCTTCGTTACTTTTTTAAGTTTATTTACTTATTTTAGATAGAGAAAGCACGAGTCGAGGAGGGGCAGAGACAGAGGAAGAGAGAGAGAATCCTTCTGTCTGAAAGAATCCCTCACAGTGCAGAGCCCAACGCAGGGCTCAAACCCATGAACTCTGAGACCATGACCTAAGCCAGAATCAAAGTCTGATGTTCCACCGACTAAGCCACCCAGGCGCCCCTCTCGAGCCTCATGATTTCTGTCATCCTCTGTCTGTGGATTCTACTCTCCAGCCGTGTGCAAACACCCCACGTCTCTGCATACCTGTGCTCTCCCACACCGCAATCCCTGTCTCCTCCCCCAAGGCAGGTCTTCCGTGTCTCCCCAGACTCAGCCAGAGCACCTGTCTGCTCCTGTCTCTGGGAACCTTCCATGCCCCAACCCCCCAGGCTGGATTTTCGTGTGCCCCCCTGTGCCCCCATGGCTGGTATCTTGTTCTTGCTACACTGGAGAGCTTACTGCATTCAACTGTCTGTTCATGTGCCTGTGGCCCCCACCAGTCTGTGACTCACTGTGGGCAGGGCCCAATCTCATTCGTGTCTCTAATTCTGGTCCCTTGGCACGGTAGGTTGGCATCCCATCACTGCTGGGCACACAAGTGACCCTAGAGGTCCAGAGGTGGGACCTCGGCTGGAGGTCCCAGGAAAGGAGCTCCAGGCTGCCTCTTCCTGCCACGTCCCTTCCCTTGACGCGGGCCGTGCTCCGTATTGAGATCTTTCTAGGGCAGAAGAGAGCAGTCTGGCAGGAATCAGCATCTGGCTTCTGCCTCCACCCCACTCTCTGCCCCATGTGCTGGTGGGAGCGGGGAACGCCCATGAGCAGCAGAGGGATGTAACAGAGACCTGCAGATGCCTGGCATGTGCCCAGACAGAGCCCCTCTCAGCTTTGACCTCTACGACCCGGGCCGATCCTCCCACCCCCTCCCGCCAGCTATTCTTGTTCCCTTCCTCTCTCACGTCTGCCCTGCAGCTCAGAGCCTGCCAGCACAGGGCCTGCTTATGGACGGCAGCCTCACTGTTTGCCTGCCCTCCACCCCCAGCTCCCCCCCAGCTCCCCTCCAGCTCCCCCCAACTTCACCCCAGCTTCACCCCAGCTCCCTGTAAGCTCCCAGCCAGCTCTCCACCCAGCTTCCCCCGCCCAGCTCCCCGACAACTGGCCAGAAGGGCTGCAAAGGCCTCAGAGACTCAAGGACGTTCTCAGCGGTGCCTGAGTGATGCCCGTCAGAAGCTCAGACAATGGACAGGTGGCCGAGGATGTGAGGACCCCATGGATGGAACTGCCCTGTGTCAATCACCCAATTTGATTGTTATCACCCTTGGCTTAATAGAAGGAAGAACTTTCTAGAGGTTAGAGTTATCTGACAGTGCCGTAGCTGTCCACTGAGCACCAGGCACTGGAGGTGTTTATCAACAGAGGCAGATAAGTTGTTGTTTAAGATGCTGTGAAAACTCTCAGAGACCAGGGGGTTGGAGGATTCCTCCTCCACTGAGTGTGGAGCTTCCTTCCAGCGCCAGTCCTGAGATGAGAGGGGCCCTGGGTCTCCTGAGTCTGCCTCTGAGCCTCTCCCCTTCCCTCCCCTCGCCAAGGCCTCTTATAGCCCTTACTCTTCAGAAGGAGGAATCCTTCCTGGAAGGGAAAGCCCCCATCCCAGGAAATGGGGGCGGATGCTCACCTGCCGGTACCAGATGTAGGTGGTCAGGACCTGGTTCTTCTCATCCTGTGAAAGGAAAGGGAGCTCAGGTGAGTGCCCTGTGGGCAGGCGTCCATCTTGCACACCTACCCCAAAAGGATCTGTTGCTTTGTGTCCCTATTCCTTTGGGAAGAGAGAGTGAAGGAAAAGAGAAAAGGGCCGACCAGGAAGAGGTGGTCAGTCTTTTACTAGGACACACCTAGGAAGAAATACAATCATTTCTTTTTTAACTTCATATCTGTCTATCTAACCAGCTATCACCTTCTACTATTTTGTATTATGTTATACATATATATGTGTCTAGGTTACATATGTTTTACATACATTATATGCATAACATAGAAGAGGAGACATACAGCGGGTACCTGGGTGGCTCAGTCAGTTAAGTGTCTGACTTTTGATTTTGGCTCAGGTCATTATCACGTGGATGGTGGGATCGAGCCCCGAGTTGGGCTCTGTGCTGACAGTGTGGAGCCTGCTTGGGATTCTCTCTCTTCCTCTCTCTCTGCCCCTCCCCTGCTCGTGCTGTCTCTCAAAATAAATAAAGACTTTTTAAAAAAAGAGAAAACATACAGAAAATATTATATCTATATATTTTTAAATGTTTATTTGTTTATTTTGAGAGAGAGAGAGCACATGTGCACACCAGAGAGCAAGGGCAGAGAGAGAGAGATAGAGAGAGGGAGAGACAGAATCCTAAGCAAGCTTCGTGCTGTCAGTGAGGAGCCCGACATGGGGCTCGATCCCACAAACCGTGAGATCATGGCCTGAGCCAAAATCAAGAGTCAGATGCTCAACTGACTGAACCCCCCAATCTATATATTTTTCCGTATTTGTATGCCTGTGAATCTATATCTGTATCTCCTTCCTGCCCTAATATTCAGTCAAGAAATGCAAAACCACACAGAGTCAAAAA
Organism: Proteles cristata cristata; assembly: GCA_017311185.1. Lineage (NCBI taxonomy): Eukaryota > Metazoa > Chordata > Mammalia > Carnivora > Hyaenidae > Proteles > Proteles cristata. The sequence goes on along the minus strand of JAESUZ010004658.1, from coordinate 539,279 downwards.
TGCATCCCTGTCCCTCATTCTCATCTGGGGCCCAGCTTCCCTCCCCAAAGAGCCACACTGATTGCAGTAGACAGTGAGGTCAGGCCCCCGCTTGCTCTGGTGCCCTCCATCTCTGTGATTGCTTTCTTGTTTATATCTGCACAACGTCTGACCTCCTTGCTGGGCAGTACATTGATGAAGGAATTGATTTATTAATAGGTTTAGGACTAATTGTCCAACAATCATTTAGCAACACCTGCCATGAATCAGGGGCCCATGTAAGACTCCAAGGGCCGAGAAATGAGCAGGACAGATGAACAGGACAGCTTATGTGGGGAGCCGGTCACCATGACACAAGGCGTGAGGAACTGCATGTGGTAAGCGGTCCTCTGGGAACACGGGTTGGGAGAGGCAGCCACACTGGTTTTATGGTTTGGGCAGCTGTGTAGACAGTGGGTGCTGTTGACCATCCTGACATAGGTCTGTGCCACATCGCAGATACTCTGGGTACTTGATTGTCCCCTGTGCTGCCCAGGGGGCGACCCGGCCTTACATGGTCTTCCACCCCACAAGGCACACCCCTGAGCGGGGCAGATCAGGGCCAAGCGCTCACCACACTGAGGATGGCATAGACAATGACGTCGATGGACACGGTGGTTGGCTTCCTCCAGTCCCGCACGGGCCGCACGCCCTTCTGGTAGTTGGCCAGGAGGTGATCTGACAGCCTCAGGAGCGCGGGCCTGGAGGCGTTCTGGGCCCCGGGGTGCTCCCTGAGCCTGGCTGGGAAGAGCAGTGCACGTGGGGCATCAGAGCCTGAGGCTTCCCCCATCTCTTGCCCTGGCTTGAAATCTATTAAAAGCAAAATGTCTCCACTATTTCTATCTCAGAGTCCCAGGCACCCCTGCAGACTGAAGCTCCCATCACTGGAATGTTTTGTCCACGGAGATTCTTGCCCAAACCCGGAGGTATTGTCTCCTAAGGGTAACCTACACGTGCATTCCCGTGAGAGAGGGGAGCTGGGCTGTAAATGCAGGTGATGTAAGACAGGTGAGGTCTAAGGGGGCCAAGGGCTGAGAGAGGTTGAGCACAGGTACCTGCCCAGAGGAGGTGGGTCTGCAGGAGACGGAGGAAGGAGGCCGGGGAGCTAAGGAGGAGCGGCCCTCGGGACAGGTACTGAAGGAGAGGGGGCTGCAAGGGGAGGCGACCCCAAGTATACAATCTCTAAGCCCAAAGGTCCGCATGAAGGTTTGCCTCAGTCAAGGGCAGAACGCAGCGTCTGCCCAGATCCTGGTCGTCTCCTTGCCCCCAGCCTCCTGTTAACAAAGAAAGAAAGGAGGCATCCCGTGGAAACTGCCGCTCCTTCCTGCGAAATCCTCCCCTCTGAGCCTCACACGCACCAGCTCCTGGGGGCCTGTCGGCCAGGCCTCCTTCAGGGGGTTGGTGATGGGCAGATCGGTTGGGAAGAGGGTTAGATGTAAGGGCCCAGGAGGCGAGGAGAAACTGAATTGCTCCCAGAGCAGGGGGCCCAGGAGGACAGAACAGCAACGAGAAAAGCCAACTCTGAGGCCCTCCGCCCATTCTATGGGGATTTCAGGTGCACCTGTTATCCCGCTGGGAAACAGTGGAAGCATTTCCTGAAAGGTGCCAAGGAAAAGAAGGTGAAGGCCCACCTTCCTGCTTCCCTCGGAAGGATAGAGAGGAGCAGAGAGAGGGTCAGGATAAGAGACCATGTATTGGTCGTCTTATTGTGAAATAAGAGCAGTTAACACACAGTCTTCATTTCCACCTTCGAGCAGCCCCCCAGGGTGGCTGTCGTGACGGCAGAGTACCCAGATAAGGATCCCGAGGCTCAGAGAGGCGGGGACTGTGGTCACAAGCAGGGGAAATGAGATTCAGATCCAAATCTCTGTGTGTCTCCACACCAGCATCAGCTCTGATCCCGGTGCTGGGAATCGGGCCGGTATGAAGGCAGCCAGATTGGACAGTGATTCTTCTCAGCCAAGAAAGCCCCAGGCCACGGCCTGACCATGCAGCCGGGCTTCCCCGGGGACGGCTCAAGGGAGGAAAGCCAGTGTGCACATAAGCTCTTCCTACCTGTTCAGCCCCGGGATGGCACCCTAACCCTCCCCAACCTAGCCCTGCATGGGGAGAAAACCTTCCGAAACAGGGAATAAATATTGTTGGTGGCAAATGGAAATGAATCCGGTTGGACCCAAACATCTCGTCTCCCAGAAAAGCAGGAGGAAAGGGTAAGGGAATGCAGAGAAGTTTGGGGTCGCTGGAGTCTAGCTCTGGAAGGGAGCTTGAGGAACGGAGGCCCAGGGAGCCCACGCCTCAAACAAGGCCAGCGGAGCTGAGGTTGGTTCTGGTCTCCAGTCTGGCTAATGTGCTGTGTGACCGTGAGTGACTTATTCCCCGTCTCTGGACCACGGCACTCCCATTTATAATGAGAAGGGGCAGACCGGATGAAGTCCAAGGTCCCTTGCAGCCTCCATTCTGAGAGTTTGGGGACAGAGCAAAGAAGAGAGGAGCCCCTCTCTGCAAGCCCTGCCTCGCCTGGCACCCCTACTGCCCGTACTTTTGATCGGGGCCACAGTGCCTTCAAATTCTCGTGCTTGGATGTGGCCAGGTCCCTGACTTTCCCGAAGCGGCACCCCCTCTGAAACCCTCCCTCCCTCAACCCCTGGGGGAATCAAACGTCCCCCACCCCACTCTGCAGGTGGCCAGGCAAGTCACCGTCCCCTTACCTTGTCCCTGTGCCAGGAACGTGGGCAGAAGCAAGGCCAGCAGGACCCGCGGCGCCCACGACAGCATGGTGACTCTCCGGGGATGGGGTGCCTTGGAGTGGCCTCAGGGCGGCACGAGCAGAGAGGCAGCCTGCCCACAGGTCCCGGCCGGCCCGCCTCCCCAGGCCGCCTTCCACACCTTCCCAGCCGCAGCCGCACACGGCCAGGGCCACCAGCGCTGGGCAGTCGCCAAGTTTTCTGCAATCAGTCCTTCAGCCGCATCAGGTTTCGGGGCGGGAGGGAGGGAATGGGAGCCAGTGAGAGGGGAGCCCGCCCCGCTGATGTCACAGGGCAAGACTCGGCTGCCCCTCCAGCCAGGTGGCCGGGGGCCAAGTGCCCCAGGGAGTAAGTTGAGGTGGGGGTGGAGGGCACTGCAGGGGCCCCTGGAGCAAGGGTGCAGCCTGTGTGCTGGGAGAGGCCCTGGGCTGCTCCCTTCATTTATGTCCCATGTCTGGTGCGCTTGGGACTGGGGTGTGGGGTGGGGGGCGCAGTGAGGCAGGTGCAGGGGGGCCGGTCCTTCACTCCACCTCCTAAGCAGGGGCCGGGCGTGTGTTTACCTCTGCCCTTTTGATCTCATCAAAACATGTATTTATTTTTCTCAATGAAATATTTAAATTTAAATATTTAAGTAGTAACCTGTATATGTAATTTATACTAAGCAAATATATTTATATATAATATATATAACAACATACATTATATATATGTATTATTATTAAGTTTATTTTTGAGAGAGAGAGAGCACAGGGAGGAGGGGGACAGAGAGAGAGGAAGAGAGAGAGAATCCCAAGCAGGCTCCGAGCACTGACAGTGCAGAGCTCGATGTAGGGCTTGAACCTGTAACCCATGAGATCATGACCTGAGCCAGAATCAAGAGTCGGATGCTTAACTGACTGAGCCACCCAGGAACCCCCATAATATGTATTATGAATATATAATAAAGGCACCTGGGTGGCTTAGTCGGTTAAACATCTAACTTCAGCTCAGGTCATGATCTCATAGTTTGTGGGTTTGAGCCCCACATGGGGCTCTGTGCTGACAGCTCAGAGCCAGGAGCCTGCTTTGGATTCTGTATCTCCCTCTCTCTCTATCCCTTCCCCACTTGTGCTCTGTCTCTCTCTCAAAAATAAGTAAAAATTAAAATTTTTTTTTAAAAAAGGGAATACAATAACACATGCTTATTATAGAAAAATGTGAAGAAACATTAAAATCATCCATGGGCTTATTCACTACCCCAAGACAGCCTCTGTTAATATTTTGATATATATTTCTCTATAATTTTCTGTTATAAGATGTGTACAATGAAGTAAATCCACCGTACATATAATTTTGCATCCTATCCCTTCCTTTTCTTATTAGTACCATTTCCTGAACATTCTCAATACTTTCCTTTTAAGAATTTTTTAATGTTTATTTATTTTTGAGAGAGAGAGCATGGGCAGGGGAGGGGAAGAGAGGGGAACAGAAGATCTGCAGCAGGCTTTGCACTGACAGCAGTGAGGCCGATGCGGAGCTTGAACTCACAAACCATAAGATTTTGACTGGAGCTGAAGTCAGACGCTCAACCAACTGAGCCACCCAGGTGTACTTTCCTTTTGTTTTCATTAATTTTTAAAAAATGTTTATTTATTTTTGAGAGACAGAGAGACAGGGCATGAGCAGGGGAGGGGCAGAGAGACAGGGAGACACAGAATCTGAAGCAGGCTCCAGGCTCTGAGCTGTCAGCACAGAGCCTGACGTGGGGCTTGAACCCACGAACCAGGAGAACCTGAGCGAAGCTGGCTGCTTAACCGACTGAGTCACCCAGGCTCCCCTCCTTTTGTTTTCTTAAAAGAAGTGTTTCTTTCCTTTTTCAGTTGAATAGGAAAGGTTCTATCCCCCAGACACCCAGTTGTGTGCCAACAAAATTGTCTGAGTGTGGCTGTGAAACTCTGTTTGACTGAATCTCACTCCCACTTTACCATTTGGGTAGAAGTGGATTGTTTTGCCTCAAGTGCATGGAAAGCAAAATGCACCAGTATCAAATCATGGCAAACTTCAACCACAAAAGATTTTTATTCCTTTTAATTCCGTTTCCAGTTGGATTTAAGGGTGGCATAGGCTGGGAACACTGGGAAGGAAGAATTTTCTCAATTGTCATTGTTTAAAAAAAAAATCACCTTAGTCAGGGATGAGTCCTTCTTGGTTTGGTCTGGATTTCCCTCCTTATTCGTGTGCATGACGAAATCTGCATTTAGCACTTAACATTCATTGATGGTACCCCTTCGGATGGCTGTTAGCCAGAGTTTGGTCCTGGAATGTTCGGTCGAGCTCAAGGAGATCGGGCTACCCTTCTCTGAAGTCATGTGCTTGCTCGCTGTTCCAGACAAAACAAGGAACATCATCTCCAGGAATTCCTTTTGGAGGAATGGAGATGAGGACACGCCGTAGAATAGGGGAAACTAGGCATCCCCACACTTCTAGGGAATTTAAAGAGCCAGGCACCCCCACCCCGGAATAAGTACATCTAGGCTTGACAGAAGACAAGGCAAAAAGAGCCAGGCTGTCCCCAGGCTCCCGGACTGAGGTCCTGAAGGGGTGCAAGTTGGGAAGGACACCTGTGGATTCTTCAATGCATCCTGAAGCCCAGCATCTAGAGTGATACACAGAGATCCTTAGGCTCAAGCTCCTTTCTCATTGTCACTGAGAAATCCGCTGCAAGCTTCTAGAAGGTTGCTTCCTCTTATTTATGAGTGTTATAAAATCTACATGTAGCATTATACCATTCACTGACAGGGCCCCTTCCGGGTTTGGTGCTCAGCAGTAACCCACTTGGGGCTTCCATGATAGCTGCTGCTTCACTAAAGAACGAGCACACTTAGCTGCCCTCTCCGTGTCCTACCCACTCCCTCCAAATGCCCCATTTTGTCCCCCCTGGGGCTCCCTGGGTGAACCCACGAGGCACTCCCTCATCTGTGGCCCAAGCCATGACCAGCGTGGCCTGGAGCCCATTCCTTCCACAGAGCCAAGCCACCCGGAAGGTGCATCAGGCACTGAATTTGTGTGGGTGCAGCGCACAGGCATGGGAGGGGGGGAGAGGGGGGCTAGAAGGCGGTGCCGAGAAACCGAAGGTACAGCTCCCAGCAAAGAGGGATCTGGACAAGGAGAAGGGAGAGGGATCTGGACAAGGAGAAGGGATCTGGACAATAAAAGGAAGAAGAAAAAAGGAAGATGAGCAAATAAAACACTGGCAGGCAACTGAGAACACAAGGCAGGCAGGAATCAAAGGCAAGGAGGAAAAAAAGAAGAGGAAAATAAAAAGAAGGCCGCACGAGAGGTGGAGCCGGGGAGCTGGGGTGGCCTGAACGTGGCTGCGTGGAATGGAGGGCCGGCCAAGGCCGCGTGCCAAGCCCCGGGCCGGGGGGCAGAAAGCCTGGAGACCCTGTCCTCTGAGCACCAAGCCTTCATTTGTGCTCTGAGCTCTGGAATCCTCTGGGACTGCCCAGCTGTGCCGGGGAGGGAAGAGCATGTCTCGGTACAGCGTGTGCATTAGAGAATTAGCCTCTTAGGTAATAGGATTATCGCGAGCCGGGCAGGCCACGGCCTCGAATACAGATGTATTGCCTCTGTGCCTCTCTGATAGAGCATCAGTCAAGTTTCCCCCGAAGAAATTTCCTATTAATGGATTTGGTGGCACAGCAAGAGAGGGCGTAGCTGGAGCTGTGGCCAGTGGCGGGGTGTCAATTGCCTCCGACGAAACGGTGGAGTCACTTTTGTGCCTTTTAAACAAGATAAAAATTAGTGCTCGGCCTTGATGAACTCGCCTTGGCCGGTGGGGACGAGGGAAAAGCAGAGGCCCGGCTAATTTGATTCCGGAGCCCTGCCTGCAGACGGCCGGGCTCCTCCGGGGAACGGAGGCAGACACGCAGACGGCAGCGGCCTGGGGTGGGTAATGAAGGCCCTGAGGATGCGGGGCCCGCAGGCCTGTGCCCGGGCGTGGTGTCCAGCTGCTTCCAACAGCGTGTGCCCGGGAGGGCGGTACTCTCGCCCCTGCTTGGTGCTTTCCAGAATCACACAGCCCGGGTCTAAATCCTATGGAGTGCTCTGGGACTCGGCGCAGTCAGGCGGCACATGCGGGTGCACACACCGTCCTGCCCCTTGCCACGGAGCTTGCTCCCGTTTTCCAGGTTAAAACACAGAGCCCAGAGAGCCCCCGCCACTTGCCTCCGTTCCCACAGCCCATTAGGGCTGGAGCTAGGATCCCTTAGATTCCTGGCTGCAGCTTTTGGCTTACAGTCCTGTCTCCCATCTCCTCCAGTAAATTTTACTGGTCTCTAAAACTTTTGCCACCAAAGAGCCTGACCTTTTAGGACCCATAAACTTAGAAAAATTTCTGCCATCTGTCGTCGCGACCAGGCGCCCACCTGCTGGGGAAGGGCTTTGGGTCTGTCATCCTGGTTCTGAGTCGGGAGCAGCTTCATGCTCTCCTGGCAGCTTGAGGAGGGGGTTCCGGAGCCCTACACCCTGTGCGGGGGTAGGGGGTCCGCGGAGCCCTCCCGGCTGCCCATTACCCATGCTCGGTGCTTGTTCATGGAGCCCCTGCAGGCTTTGCCTCTCAGCTCTGGGCAGGGCACGGGGGCAGACGGGGGGGAGCCCTCCCTCCACCAGCTCCAGGCACTGACGCATCCTGGCTCGGAGGCTGAAAGATTTAGGGTCGTCTCCCCACGGGGAAGCCAGGGAGATGGGAAGAGGCCTGGCTCAGATTTCCTAGTTTCCCTGCCCAAAGAGGCAACAGTGGCCCTTATAGAAAGGAGAGAAAAGGGGCAGTCTCTTCCCTCCCGGCCTTTTCTTTCTTTGGTGGCCCATCATGTCCCACCTCGACCTTTTCTCTGGCCCTGCGCCTTGGAATGGCCCAGGTCTGCACCACTCCACAGCAGCCCCTGCCATTTAACGAGGACTCTGTGTGCCCGGCACCGTGCTCAACTCTTTGTCACATTTAACCTCTATTTCCTATGAAGAAGATATTATTATTCCCATTCTGCAGATGAGAAAAGGAAGGCACGGAGGAGTTAAGCAGCCCGTGCAGAATTCCAGAGCTGATAAGTGGAGGGTGTGGTGATAGGTCCCACAAACGCAAAAGCCTGGGCTCGTAAACCCCCCTCCCCCGATTACATTGAGTCCAGAACATTCTGTAGGACTGAGGCCCAGGTTGACTGGAGTCTGGCTCTGACCCCGAGTAGGGATGTGTGTCCCCCTAGTCGTGCCTTGATTGCTCTCACTGAAAGGGCAGGCTCACTGGGCTGGCCCTACATCAGCCTGCAAATTAAAGATATTTGTATTAAAGAGTAGTCTTAAGTAAGAATACATGATAACTTTATGGACCATTACACATATTATTTCCCCCAGTACAGACTGGATTCAGAAATACTGCCCTTTCCCATCCTGGCCCCAGCATAGCCATTTCCTGCAAACGCTAGGTATGGGGCCTCACAGTACATTTGGGACCAGTGACCCTCTGCACGCCCCCCCTCCCCATTGGACGGAAGTGATGCTAGAATTTCTGGACTACACTATTATTCTGTTGAGTCTGGATGCCTGGGGTGAGGCTTCCTTAGAAGGATGAGGTTTTCTTGTCATCTGTCACCTGGAGAAGAAGCCTTTTCTAGTCCTCCAAGCAGACAGGATGGAAATCCTGAAGCAGGTGGCACAGTGGGGATGTTTTTCTGTCAATATGGACCCCACTGAGTTTGTTCTAAGGCGCCACCGTCCACACGCACACAGGCAAGAAGTAGAGGCAAAGCAGCCCCAAGCAGGGGGGCCATGAAGGTGTGCTTCTCCTCTGGGACCCTCCAAAGCATTGTGGGGACACGGGGAGGGATTCAACAGGTCTGGGAGCACCCAGCACGCTGTGCCCTACGAGACCGAGTGCTTCAGTCTGCAAATATTCCTTTGCTTCCTTGTCCTGTCTTCCCTTGATAGGCATTCATGCGGGAATCCCCAACCTCCATCTGCCACACTAAGGGGTGGAGGAGGTGGGGACAGGGATTTGTTCCTGGTTGGACCAGTGTGGCGGCAGCAGCAATGGCCTGAGAGAGAGAAGCGCCCAAGAGAAGTGAAACCCAAGGGGCCCCACTGCCCCATCTTCCTAGAGATCTTTCTGCGGCAAAACTCTGGAGATCCGGGGACTTGTTTTGATAAGTGGTGGCAGTCTTTCCTTCGTGCAGGACGAGTGGGATCATGGTGTTCCGCACAGCGGAGAGGCAGGCCCGTCGGACTTTCCCTCCCCTCCTTCCTGGCACAGGAGGGCGGCCATGCTGCTCTGGGTCCTTATAAGCATCCAAGGCCAGGATGCTCCAGCTTCTGGAGAATGTCTCCTTCTTATTAGATGAAGCTTCCCCTCTATCTCAATTCCCAGATATCCATCACATTCTCTTTGTTGGCCACGAACAACAGAATCAACTCCGGGGTGGTCTCCAGGGTGGAAGGTCAACCTGGAACGTGCATCTAGAGTTAGTGAGCTGGCTTTTGGGGCGCCCAGGTGGCTTAGTTGGTTAAGCATCTGACTTTCGCTTGGGTTATAATCTTGCGGTTCATGGGTTCGAGCCCCACGTCGGGCTCTGTACTGACTGCCAGCTCAGAGCCTGGAGCCTGTTTCAGAGTCTGTGACTCCCTCTCTCTCTGACCCTCCCCTGCTCACGCGGTCTCTCTCTCTCTCTCCTAGAAATAAGTAAAACATTAAAAAAAAAAATAGAGTTAGCGAGCTGGTAGCCGAGGCTGGGCATTAGTGTGGCTGGCAGCGTGGCATTAGCCCATCTGGTCACCCCAGAGCTGGGCCCAGGGACAGAGGTCGCTGGGCTTACATTTCTCTTTTACTTGAATTCTAATTTCTAGAAAGGAAGGGACTAGAGAGGCCTTTTTATCCCTTCCTTTGCTTCTCGGAAGATTAGCGCCGTAATATATTGTTATTAGTATTTTCCGAAAAAAAATTTTCAAAGAAAGAAAAGTCACAAGCCCCCTTGGGATTCCAAAGCAAAGTTTCCTCTACTATTAAACTTTAATTGCACTTGGTACCATTTGAATCATTTCCTTCCATCCTGTAGAAATGAGTTCTGTCTCCTATCCCTCCTCTCCATTGTCTCTGAGAGGGTGAGAACATAGTGGTCATTTCTGGGCTCTTCCAGAGGCAGAGAATAAAGATGTTTACCAGCACTCGTGAGGATCTGCGTGGTTTACGATGCGCTTTCCTGCACGCGCTCCCTTTCACCTTGGTGCTCAGGAGAGCTCTCTGAGGTAGGTGACCTTGTCCCCACTTTATAGCTGGAGAACTCCTGCTCTGAGACATGTCGCAACTGGCCAAGGTCACTCAGCGAACAGGTGGGCGAGCCTGCTTTAGACCCCTAAGCCGAGAGCAGATCTGATTCTCTCTTCTGCACTTTCCACTGGGAAAGGAGCAGAGAGGAAAGAACGGCAGGCTGCAAGGGTCTTGCCTCAGGGGCGGTGAGATGTGGATCCGGGGACGGGGTGGGGACAGAGACAATGTCTTCATCTACCCTGTTATGCCTTTAAAGGTTGTCGTGTATAAACACATCATCATCTCGTTGAAAAGAAACCAGATGTGTTCTTAAAAGGAAGCAGGAGGAAGAACAGAATACCAAGGACTTTAACCTTGCTTCCAACGGAAACTCCCAGTGTGGCCATGGGCGAACCGTCTGCACCTCAGTCTTACCACCTATCAAATGGGAATAAAGGAATAATTACTCTGCCTACCAGATTCACAGACTCTTTGTGAGAATAGCATAGTTCAGTAATTACTAATCTGGGATGGGGAAAGAAATGTCAGCATCACCTGGTTCACATTAAGCACGCCCCCTCCCAGATATTCTGAGACCCGCTCCCTTCCCCGCCTCCCTCAACAATTATGAAAACCACAATTCATGTGTTATGAAAAAAGCACAGACTCTGGAGTCAGATTTGACCTCAAATCTCCGTTGCTCGGCTCACTAGGCCTTCAACCCCGGTCCAGACCCCTAAGGCAGCTCAGCTCAGTTTTCTCCTGTCTAGAGTGGGCATGAGCCCGCATGCCCCCCAGTGGGTCGTGAGGACTCAATGGGCTGAAGGAGGCACAGCACACAGCACGGTGCCCAGGACATAGCACAGGCTCAGAAGCTGTTTCCTTCCCATCACAAACAAAAGGGATCAATAGAATTAATAAATAAATGAGGTAATGGCTTGTGAACACTCTAAAAGTTAAATACAGCAACAGAACCTCAAAGGGGTGGGTTCCCAGCAGCCTGCCCCCAGCCTGGACAGAGGGGAGGGGAGAATCTGAGAGGCTGTGTGTGTGTGAGCCTGGCTGTCACCTGCCTCCAATGTCACCTTCCCAGCCAGAGCCTCTCTGACTGCCCTGACCTTACACCCCACTCACTCCCTATGTTCCTGCCCCACACTGCTTCTCACACACTGCGTGCTCAGTTTATTTATCTTGTTTATTATCTCTTTTCCCTACTAGAATGTGAGCCCCATGAGGGTGAGGATTTTTCCACTCTCCGCTTAATATTGAGGTGTAATTGAGAAATAAAATTGTGTATTAAAGTGCAGAGTGGTGATTGGATATACATAAGCATTGTGAACTGACTCCCACGATCAGTTAATGAACATAGCCACCCCCTCACATAGCTATCTTTTCGTCTGTGTGAAAATGTTTCAGATCTACTCTCTTAGCAAACTTAAGTATACAACACTGTATGGTTATCTGTAATCACCATGCTCTGTGTAAGAGCCTCAGAACTTGCCTTTTTTTAAAATAAAGTTTTTTAATGTTTATTTATTTTTGAGAGAAAGACAGAGACAGAGTGCGAGCAAGGGAAGGGCAGAGAGAAGGAGACACAGAATCCGAAGCAGCTCCAGGCTCCGAGCTGTCAGCGCAGAGCCCGACCCGGGACCCAAACTCACCAACCGAGAGATCGTGACCTGAGCTGAAGTTGGATGCTTCACTGACTGAGCCGCCCACGTGCGCCAGAACATACTTATCTTATAACTGACAGTTTGGACCCTTGATCAACATCTCCCCATTCCCCCACCCCCGCCTCAGCAGTCACCATCCAGTCTCTCTCTGCTTCATGAATTTGGCTTTTCTGTTTTAGATCCCATGTATAGTGATATCTTATGGTATTTGTCTTTCCCTGTCTGGCTTATTTCACTTAACAAAATGCCGTCCAAATTCATCACATCGCAAAATGGCAGGATTTCCTATTTTAATGTCTGAATAATAAATACTTCAATGTATGTATTGATCGTATTTTCTTTATCCATTCATCCCCTGATGGACACTTCTGTTGTTTCCAATCTTGGTTATTGTGCATAATGCAGCGGGCAACACGGGAGTGCAGATCTCTCGTCACATAGTGATTTCACTTCCTTTAGATACATACTCAGCAGTGGGGCATGGGTAGTTCTATGTTTAATTTTTGAGGACCCTCCATACTGTTTTGCATAATGGCTGCACCGATTTGCATTCTCACCAAAAGTACACAAGGGTTTCCTTTCATCCATATTCTTTTTTTTAAAGTATTTTTATTTATTTCTAGGAGAGAGAGAGAGAGAGACAGCGTGAGCAGGGGAGGGTCAGAGAGAGAGGGAATCACAGACTCTGAAACAGGCTCCAGGCTCTGAGCTGACAGTCAGCACAGAGCCCGACGGGGGGCTCGAACCCACGAACCGCGAGATCATGACCTAAGCGAAAGTCGGACGCTTAACCGACTAAGCCACCCAGGCGCCCCTCCTTTCATCCACATTCTTACAAACATTTCTTATTTTTTTGTCTTTTTGATAATAGCCATCTAACAATCCTGGAGTGGTTTAGACTTGCATTTCTCTGATAATTAGTGGTGTTGAAAACCTTTTCATGTACCTATTGGCCATTTGCATATCTTTTTTGGGAAAATGCCTATTCAGGTCCTTTGCCCATTTTAAAATCATATTATTATTATTATTTCTTGCTACTGAGTTGCATGGGTTCCTTATCTATCTTATGCACGATAACCTTATCAGACATATAGTCTGCAAGTATTTTCTCCAATTTTGTTGATTGCCTTTCATTTTGTCAATGGTTTCCTTTTCTGTACAGAAGCTTTTTAGTTTGATGTATCCCTGCTTGTTTAGTTTGGCTTTTGTTGATTGTGCTTTTAGTGTTATATCCAAAACATAATTGCCAAGACCAATGTCAAGAGCTTTTTCCCTGTATTTTCTTCTTCTTCTTTTTTTTTATGTTTGTTTATTTATTTTTGAGAGAGAAAGAGAGAGTGGGGGAGGGATGGGGAGAGAGACGACAGAGGAGCTGAAGCAGCCTTCTTGCTGTTTGCACAGAGCCTGACATGGGGATCGAACTCATGAACTGTGAGATCATGACCTGAGCTGCAGTCAGACACTCAACAGACTGAGTCCCCCAGGTGCCCCTTCCTTATTTTCTTCTAAGGGTTTTATGGTTTCAAGTCTTACATTTAAGTCCTTTATCCACCTCAAGTTATTTTTTGTGAGTGGTGTAAGATAGGGGTCCGGTTTCATTCTTTTTCTCTTCTAACCCCACTTATTGAAGACTGTCCTTTAGAGGCAGAGATTTTTATTTGTTTTGTTGACGATTGAATTCCCCAAAAGTAGGAAAGTGCCTATCACATAATAGATGCTCAATAAATATTTGTTAGGTAAACGAATGAATGGCAGTAGTAAAAAGGAAGAAAAATGGGGCTACTTAGCAAAGTTCATCTGTGGTCTGGAGCTCTCCTGACCTCCTTGGGGGTGTGGCTGTCAACTGAGGTAGTAAGGAAGCTGCCAGGCCCAGAGCTGCGCTCCTGGGCTCCATCTCCTGCTTCTGAGGACACATGGAGCAGACTCCCCTGGCCCCAGTGCCGCCATAGCTCTGGTCTGTTGCTTTCTTGAGCAGTGACCCGGGAGGACCCAGCTGGCCACTGGGTGGCATGTAAAGTAATGCAGGTCTTGGAATGGAGAACATTTGGGCTCCCTGACCTGCCACTAACTGTCCCAGAGACATAGAGCCTGTAGTCCTGTGTGAGCAGATAGAGATGGGACAACGAGGAGAGAGCAGGCGTAGGAGAAATCCCAGCTTCACTCCTAACAACAGCAAGGCAAGGAGACCCCACAGGAGGTCAAGGCTAAGGAGCGCTCTTCCCGCACCACCCAGTGGAGAGGCAGGACCCCGTAAGGAGGTCATACGGCCCTCCTGCTTCAGGGGCTACTGTCTCACTCACTTTGCATTTATGGCAGAGCAATGAGCCTAAAGCAAGGTCTTCAACACACCCCAGCAGACACACCTGCCTTTGTACCAACATCCTCCAGAGTTGGAGGCATCAGGGAGTGCTCCCTTTGGCCTTCGGAACCACCTAGTCTAGCCTCCGTCTGGCACGCAAATCTCTATGGCATCCCCAGCCAACGCTCTCTCGGTGTTTGCTTACACACGTCTAGTGATGAGGAGGCCTTTCACCACCGCCATTTCATTTTTGCAGAGATCTTTCTGATATTGCTCCCCACATGGGTCTCTCTCAAGCTTCCACACACACACCCCCAGTGCTATTCTTCGGGACATTCAGAAATTGATACCGAGCCCTGCCACCATCATGCCTTCTCATCTACAGGCCAAGCCACTCCCTTGCATCAGCACAGAGTAGAGCAGGAAGGACTTGGGGAGGGGAGAGGCGGTGCGTGGCTCACCTTAGGATCCACAGTGCCTCCCATCTGCCTGGGGGCTCCTCCTCCGTGCCTTGATGGAGTCCGCTGAGTGAACGGAGGAGCGAGAGAATCCGCGCACGCTTCTCAGTCTGTAAGTGAGGAAAGTGAACCTCAGGGAGCCCTGAGTGACTTCAGCAAGGCCATGCATTTCCCACCCCGAGAGCTGGCTCCCGGTTCCCAGGATTTTCCTGGGCTCCATACCAGCGTGTTCAGAGAACTTTCTGCTCCACAGAGGCCGCCCACCCAGCTCTTATTCCCTCTCTGTGTTCACCTGCTACAACCTTCCCATCATGTTGTCTACTCCACCTTAAAACCTTTGCTCTAGCGCTTTCCTCTCCCAGGAGCCCTCTCGTCCCAGATGTCCGCTTGGCTAATTCCCCCTCACCTCCTTTCCGGTCTTTGCCTAAACCTCACCTGTTGAATGAGGTCTAGCCTGACTAATCCACTTACTACCCTCACCTGCCTGGCCCCAGCTGGGCGCACCTGACCCCGCTTACCTGGCCCTACTTTGTCTTTTGTTCTAGAGCCCCATCGCCTCCTAACATTCTACGTGATTGACTTATCGTGATTCCTTACTGTCCGTCTCCACTGGTAGAATGTCAGTACCTTGAGGGCAGGGAGCTTTGGGGCTTTTGTCTCCTGATGTAGCCCAAGTGCCCAGAACAGTGCCTGACACTGAGGAGGAGCTCAATGAATATCTGTTGACTGAATCTCCTAGCCAGGGAACCCAGAAAGGCCTCAGGTCCGAATCACCCCCCACAGGACACAGTAGGTGCGGAACACGTATTTGTTAATACGTGGATTAACTGGTTAGATGGCGTGTCTTTGCTGCTCCGTGACACTGTGTATCATGCGCTGCCTCACGGCTGAAGAGAAACACGTGTCACGGGCTCCCCTGGGGTTGCCATGGAGGTCCCACCATGGCCTAGAGGACGCCCCCTGTCTCAGGCCCCATCGGCGAGCTGTGGGTGCAGCTGGTTCACGGCTGCCCTTTTAGCTCCCCAACCCGTCTGGGATGTGCCATGTGGTAGGCTGGGCAATGGCCCCGGAGACACTCACCTCCTAATCCCTGGAACCTGTGGATGTTGCCTTATCGGGCCAAAGGGAGTTTGCAGATACGATTGTGTTAACGGTCTTGAGATGGAGAGATTATCCTGAGTCACCCTGGCCGGCCCTACACGCAAGTACGAGTGTCCTTCTAAGAGGGAGGCAGAGGAGGTGGAACGCCAGGGTAGGAGACAGTCATGTGGAAGCGGCAGCAAATAGAGACGAGCTTGGAAGGTAGGGGACCAAGCCGTGAGCCCAGGGGCGCAGGCGGCCCTGGAAGTGAAAGAGGCAAGGAATCAGATTCTCCCCTTCCAGCCCCCACTTTGACTTCCACCCAGTGAAACTGATCTCGGACTTCCGACCTGCAGAGCTGACAGAGAACAAATCTGTGTTGTTTTAAGCCACTAAGTTTGGCTATAGCAGCGACAGGAAATGAACACACACCATTCTACAGGCAGCCCAACCCCTTTCACAACAACCAGCATAAACCCCAGGTCTGTTTTCTCGCATCACCCAAACCTCAGACCCTGGGAGACCGAGGTTGGGGCGGAGGTGGGAGGCTGGGCACGATGCAACGTCCCAGGCGATTTCAGTCCCGACAGCCTCGTATTCCTCCTCCTAAGTGTCGTTCCCAGTTGAGCCGCCCTCTTCCCCCTCCTCTGGAGCTCTCCAAATGCTGCAAATAGACCCTGAAGAGTCTTGCTGGCCTGGAGTAGCTTCCCAGAGAGGACCCTTTCAATCTTCCTGCTTCCAAGTATTTAATTAGTCCTAAATGAAGAGTCCTCCAAAAGCATACAGCACTTTTGCACATTTGCTGACATAATCACATTTGCTGTTGCCTCTGATCGTCATCCTGGAAGTGTTCCTTCCCTTCTGGCTCCCCGGAAGGTGGTTTAACGAGCTCTGGGAGCAGCAGCACTTTTCAAAGCCTGTCCCCTGGTCTCACGGGAACCTCTCAATTCTACAGCACGATTTGTCATTCTACCGAATAAAGGCTGAGCCGCCCGGTCGAGAGTATTTCTAAACCCCACACACAATCCCCACGATTCAGTCTTTCCAGGCTTGGGCTTCTTGTGGACCGTGTCACGGAGTCGGCAGGACCATCCCAGAAGGTGTAATTGTTATTCCCTCCTTACAGAGGAAGAAACCGAGGCTCACTCTACTGTGGGGACCCATGGAGGGCAGGGATTAGAAACTGGGTATGCTGGTCATTAATGTTATGCTCCAAATAGTCTGGCTGTCCCCTCTTTTGGGTCCCTGCACGGATTGCCCTTCTGGCAACATGGTGGTTGAGTGGGTTGCGTGATGGGGACAAGGAGTTAATTGTGAGCAGAAGAGACGGCGATGTCTTCCAGGCCTTATCTCTTTCCTTCTGCCACAGTGGCCGCCAACATCCAAGATAGATGCTGCTCCATGGGCCTGGGTCTCAGGGGGAGGACATGGCCCGGGACCCGAGCTGGCCTGCAGTGGGCACAGAACAGGATGTAAGCCACTGAGATTTGTGGGTCGTGTGTCACCACGGTATAACCCAGACTCATCTGGAATGTCAGCCGTGCTATTTTCTAGCTCTGGGGGCTTAGATGAGTCAGTCAACCTCTCCAGGGCTTGGCGCCGTGGATGGATGGCATCTAGCATAGACTTTTGGGGCGAAGTTAGTGAGATAATATGATTAGGATGCTTAGTGTTATGTCTGTCACACAGTAAGTGCTCAGTAAATGGAAGTTGTAGTCACTTTTGTCACTACTGTTTTTATTATTATGGAAATTAATTGTCCAGAGTCCCTTCATTGGAAGTGGTTGGTAGGGTGTGGGAAGAGGAAGGGACCATATTTTTGAGCAGCTATGACATGTCTTATACACTTGCAGAGTCCAGCATCACGAAACCATTAAGTGGTGGTGCCAGGATTTGAATTTATGCTTAGGTGACTCTCTCCCCATCATCTTCTTTACCTTCCTTGAAAGAGAATTCCCCTACGCTCTTGCTACGTGGGTGGGAATGCAAACTTGTGCCGCCACTGTGGAAAACCGTATGGAGGTTCCCCCCAAAATTAAAAACACAACTACCCCACGATCCAGCAATTGTGCTCTGAGGCATTCACCCGAAGAATACAAAAATACTAATTCAAAGGGATACATGCACCCCAATGTTGATTGCAGCATTATTTACAGCAGCCAAATTACAGAAAGAGCCCAGGTGCCCATCGATTGGCGAATGGATAAAGAAGAGGTGGTATATATATCCAGTGCAGTATTACTCACAAAAAGAATGAAATCCTGCCATTTCCTGTGCCATGGATGGAGCTAGAGCATCATGCTAAACAAAATAAGTCAATCAGAGAAAGACAAATACCATGTGATTTCACTCATCTGTGGAATTTAAGAAACAAAACAAGCAAGGGAAAAGAGAGAGAGACAAACCAAGAAACAGACTCTTAACTATAGAGAACAAACTGCTGGTGACCAGAGGGGAGGTGGGTGGGGGGAAGGGTCCTACAGGTGATGAGGATTAAGGAAGGCACTTGTGATGAGCACTAGGTGTTGTGGTGAGCATTAGGTTAAGTCAGTCTATTGTACACCTGCAGATAAATTTACACTGTATATTAACTGGAATTTAAATAAGAACTTAGAGAGAGAATTCCTCCAGTGCTGGGCACACAGTCCCCTCCTAAACCCCACATCCTCCACTCTAGCACCCAGCCAGCCCCCTCACTTCTCCAGATCGGCACGGCTTGTCATGGGCACCAAGCCAGCCTCGTTTTGGGTCCCTGCCCTTCACCTGCTTCTCTTTGCCCAGGTAGGGCAGAACGTAGGGTTCTCAGGAGCCTAGCCTAAGGCAGTGTGCGCACCTTCTAACCCCAGGGCACCGGGGCAGGGGCCTTTCTCCCAGCGGGGTAAGACTTCCAGGGAAGCACACTGCCTTGGGGAACAGAAGACCGCAGCTCTCCTCAGGCCTCCGCATTGAGAACAATAGTCCCTTATT
Organism: Proteles cristata cristata; assembly: GCA_017311185.1. NCBI lineage: Eukaryota > Metazoa > Chordata > Mammalia > Carnivora > Hyaenidae > Proteles > Proteles cristata. Next base: position 520,767 of record JAESUZ010004658.1, on the reverse strand, counting down.
TTTGCAGCTTCTACCCTCAGGAGCCCATTCAACTCTGCCAAGGTGTGACCCAGAGGCCACCGCTGCCTCCACCATCTCTCCAAACACTAGAGATTTTAAATCCATCTAGATACCAAGGCTTCTAGATGCTCTGTCGGATAGCCCTGAGTTCAAGTTCTACTCTTTCACCTACTCATTGTGTGGCATTAGGCAAATCGCTTAACCTCTCTGGGCCTCAGTTTCTGTATTCATGAATTTATCCTACCCTAAGGACTAAATCAGACACCCTATGGGAAGTCCTCATTGGTAGTGTGACACACAGTGGGTGTCCCATAGGGAGTGGCTATCCGTAATCAGCCTCCTTACCGTCACCTTTACCATTACGTAGGGTTTATTATTATCCTCTCCCAGCCTCACCTGCAAAATGAGAGCTTTGAACGAGCTGGTCTAGTTCCCGTCCAACTTTGAGTGACCACCTCAAACACCCATGCATACATGCACATGCATATAGACACGCACACACACACACGCACACGCACACACACACACACACACACAGCACCCGCTATGCTGCCCAAAGAGGCAGAGCAAGGGGCCCCGAGCCTGGGCTACAATGACAAGCCTGGACTCCGCCCTGGTACCCTCAGTGTCAAGTTCAGGGACAGAGCTACGGTGGCTGAAAGGTGAGAGGGCAGGGCGTGCGGGGGGAGATGGGCTAAGTGGCCAAGAGGATCTGCAGGCCGCAGGGGGTCCCGGGGCCTGGAGCGAAGCCCTGGAACCATCTCCATAAAACCTAATGGATGTTTGAAGTATCACCAGTGGGGGAAGGTCTGCGAGACAGAGCTTTCAAATGTCCCAGGAACCAGGGCTGAGACAAGGTGGCGGAGTGAGCAGGCCATGTGCAGCCTTGGGGGCGTGGGTGGGAAGACAGGGCGTAGGCTCTGCTCAAGGGGAGCCTCCCCGCCTCCAGCACCCCGGGGAGGCAGGGGGAAGGAGCAGTGGCAGCAGCATGGCTTACCTGTCGCCTGGGGTCCGTCCCCCGCCCGCATACCTGGGGCTCTGATACAGGAAGGCACAAAGGCTTCACCGGCTGCGGCTGGGCCTTCCTTCCGGGAAGCGGGAGTGCGCACTGCCCCGCCCAGCACCCTCTGTACCCGGGCTCCGTGCCCGGTTTGTAGGGGACGCAGGAGGGAAGCCTGTGCTGCGGCCCCTCCGGGCTCAGGTCTACCTCTGCCTGGTGTGCTGAGGAGTCACGGCTCTGGGGAGAGTGAAAGGGGTGCGTCTGTCAGAGGCTGGTTAGTGGGAGGAGGCTCTCCCTGAGAAGAGGGACTCACACAGCTGAGGTCCCTTGAGATACTGTGGCCATGACACCAGCTGGAGGTAGGGGGAGCCGTGGTTTGCCCTGTGAGGGAAAGGGGCCGCCGATCGCTGGTGCCGGCAGCCTGATTCTCCAGGAAAGGGGGTGTCTGCTGTCAGGGGAAGGAGGTAGTGGAAGGGGGCCTTCCCTTCCCTCCACGCCTTCTCCCCTTGGATGGCACACGCGAGCCATCTCCGCCATCTGCCCACAGCCTATAATTCCGCCGCCCAGCTGCACGGGGGTGCCTGACTGTCTGATTGTGGGGAGGGCAGATTGCTGAGTGAGTGGCGTGACTGGCAGGTGCCCTGCGTGCCCAGCTGCCCGGGGAGCAGAGGCTGCTCCGCGTGATGCTCTGTGGCGTCGAACCCTAGCTCCCAGGCCTGCCATAAGGCCTCCCTCCCAGGCCCCCCTGGCCCCCTTTACCACCATTATTCTTTACAGCCACGCTTCTGTCACTGCAATGTGCAAAGGACCCCTCCGAGATAAGGTCAGAATCCAGGTCCTGATTCAGTGGGTCTGAGAGGACCCAAGGCTCTGCATCTCTAACCTGTGCTGCTGCTGCTGCTGCTGCTGATCCAGAGATCGCACACTGAGTAGGAAATCTTTCGACCTTACACAGCTTACATGTATAACATCTCTGGGCTCTGGGCATGGCCCTGGGGAAGGTGGTCAATAATCATCATCATCATTGCTATTGCTTTCAATGCCTCTAATGCCAGGCACTGTGCTCAGCACTTCCTAAATCTTAGCCCATTCAATCCGCACAGCACCTTGGTGAAAGAGCCCTTTGTCAGGGATTTACAGATAAGACAAAAAAGCCCTGACATTCTGAGCTAACTCAGTTACTTGCCCAAGGTCCTCAACCTAACGAGTGGTGGAATTAGAATTCCAACGCCTATCCTCTACAGTAGCCACATCTAAAGCCAGGAAATAGGAGCCTCTTTTAAGAAGTGATGGTCAAGAGTCAGGGGTGGGGGGAGGGGGGAAGAAGTAACGGTCAAGGGTTAAATCTCTGGAGTCAGGGTATGCCCGAATACAGGAGACTCCCCAGGAGCCTGGAGCCACACTGCTTAGATTTGAATTCTGGCTTTGTCACTTGCTGGCTTCGTGGTCTTGGGCAATGTACTCAACCTCCCCGTGTGACTGTGAAGTGCAAATGATAATAGTAAGGTGATTATGAGGATTATACACACCATGAGGTCTCATTATATATACATATCTCATAATATATGTAAGCTTCATAATAGCCCCAGTATTATCTATCTATCTATCGATCTATCTATCTATCTATCTATCTGTCTATCTACCTATCTACCCGGTGCGATTACCTACAAAGATCTGTTAGAGAGTGTCTGGCACAGATATAAATGATACTGATCATTTGTGAAATGGGGGTATTGATATTAACAATAAAAACCATTACGTAACTAGTACTTAGCATATGTGGCACCCTGTTCTAAGCATTTTACATATAGTAACTCATTTAATTCTCTTAAGAATGCTATAAGCTGGATTTAATGTTGATCATCTTTTATAGATGGGGAAACCGAGGCACAGAGTTTAAATGACTTCCCCAAATCACATGGCTCATCAGTGGCGGAGTGGCATTTGAACCCGGTGAGGATGAGCCAACACACGTCGCCATACCGATTGTTTGTTACATGGTCGGCATGGCCTCGGGCACTGGAAACAGCCGGGAACATGATAAACTCCGTGCCCCAGCCCGGAGCTGACATTCTCGGGGCCCTAGAATTCTACCAGCTATGCACTCGGCACCATGCTTGGCACATTAAAACAAATGTTTGTTTATTTTTGAGAGAGAGAGAGACAGAGGATGAGCAGGGGCAGAGAGCGAGGAGACACAGAACGCCACGCTGCCGGCACGGAGCCCGACCCGGGAGAACCCACGGACCGTGAGGTCATGACCTGAGCTGAAGTCAGAGGCTCCGACGGAGCCACCCAGGTGCCCCGGCTCTGCTTCTCCTCCGACCCGCTCTCCTGGGGCCGACGTCGCAGTTGATCAGGGCATTCCTTCCCCCAGAGCCCGCCCAGGGCCCCCAAACCTGGCTCGAGGCCGCACTCCAGGCAGCCTCGGCCAGACCACATCCCTGCCAGGTCCGGGCAACCCTGCTCCAGTGGAATAAGTGAATGTTTCTGACTCCAAAGCCCGTGGTGTCCACCCACCCCCACCCCACACCCTCGGGGAGGGGCAAGCAGCAGGGTTAGGAGACAGGGGTGCTTGTAGGGGAAAGAGCTGCGAAGCCGAGCCAGGGAGGTGGGGAGAGAAGGACATGCCGACTGCACTGTAACCCTCTGGCGCTCGGCCTGGAGCGCTCCTCTGGGGGACGAGCAGGATGAGCAGGAGCAGAGTCCGATCCGGGGACACCGAGTAGGGCTGGCGATGCCTCTAGGCCCAGGGCTTTGGAGCCCGGCGCTAGGCTGGCGGAGAGGTAGAGAGGGCGAGGCAAAGGGCGAGCCAGGGGCTCCCCCCACGGATCCCGAATGTGTCGCCAGGCACGGAGCCCGCCCACGGCCCAGCATCCCCTCCCCAGCCCTGCAGAAAGCCTCGCTGCAATGCCTGCTTTATGGCCTCTGCCAAATGAAGCACAAACTTAACTACATCACCCCCCCGACAGGACAGGGGAGGGGGCTGGGGTGGCACATGGGGCTGCTTCAGCCCCCTAATCTAATCACTGGTGTGGGTCATTTCAATTATGGACACCAGAGTGTGGTGGGGGGCCTGGCTGCTCATAAAAGCCTCCATGCTGTTGCTCAGCTAATTATGAAGCTCTTACTGTCTCAGCAGGTAAATAACTCAGGACTGAGAGGTTCTGGCTGCTGAGATGGAGCGTGAGCCTGGGATGGGGACGGGAGAGACGCCCGATGGGCCCCGGGGCACGGATGGGAGTTGCAGGGAGGGAGCCCCAGCCTTCCTTCCTGGGGGGGAACAGGGACGCTGGGGTCTCTAACTTGGGATGATCAACCAACAGCCATGAATTGGTGGAGGAATTCCCTACCTTGAACACAAAATCTGAAGTTTTCTAGAAACCTCAGAGCCACATAGCAGGCTAAAAATTTCAGTTCCACCTCCTTTTGCTAACCTTGCCTTTATATGTATACTTATACCCCTGAGAAGTTAGAGGACCCGGGGGCCCTCCGGGCTTGCATCTAGGTGGGGCTAATCTTGCCAGGGGCTGCTTCATGCAGGCTGTGACCAGGACCAGAGCTGTGATTTCTTTGGTTTGCTTCCCGGTCTGACCTGTCCAGGCTCAAAGCTGGGTCACGGAGACGTAAGGGTGAGGGGGTCAGCTTCCTTAACCGCGACGGCTCCTCCCCTCTAGGGCAAGCAGGGAGGGGGCTGGGATGGAAGGAGACCCTCCACGGCCTAATAACTGTCCGTACACCAGACCGTATAGGCTACAGGAGACCGCAGCAGTGGGACTTGGAAGCTATTCTGAGATACAATGATACATAAAAATGGAGGGCTGCTTGCCTAGCCTGGGGCTGTGCTTAGCTAAGTCTTTCTTTTAGACGTCAGTGAAGTCCCCAAAACTGGAGCTGTGATTTCTTGGTGAGTTCTGAAACTACCTTCGATTCTGGGAAACAGCAGATGGTTGGAGCAGTCACAGCTGGGAAAATCCCATTTTTGCTCTGTTCCTCAGTTTCCTTCCTCTGTGACACAGGAATCGTGAAACTTCTAAACATTTGGAGGAGCTGAGCTAAAGCTGTTCTGTAAATAAAGGCTGCTGGCGCCCTGCTTCCTCCCACGGCACAGGGACTCTCTTCCTGGGGGAGGGGTCCCATGTCATTTGTTAATAACAGCGCTGCTTCAGGACGCAGACCTGCCCCTGGGGCTTCGAACGCATATCTGGCTGCTATGTTGAGATCAGGGTCGCTTGGGCTTGGACGGAGGTGTCCACACTGGGGCCCAGCTTAGTGGCCAGGCCTCCCTCCTGAAGGGCTGCTTCTTGGAGGTGGACATGAAGAACCCGGGAGACATTCTCTAGGGAGGAAGGGAAAGAGGGCTGCGTGGAAGGTGGAATGGGACGTCCCTTGGGCAGCCACCCCCCCAAGTCCCCGGCTTCAGGCTTTGGCCTTTGGATCCTGGAATCAAGGCACTTCTGGGGAGACCCAGAGCCCATAAGTGGATTCTGATGGGGGCGGTAGAAGAAAGACCTCACGCCAAAGACTGAAGACTACAGTCCATCTGTGGCCCGCAGGCAGGTCTTATTTTTATTTTGTGATGGATTCTTTACTCTTCAAAGTGCTATTAAATACGTTGCTTCATTCCAATCCTCAAAGTTCTGTGATTTGGTCGAGTTCGTAGAAGCAAACCCTGGTGTCAAATAGGGAAATCAAAGCTCTGAGAAGTTCAGCTCAAGGTCTCCTGGTTTTGATCCTGGAGTGAGGATCAAAACCAGGCGCTTTCCCGAAGGACAACTAGAAAGGAAGGAGGCTCGGAGCGGGGAGTTCCCTGCGGGCCGCTGCCCCCGTGACACCCGAGCAAGTGGAGAGAGATCTGGGGATGGGCTGAGAGGCTGACTGAGCACGGAGGCAGAGGAGGCCCGCGGCAGAGAGGAGGAAGCGAGGAGGGAAACAGGTGGAGGTTGGCACGGACACTTCCTGTTCACAAACTTCTTATGTTCCTCATTTCATTACCAGCAGCAGCGGAATTTCATGGACAATTGGCGTTGAGCACTAACTGGGAGGTAATGAGAGAGGGAGGGTGCAGGTAAAGGCTGTTTGAATTTAAATTCTTTTTCTTTAGGGGGAAGGGGGGGCAGGGTTTTTCAGAGGCAATTTTAGTGCTGCAGAAAGTTCCTAGCAAAAACAGCTTTGGACTTTCGTGTCCTCTGCCGGCGGTGCTAGCAGAGCTGATCCTCGGCCTGCCGTGGTCTGCTCGCCAACCTCCCGACGGCTGCCCTGGCGGAGGGCGGGGGATGCCGAGGGGCTGGGGGTCCGGCCCGGGGTAGATTTCCCAGGTCCCCCTCAGCCCCGGGAAAGCACACTAGCAACGTGTCCGACGCCGGCAGCGAGCTGGAATGCGTTGCTCTGCAACAGTTAGTGCAGAATCGCCATGAGCTCAGCGGTGTGGACCTGGGCGGAAGTGGGGGTGAACTAGAGTTAGGAGGCGGGATGGCTCTTCTAGGAGCAGGTGGTCCACGTGATGAGTGATGTGCACACACATGTACACCACACACGGGTGCACGCATACCACACACATCTACGTACACACCCCCACACCTACATACACACAGGTATACACACATGTACACATACCACACACGTGTGCACATATACCACACATACCAACACACACACACACATACACACCTACCTACACACACAGGTACACGTACACATATCCCACACACATACATCCCGTACATAGACCTACATATACACACAGGTACACACACACATACCCACACCCCACACATGTAAACGCACACCCTCACACACATGTTAACACCTACACACATGTGTACACATATGCCACACATCTATGTACAGATATGTACACACATACACATCCCATACACACCACACACACCTATATACACACATGTATACACACCCACACACCTGTACACATATACCACACTACACACCTATGTACACACACACACACACACACACGCACACACACGGCCCTAAGATGTTCAAAGGGGGATACAGAATAAGGTAAGAGTGAAGACAGAGGAAGGGGACAGTCACGAGGTGACCAGGGAGGAAGGCGGGCGGGCCGCGTCGAGCAGGCTCCGCACACGCAGTGGCACAGACGGGGGAAACCAGAGTGCGCCAGCTCGCAGTGGAGGCCTCGACGGAGACGGCAGGCAGGTTAGTTTGGCTACACGGAAGACTCCGTAATAAGAAGCCAGGAAAATGAAGAAAGTCAGGATAGGAGGAAGGAAATTTTGCGGAAGACTTGAACTCCAACCTTAGAATTCAGGCTACGAGGCCATGGGAAGTGCCGGAAGGCGAGCTAGTCGGTGCAGACCCGGCTACTGGAGGGCAGGAGCCAGAGAACGATCAGCTCCCGCAGCGCCACGCGCTCAGCGCTCTTCTCTGCGGGCACAGATGGGAGGCTGAGGGGCCGTCGGGGCTGTGACGGTTTTGTGTGTTAGCTGGGCTGGGCCACAGGACCCAGACGTTTGGTCAAACATCGCTCTAGGTGTTTTGTGAAGGTATTTTTTTAGAGGAGATTAACATTTAAATCAGTCGGCTTGAAGGAAATAGATCGCCCTCCAGAGTACGGGGACCCCATCCAATCAGTTCAAAGCCTCAATGGACAAACGCTGACGTCCCTGGAATAAGTGGGAGCTCTGTCAGCAGACAACCCCCACCTTTGGCCTCAAACTGTGACTCCCTGGGTCCTGGCCTTCCAGTTTGCGTGAGAGTTTTGACTTGCCAAGTGTCCCCAGTCCCGTGAGTGCTATGGACTGAATTGTGTTCACTCCTCCCCCAAATTCATATGGTGAGGTCCCAAGACCCTCAGAATGCCTATGTGGAGGCAGGGCCCGTAAAGAGGCTATTTGGGTTAAATGAGGTTGTTAATGCACACCCTAATCCAATAATTGGTGTCCTTGTAGGAGGAGGAAATTTGGACACAGACGTGTGCATGCATAGAGGAAAGACCGTGTGAGCACACAGGGAGAAGACAGCCATCTATGGGCCAAGGAGAGAAGCCTCAGAAGAAAGTTCCAGCCCCTAGAGCAGTGAGAAAATAAATTTCTGTTCAAGCCACACAGTCTGTGGTGTTTTGTTATGGCGGCCCTAGCTGCTTACTACAAGGATAGTGGATTATAATTTCCTTGAACCCCAGGGCCATGCATGAAGCCCATCCCCCAGCTCAGTGCCTTACACACGGAGTGTGTTGACTCCATGTTGTGCTGGATTGGGTCTGGAAGGCTTGGAGCCTGGCTTCCATCCAACAGTGGGAACAGACAAGGTGGCAATTTTGCATTCTGCTTTGTACTAGGTTGACCTTGGGAATCATTCCAGTGAAGAATGATCTGTGACTTATTTTGTGTTCTCTCGTGCACCTAACATGCTTAGGGCTTAATCGACACTCGGTAAAGGTTTTGAATGGCTGCCTGAGTGACTAAGATAAAATGGGGAGATGAAGTGATCTTACACTAAAAACAAAACCAACCAAATAAACAAAACCCAAACCTGTCCAAACATACAAGTACGCATGTACCTAGAAATTTCTGAAAGACATGCTAGTGGTGTCACCTTTGGGGGGTGGCCTGGAATGAGATGGCGGGCTTCCTTTTCTCCGTATACCTGGAGACAGGCTGGCACGTACACCATGAATGCACTAGCCCTGGGCCGTCCGGGTCCTCATTAGGTGTGGGTACCTGCACTGAATGAAAAGAGGCACCAAGAAGGGAGCTCTTTAACCCCCCACACCCCCCTCTCCAACCTCCCCACAAAACTGTGCAGCCTTCCCCGAGTGCCGAGAGAGCACGCTGGTGGAGACGGGCAGCTCTCGGTCTTCACAAGCTGCCCCACAGCGCCCAGAGGGGGCACAGGGTCACCCGCATAGAGTCCCAGGTAGGCCTGAAAGAGCAGTCGGTGGAGACGTCCCAGGAGGGCCAGCCACTTAGCCTCTCCATGGTCCTCCTCGTCCCAGGTTTGGAAGTAGGTGCCGATGGACTTGAGCTGGAACCAGACTTCCTTCAGGGTCTCTGACTGGGCCTGGTGCTGTCGACAGACGGGGGCCTGTGCATGAGAGGGGAGCCGGGGGCTTCTGTGCCCCCTGGACTTGGCACTGGTGCTGATGGCCCCATCCTACAAGGAAGGTTTATAGGGGGAACGGGGCGGGGGGGCAGTGGGTTGGGCTGGCCCTGGGGACTCTCTCCCACCTGCTCAGGGGAGCCCGGCTGTGCTGAAGGAGGCCCTGGGGAATGTGGCATCGCCGTGCTGTGAGGGCGGCGGCCTAGGCTGGAGCTACCCAGGTGGTGTCCTGTACTAGGGACAGGCCAGCCTCACTGGCTCCGCTGGAGCTTTAGAGGCTGGGATGGTTCTTTCTGTTTAATTGAGATATAATTTACATATAACATTGTATTAGTTTCAGGTATACAGCATAATTTGAGATACATATATATATACACACACATATGTCAAAATGATCATCAGAGTAAGTCTGATTGACATCCAACACCACACATAGTTATGTATTTTTTTCTCATGATCAGAACTTTAAGGATATACTCTCTCTAGCAACTTTCTTTTTTTTTAAATTTATTTCTGAGAGAGAGAGAGACAGAGAGCATGAGCAGGGGAAGGTCAGAGAGAGAGGAAGACACAGAATCTGAAACAGGCTCCAGGCTCTGGCTGTCAGCACAGAGCCCAACGCAAGGCTCAAACCCACAAACCGTGAGGTCATGACCTGAGCCGAAGTCGGATGTTTAACCGACTGAGCCACCCAGGCACCCCGCAACTTTCTTTTTTTTAATTATTTTTTAATGTTTGTTATTTATTTGTGTGCGTGTGTGTGTGTGTGTGAGAGAGAGAGAGAGAACAAGAGAGAGAGAGCAGGGGAGAGGCAGAGAGAGAGGGAGACACAGAATCTGAAGCAGGCTCCAGGCTCTGAGCTGTCAGCACGGAGCCTGATGCGGGGCTCCAACTCACAAACTGAAATCATGGTCTGAGCAGACATTGAACGCTTAACCGACTGAGCCCCCTAGGCATCCCTCTGGCAACTTTCAAGTGAACAGTAAAAACAGCCTCACAAGTTGGCATATCATCTTAGCACCGGGATCATGCTAACCTCTGTATTGTTCCAGTTTTGGTATATGTGGGGCCCCAGCGAGCCCCGAGGTCAATCATACACTTTTTCAGACTAAGTGATGGGAAATGGAAAATGTATAAGCTGTGCGTGTGCACTCTATTATTCCAGAGTCAGTGGCTCAGTCACTTTAGGTAGCTGGTTGAAATGGGAAAACACAAACAAAAACAGGGAAAGCCAACTGAGGGCCTGACCTTAAGGCTAAAAGAAGGCCTTCTGGAAGCCAGCAGGTGGTAGGCAGCCTTCAGTCTCCAGAGGGGTCATATCAGATGCGGCACAGAGGCCAAGCAAGTGCTTCACATTTTTCACCCAGTGGGACACCGGCCTGGTGTTCCGCCGATGGGAACTGGGGCGGAGAGTGATAAAGCAGAATAGGATAGGGGCCTCGAAGCTTCTCACAAACCTGTCACTCCAGCAAGCTGGGCTTGGGGGTCTCTGCTAGGCCCATCAGCGTCAGCGTCCCCTTGAAGGCACGAGAGGGGCCACTCGTCCTCGCTGCTGCCCTCATCATGGAGGAGTCTGACCAACAAGATGAACTTAAATAAGCTGAGAACCAAGAAGGCCGTGCAAACTGTGAAGAAGACCCCTGACAGAAGGAACCAGAGGAGGTGGCATGGGCCAGCATGGGTCTCTGGACCCCAGCATCCCCCCCCACTCAAGCCAGAAATGCAATGTCCCATCTCTGACAGGAGTCCAGTACCATGGATGTCTGGTGCCCCAAAGCTGCTTACCAATCAGAGGGGTGCTTGCTGAGCTCCTTGGCATCTCATCAGACATGCTGACCCTGAAGACAGTGTAGCCCACCAGCACACTGGCCTTGAACACAATCCTGGCTCGGCAGGTGGGCCGTAGGTAGAAGCTTCCCAGATCCACAAGCATGAGGAAGATGCTGGGAATTAGCAGGCTCACGATGTAGACCAGCGGGCGCCTGCGAATCACCACCTGGCCAGGGACAAGGGATCTACTGAAGAGATGGCCTCCACCGATGGACTAACGTGTGGCCCAAACCACAGCCAAGACATCTCCTGAAGTCCCAACATTTTTACATAACATGAAACGACTATGTGCTTTAGAGAAAGGAGATTATTTTGTGGTTTAGAGAATAGAATAAAAAACGCTTTAAGCTTTTATGTAGAACTACTATTAGTATTATTAATAATTATAAGAAGCAGCAGCCTATACTCTATTTATTTACCACTTGCTGTATGCCAGGCACTGGACCGTGTTTCCGATGCTCTGTCTTATTCAATCTTCACATCAGCATGAAGGGTTGGGTATCATCTCCAGACAAAGAAACTGAGGTCCGTAGACATAAAAAATTTTTTTTCAAACTCTACAGCTGATGAGTGAGAATTGTTTTAAATCAAGGTCTTACACCAACATCCTTCTTCAGACACTGTGTAGGCAACATCTTGTCCTGTTTTCGGTTTAGCCCGTCTTCCTACGTGGAACGTGAGTACCTTGGCACCGTGTATCTGTCAGAGTCTGGGCATGAACAAATAGCACGACTGGGAAGTCCGTGGCGCACCTGGGAAGGAGATTGTTTACAAGGTAGGATCAGGGCAGAGAGAAACCACAGAAGGGGGGCAGTGGCCCGGATATTGGGGGTTCTGCGTGAGCTGCTCTGGTCCTTAGTCCCGAAGGGGGCAGGGGCTGAGAATGTGAGCAGAACCTGAGGGGAGAAAGCTGCGTGGAGAAGGCCACCCAGCAGGGACTGTGGCTTCCGCTTAGGGGCACAGCCAGCCTCCTGGTGACTGACGCCGCAGGGAGGGACATGGAGAGATAAGCACCCTCCTCACTCCCCTCTTCTCTCCAATCTCCTGCCACACCATCCCCTCTTCCTACTGGTCAGAGAGGCCGTGGCTTGTCTCCGGGGGCACAGAGCAGGAGGAGAAGGGGTGAGGTGGGGGGTCTAAGGTGGGGGTGGGTACCTGAAGACCCGGGTGCAGGAGGGCTGAGGCTCCAGAGTTCCTGCCTCTGCTTCGTGGCTGCGAGTCTGACCCCAGGAAGTTGCTCTGTCGTTGCCGTGTTTGTAGACCTCGCTTCTCTGGGGGTGGTGGCAGGAAGGGTCTTTAATAAACACAAACTATTTTCATCAGGGAGCGATAGGACTGCTTTCCCTGACCCTTTGCAGGCAAAAGCAGTGACTTTTAAAACATTCCTCATGGGGTCAAAAATACCTATCTTACGGTGGGTATTCAATATGTCTGCTGAACACACGAATGTTCTGAGTTCTTTGCTGTTGGATTCAGGGGCTGTGAATGATGCCTGAAAGCCCAGGCAGAGGCCAGGAATGGAGGAGAAGGCGGTGGGGAAGAGTCTGGCTGGGTGAGACCAGATACTGACCACCTTGCAGGAGACAACAGGGGCCCCCGGCCTTCGGGTCTGGGAGCACGTCCCGGCTCAGGGGGTTTGGCAGGCCGGGGCCCTTTGGAGGACTGTGGGCTGGCTGGTCTTTCACGCAAAGCATAATTGGCTTGGAGGTATGTAAATGAGAGCAACACTCATGCTTTATAATAATTTGGATAGAACATATGTCTACCAAAGCTCAGCCTATAAGGAAAACCGCGACAAAATGAACCGTCACCAACCTGTGACTCAACAGCTCTCTGGGTCAGGCTGTGACGTGACCCACCAGGCTGTGGTTAGCTGGGGGCTGCAGGAAGGGAGCCACGTGGTCCGAGTCCACAGGAGTCTTATGTTGTGGGCCCGGCCTGGGCTTTATAGGGTGGTGGGGGCAACGAAGCCTGCTGTCGCTAGAGGGTAGAAGTGAGGAGACTCCCCCAGAGACCTCGTGGCAGATATGATGTGAAGCATAAGTGTAAGAACCTCGCCCTAAAGAAAGTACAAGAAGGCAGCTGCTCAAGCAGAGAGAGCCTGGGCTTAGGGTCAAGGGAATAGAGTTGCAGAGTCTCTGAATCCTAAGTGCCTACATGCGCCAGTTTGAGCGATCCCTGGTTGCATGTCTTGATTTTCCTTTTTGTAATGTTTCTTTATTTTGAGAGAGGGGGGAGGGGAGGGACCAAGAGAGAGGAGAGAGTATCCCAAGCAGGCTCTGTGCTGCCAGCATGGACCCTGACGCAGGGTTCGAACCCACCACGAACTGTGAGATCATGACCTGAACCAAAATCCCAAGTCAAATGCTTAACCGACTGAGCCACCCAGGTGCCCCGTGATTTTTCTTTTTTTAAAAAGCACTTTACTTTGCTTGCTGAACGTGTTGGGCACAATTGAGATCGGCTGCTGTCTCTTTAAATACAGTTCCTGTGTAAATAGCACATGCGGAGATGGATCCTCTCCACGCAGAGGCTGGTGCAGAGAGTGAACATAAATCTGGGCCAGAACCAAAGATGGCTCTGCAGTTTTGTCAGACCAGACCACGTGTTCCCCATGGTGCCAGGGGCCAAGAGGCTGGGAGGCAGGCCAGCTTCGTGGGCACGAGGCTTGGGAAGCTTCCCAAATCCTGGGAAGGTCCCTTACAATGGTTCGTTTGGCTTCAGGCTCTGCTGGTGCCATTTTGAAACTCGTAATTTTTGAAGAGGGGGTCCCCCATTTCCCCTCTGCACTGGGCCCTAGTAAGTAGCCAGTCCTGTCAGGAGAATATCTGTCACTGGAGAGCACCAGCAGCTGAACGTGGAAGGGAAGCATGGATGGAAGCTACAATGGTAGACAGTTAGCTGTTCTGTAACGTAAAGCAGAACCCCTCCCGCCTATGTTTGGCTTATAACACTGTAAAGCTAGATAGGCCCTCTCTTTGGTTGGGTTCAAGAACAAAGGGTCGTCCTTTTTCTTTAGGCTGATTTCGGAGCAATGTACTTATGGTCTAGACTAATTTTCTCTGCAAGCCCAGTGCAGCCTAAAGAAATTCTAATTTTATCACGGTTTTCAGAAATGGTTTCTCTTCATGATCTCATTTGATCCTTAAATCCCTTTATTCTCTTGCTGAAGGGACATTAATTGACCATGAACAGAGTGTCAGGCACTTTTTTAAAATATTGGAAGAGTTAATAGGATAGGTGTCTGCCCCACCCCATCCATGGGATCAGCAACCAGACTCTGGTGGTCTGATGCTTCAGAGTCTGCAGATGGAAAGGGAATTTGCCTCAGAATGGACCCTATCCAGAGTCTGTACCTGATTTAGATGATGTGATTTGGGACTTTCTGAGTTTATATTTAGATGCTATTTTGGTCACAGAGTTGATGCAGAAATGGGGTAAGACGTTTAGGGATGTTGGGTGAGGGTGGATACTTTGCACAGGTGATGGCCATGAACTTTGGGGAGCCAGAGAGGGCAGTGGACTGTACGAGCTGAATAACGGCCCCAAGAACCAAAGCCCTTCCTGGAAGCTAAGAATGTGACCTTATTTGGAAATGGGATCACTACAGACATAATTAGTTAAGACGAGGTCTTACTGCATAGGGCGGGCCACCGTAACTGGTACCCGTAGAAGAAGAGAAGAGACTCACGAAAGAGAACGCCACGTGAGGACGGAGGCAGATCCTGGAATGATACGTGTACAAGCCCAGCATTGCTGTCAGCCACCAAAAGCGAGGAGAGAGGCACGGAATAGACTCTTCCTGGAGCTTCCAGAAGGAAGTAATCATGCTCACACCCTGATTTCCAGCCTCCAGAGCTGTGAGAGAATAGCCTTCTGTTGTTTTAAACCACCCGGTTTGTGGTACATAGTTATGGAAGCCCTAGGAAACAAATAGGTGAGTTTGCCCAGCAACACAGTTGGATGAATGCCAAAGAATGGACTAGAATAGACTGCATCATGTCGAGTTGCTTGTTGGCATCACAGAGGATGAGCACAGTTTCTGGAGTCAGACTGTCTGGGGGTTCAAGGCCAGGCTCCACAGTTACCCTGTAACCTTGGGCAAGTTACTTAAACTTGGGCAAGTTAACTTCTCTGTACCCCAATTCATCCATTTGTAAAAGTGCGGATACTCAGAGCACCCATCTCATAGAGATTATGTGTACACACTTAAAATGGTGCCTGGGGTCAAGTAAATGCTCGGTTTTGTGGTTATTGTCACAGTGTCACCCTGGGCAATGTCTCAGACCCGAGATGGATACCAGGAGCCCCGTTTTACTCATGCTGTGTCCTCAGTGGGGCCACCGAGCCTGGCACATGATAAGGGCTCAAGAGATGTTCGTTGCGTTGTAGTGGAGTCTTACTAGTAATGCTTTTAGTTGCAAGAAGGTAAGAGTGTGGGGTTCGCACAGATGGGGGCTCTCCTATTGAGGTCTGTCCCCTGAGGGCTACCTCTCTGTGGGTCATGCCAGAGACAGTAACGGGGGAAAGGGATGTCACCAGCTCAGTGAGACCACTCTCTGTGGAACTGCCCCTACCCAGAGCCCATCATTTCTAACGGACTAAAGGAGCTGGTGCCTTTAAATTCCACAGAAAGGGAAGAAAAAGCACTTTAGTTTCAGTCCGTGTTCTCCATTAGACACCCTTCAGGTGTTAGCGATATTATGCCACAATTTCATTATCCATTAAAGCCAGGTAATAATAAGTACACAAAGGTATTTGGAGCCTATTGATGTTAATGAAAGAGATCAATCTAATTCAGAATGTGTGTGTGGAGAGCTCCTTGGAGATGGAATAGGCCCCAAGGTTAGCCTCTAATTGCCTCCTTGATGGTAGACCCCACCAGTACTCAATTTTGCATGACCGTCTTTATGACATAGTTGGAATTTTTTGACGCCCAGACTCACACTTCATACAGGAGCCCATTTTCCTCCTCTCCCAAGCCCCTCCCAACATTCCCAATTCAGAGAGAATGGGAAAGTTGCTGCCATTTAAGTAAGATCCTTGCACGGGAGCGAGAGCTTCTGGACTCAGCGTCGGATCTGGACCATGGGTCAGGCTGGGTTAGCACAAAGTCCATGATGTCAGGGTGACTTGAGAGACCCTGGACAGATTTCTAAGGCTCTAAATTTTCTTTCTCTCTCTCTCTCCCTCCCTATCCAGTAGAGCTTGGAAGGAACCTCTCTCAAGTTCATGAGCTGCAGTCAGTGGATATCTCAACAAAACTATGTACCCTAATCTAGAAAGGAAAACTGCGACAGAAAAAGAGGCAAAGATGGGGCACCTTTCTTTCTCAAATGCCCCTCTGCATTTTTCTAGGAGTCCGCAGGGTGGCCCCCACCTCCTGCCTGCATGGACATCTCACTCAGTGTGAGGCTATGTGTGCGTCGGGTTCACTTTGGTTCTTCCCACAGCTGTCCGCCCTCTTCCATCCAAAATGAATTCTCACATTTTATTCCTACTCCTCCCACTTCTACCTTCATTTTTCAAAAAAACAAAAAACAAAAACCCAAAAAGCTGCCATGCAGACACGGGATGCTCACCCTGCGGTTTCTAGAACCCAGCATGCCCGATAACGTATTGGAGGTGGCCTCCCCTCCTGCGGCTCTTGGGGCAGGAGCCGGGCTACACACAGACATCCTTGTGGGCAAAAGTGCCGGTGCCCTGGGCCCTCTGGGGAATGTGGCCTGACTCTAGAGTGTAAGCAGTGTGCCCTCTGACAAACAGCACGTGTTTTAGAGCCAGCAGATACGACTGCACGTTAGCTGGAGCTAACCCAGCATCCGGAGCACTTGATTTAGTCGCAATGGCAGCAGCGTACATCAGGCCCAGAGGGACAAGATATCTAGGATAGATCATTTTTCCTCCTGCCTGCCCCCACTTGTCTCCGCCCCCCTGCTGGGCAGCCTGGACAGGGACACGGCAGGTGATTAGGTCAGAAGGGAGCTGGCCTTTGCTGTCAGGATCCTGGCAGAGCACCGGGCTCTCAATTTCACATTTTGCTTTGCCCAAAGGCTATTGAAGGACATCAGGATGCCTCAGTTGCTAACTTCAGGGTAGGATGACTGGTATGGAGTAAGAGATCGCGAGCCCAGCAGGGCACAAGCAGGTGTGTGGAGGCGTGGGGGCTAAGAGAGGCCAAGGGAGGCAAGAGCCTGGGAGAGCCGCTGAATCTACTTTACGTCTTTCCAAAGTTGTGTAACTGCTTCTGGGCGTAGCTCCCTGCCCTGTGATACACGGTCTGTGACTACTCAGGGTTCTCTCCTCACTCCGTTCCCAAGGGCCAGGGAAGGAGGTAGCCCCCAGGGCAAGGAGACCCGGGAAGAGCTCCAAGAGCATGCAGTGCTATCGATGCCCACCTCTGGCACGCCTCAATGCAAACACTGTAAATGCAGAGGAAGCATGGCGGTGAACAGGGCAAAGGGATGAGATCATTGCTCCGAAACGCAGGGAGGCTTCTCCTTCTGGAGGCACTGTCATACGCCTCTGTCCGGCATATTTAAAATAGACCTACATAGGAAGCCTTTCACCACAGCTAGGAAGACAATTAATACTCAGGGTAAAGGGTGACGTGTAACTACACATAATGGCTGCTCTATGGAAAGAGTGTGAGCGTATGTGCATGCGCGTGTGTGCGTGCACACTCCTGTTTATCAGCCCTGCCTCTTGCCTTTGTTTGTCTCCGTGCAGTGTAGGTAATGGTGTGTGCAGCATTCTCCGGAGCGCTTGGTAGGTGACTATGTTCCACCTTGCACATGCTCCTCCGTCACATTTCCCTTTAATGCTCGCCATTATTCGGGCTGCATTAATAATGTTTGTGGGCTGATATCTTTAAAATTAATGAGGTGTTTACTCTTAGCCAAGAAACTCATTGAAATTAAAAAAGCTTTCTTCTTTCCCTCCTCCTTTTCTCTCACTTAAAAAAAAAAAAAGTGGACAAATAAGCCACAACGCTAGCTTTGCTAAAAACCAAGCAGAACCGGCAAACACCAGACGCCACCACCAGGAAGGTACAAGTTGTGATGAGTTAGTTATACATTAGTCACGTTCAAACCACAGCTATTTCTAGGAGGCCCTGATTTAACAAGAGCTTTGCTAGAAAGCTGCCATGGAACATCTTCTGACCAGCGGAGGGCATCTGTGTCCTCAATAATAGCTTATTTCGATACTACCCTCTCTTAGCATATAATTATCCCGCAGAACCACAGCGCCTAGTCTAGTCTGAATTTTCCTTCTTATTCAAAAGGATTGTTTCTGGGAGAATTCATCTTGTGTGTCATCCTGACCTGTCTGTAGTCTCTATTTTTCAATCAGAGACATTACCTGGCATAAAGGACTCGCCCCCACCCAGCTATCACCACCATTATCTGCAGAAAAGCAGAAATGAATAGTAATAATGCATCTACCAGTTGCACGGACTGGCTGTGAACCACGTATCAGCACGGTTTGCCAGGAAGGCCAGGGAAGTGAGAAGGGCTGCTTCCGGAATGACACAGAGTGGGCTTTGCTGTCCCGCACCCTCCCCCCACAGGCTCCCGCTGAACAGACTGCCCTGAGACAGGGCGGCCATCGGCATCCCGGTGGTTCCACCCAGAAGTCTGGGTTCTCATCGAGTCCTTTCAGAGCAGCCATTCTCTCTGATCCAGAAACCACTAGTAGTCTCTGAGGATTCTGCAGGCGATTTGTTAGCTAATTGCTCAAGAGAGTCAAGTTAGCAATGATAGTTGTATGCGTCTGTTTCTGGAATTGATGGATAATTTACTCAGTTAAAAACAGGACAGTAACATTGAAGAGACACTCTTCTCCCATTTTGTTGTCTTCGCTGTATGTGGGTTCCCTCCCCTGACCCGGCCAGCAGCAGTTAGGAGTGGGGACATTGGTATGCACCGAAAGCCTTGAGGATGCCCGCTAAGGTGGGTGGTTCAGGCACCTGAAAAACCATTCTCTTTTTACTCCCATACAGAATGCCTAGAGCCGGCGTCCAGGATCTGGGGCTGAATCTCTGGTCTGTGAGATGCTGTAACGCGAGGGCGTGTCCAGAGCCACATGAAGTGTCCATTCTTGGATGATGGTAATGAATGGGAAGACACTTACAACTCATAATTATGATATCGGGGCCCAGATGGCACTTAGAGGTAGAGAGATCTCTCTAATCTCATCAAACATGGTGGGGCTCCAGGATAAAAACTCATCATCCCAAACCTGTTAGGAGTAGCCAGAAAAGAAATGTTTCAAAAAGGGGCAATGTCCATCTCACCAAAGAACTGAAGAGGGATTTGGTTGAATAACCCAACTGATCTGCTTGCTGGTACTGTTAGGGGAGAGGACTTCTCTGCTAACCCCGAAACATGGTGCCCCATCCGGAAACCAGATTCTAATTAATCAGGGCTGCTGCAGGTCTAAGGAACTAAACTGCAAACACACAAAAAAATATCTATTCCTTAGAATAATTATATTTCACAACAGATTCTTTTTAATGTTTATTCTTGAGAGAGAGACAGAGACAGAGTGTGAGTGGGGAAGGGGAAGAGAGAGAAGGAGACACAGAATCCAAAGCAGGCTCCAGGCTCTGAGCTGTCAGCACAAAGCCCGATGTGAGGCTCAAACTCATGAACTGTGAGATCATGACCTGAGCTGAAGCCGGACACCTAACTGGCTGAGCCACCCAGATGCCGCTATTTTGCAACAGATAGAAATCAGGACTGCAGCACGCATGGAAGGAAAACATCACCTACCTTATGGTACCATATACTGGCCTTTAATTTTTGATTCTGTGCATCCTGCAAAGCAAAAAGAAAATCTGTGCTAAATCTCAGAATGTCAATAAATCAAAGCCCAATTCAACAGCATGATAATTCAGAGAAGGAAATTCAAATCTAACCAAAAATTCTGATTTTAAAAGCATTGCCTTGACTCTTCAAAGCTGAGTATTCTCAGCTCCTAGTTACTACACACGCCTGTCACTATGAACTTTACTGTAGCGTCTACGACAAAATGGCATGAGGACTACACCTGACATCTTGAATGATTTTCTAATCCCTTTCCCATCTAATTAGTTACTCTGCCATTAATCAAAATAAAAAATGGCATTGTAGTCTTAGACAATTCTGGGCTAAAGAGAGGAGACCAAGCTTTTATTTGTAATCAAGATATGATTCATAATATGTCAATGACTGTTCATCTCAACTGCTACTGGCAGCCATTCCTGTTGGGTTACCTTATGTTTGGGCTTCTCTGCTTATGAGACTGAATGAGCTTAATGTAAATGAAGTATATTTTTGATGATATAAGTAGATGTGATTTACCCATGTCTGCAGGAGGTCAGTAAGTTTTTTTTTAGAAAAGACCCCTAAGAATAACAACCAAAAAAAAAAAAAAACAAAACAAAACCACACACACACACAACAAAAGCAACAAAAAAACTCACACCTTACCAATTTTTAATATATCTGCTCTAGTAATGAGCATCCTAAAATTACTATGTTCTTAGGAACTAAGCGGGCTATCTCACACCATGTACAAACATTAACCCCAAATGAACTAGAAACCTAAATGTAATAGCTAAAACCATAAAACTCTTAGAAGCACACATAGGAGTAAATCTTCATGACTCTGAATTAGGCAATGGTCTCTTGCATATGAGGCCATAACCATATGCAGCCAAAGAAAAGGTAACTAGGACTTCAGCAAAATGAAAAACTTTCGTGCTTTAAAGGACACCACCAAGGAGTAAAGACAACCCTCAGGGGCACCTGGATGGCTCAGGTGGCTGAGCGTTGACTTCAGTTCAGGTCATGATCTCGCAGTTCATGAGTTCGAGCCCTGCGTCAGGCTCTGTGCTGATAGCTCAGAGCCTGGAGCCTGCTTCAGATTCTGTATCTCTCTCTCTCTGTCTGTTCTTCCCCCACTCATGCTCTGTCTCTGTCTCTCTCTCAAAAGTAAGTAAACTTTAAAATAAAAAAAAGACAACCCTCAGAATGGAGACAAAGATCATATATTCGATGAGGAGTTAATATCCATAATACATAAAGAGTTTCTGCAAACCCAAACAAAACAATAACCCTATTTAAAAATGGACAAGGGATTTAAATAAACAGTTCTCCAAAGTGGATATACAAATGGCTAATAAGCAGATGAAAAGATGCTCAACATCACTACTATGGACCGAATTATGTCCTTCCAAAATTCATATGTGACTAAACTTGGAGACAGGACTTTTAAGAGGTAACTAAGTTGAAATGAGGGCACCATCTAGTAGGATTGGTGGCTTTAGAAGAAGAGGTAGAGAGAATAATCTGTCTCCTCTATGTGGATATGGAGAAGAAGGCAGACACCTACAAGCCAGAAAGACAGCTCTCACCAGGAACCTAACTGGTTAGAACTTTGATCTTGGACTTCCTAGTCTCTGGAAGTGTAGGAAATGGAGTCTACGGTCTTTGTTATGGCAGTCCAAGCAGGCTAATACAATTGCTAATCGTCAGGGAAATGCAACTCAAAACCACAGTGAAATACCTACCGCTTCACGCTCAATAAGATGGCTACTAAAACAAAACAAAATGAAACAAAACCAGAAAATAAGTGTTGGTGAGCATGTAAAGAAATTGGAGACTTCATGCACTATTAGTGGGAATGTGAAAATGGTACAGCTGCTGTGGAAAACAGTGGCAGTTCCTAAAAATTTAAAAATAGAATTACCATATGGTCTAGCAATTCCATTCTTGTCCAAAAAGAACTGAAAGCAGAGACTCAGTTATTTGTACACCCATGTTCGCAGCGCCATTCTTCACAGTAGCCAAGGGGTGGAAGCAACCCAAGCGTCAATCAAAGATGAATGCATAAGCAAAATGTGATATATACATACAATGTAAAATCATTCAGCTTTAAAGAGGAAGGAAATTCTGGCACATGCTACACCATGAATGAACCTTGAGGTGACACTGCTTCCTTCCAAGTTTAAGCAGCTGAGAGATTCTGAAATAGATCCTGTTTTTAAAATCAGCATTATTTACGTTTGATTTTCTTCCTCTGAACTGTCATACTGTGGAACTAGGCTTTGACTTACTGACATTCTAAGACTTGGGGTGTCTCCCGTGGAAGCACATAAAGGCTCAAATCTGGGCTTCGCTGCCATCACAAACAGTGGGGAGAAACTGCCCAAGTTCAAAATGTACTTTGTATTACTGGAAAATACAGCTTGTCACTCTTCTTGCACAACAAATATACTCTTACATCTATAAAATGTCCTGACCAGGTTTTTTTTTTTTTTTTTTTTAAGTCTCTGTCACACCAAGTCATGAACCTATCACTGACTCAGTTACATGGCTGGGGAGACCAGCATTTTATCCCATTGATTCGTGTTAACTGCCATGTTGATGCCTTTGCTGGTCTTCCGTTCCCGCCCATTGCTCTGTCATGTTACATGTAACAGCTGTGAGGATTTTTTAAAAAATTATATTCGGGGGTGTCTGGGAGCTTTTGTCATTCAGTCCTAAAGAACACAATGTCAAAAAGGAGTTTGAGGCTAAAACTGGAATCTTTTTTTCTTTTTCTTTTTTTTTTTTTTGTCAAAGGAAACAAGTTTCTCAATGCCAGCTGGTGAACATAATTGGTTCTCTGGTGGCATTATTCACAGCTTTTCCCTCTGTGTATCTCTCTCTCTCTCCCTCTCTTTTTTCTTTAGCTACCTTCCATCTTGCTTGTTAAAAGCAAAGGATATTTCAGAGAATTGGAATTCATTAGTCTTCCTAACAGAGGGAGTCTATTTAGATCTAAATTGGTGGTTAGCAAATACACAGATAATTCCCGCACATTCTTATTTATCTTTCCCAGTTCAGAAGACTATAGAAACAGATGCCTCAACGTCTGGCTGGGAGGCTCTAGTCAATGGGCTGGAAGACAAAGGTATCTGGGATTCGGAATTGACAAAACTCAATAGAAACAAATTGAAACTCTTCAGTGTTGAGTAGATTATCTCTATAATCAGATTTCCCTAAGGTACTCATAATACCCAGAAATTCTAAGACAAGACTGTAGTCTTTCATATAAATGAAACAGGAGGCAAAACATAATGGAAGCAAGGTGCCGCGATGGGAGCTGGGCAGAAAGCTCTTCACGCCAAACACGAGTTGCCCGCCCCTCAGTTGTCACCAGATGCACCCAACAAGTTATCAATACACACTGGGGGTGTCCTTGGCTGGTCTGCGCGCCAGGTCATCAAGTCCTTCCAAACCGGCCCTGCCTCCAAAATGAACTCTGCCAAATGCAATAGAGACGTTTGCAAAGCCTATTGGACGAAGCCATGCATGAGGACAGTACTAAAATTGGCACTTATATATTTTGATTAACTAATTGCTTGACAAATATCTATCTACTATATTTGAAGCAAGACATGTTGTGCTGCATAGTGTGGGGAACATGAATATGAGTAAGCAAACATCTTCCCTCAAGCAACTTATTAATAAATTAGGGTATGTGACATTTTAACAAATAACTATCCATGTGTGTTAAGAAATACACAGGGGCACTTGGGTGGCTCAGTCAGTTGAGCGTCTTGACTTCAGCTCAGATCATGATCTCATGGTTCGTGGGTTCAGGCCCCGCATCGGGCTCTGTGCTGACTGCTTGCTTGGAGCCTGGAGCCTGCTTTGGATTCTGTGTCTCTGTCTTTCTCTGCCCCTCCCCTGATCATGCCCTGTCTCTCTCAAAAAAAAAAAAAAAAAATTAAAAAAAAGTTTTTAAATGTATACAGACTTCAGTGGACTTAAAGGGAGGAGATATTGCTGTCAGCTTGCAGAATTGAGGGAAATCTTTCTCAGAAGTGGAGATTTGAAGGATTAGAATATTTTGCATATGGAGAAGGGAGACAAAGACATTTAGTGGAGGAAACAGCACATAGGCAGGAAACGAGGAGTTGATTTCATTGCAGTATTGAGGAGACAGGGCTAAGACAGTAGACAGGGATAAAACTAGAGGGATAGAATAAAAGATGTTTCTGAATTTCTGAAGGAAAGTCTCTCTTATCTAGTAACGGGGGTAAGTCTAATGTATTCTAGTAAAAATTAGTATATTCCACGACAGTGGAGAAAAACATCTTTGAAAAAGTAATGGTGTTCTCCTTAACTACCATAGGGATCCAGTTTCATTTTCTTTTATTGGGATAGAAAGAAAGAATGAGGTTAAAAAAAATCCAATTTGACAGAGTTGTTCTAAGGGAAAATATGAATATAGAAACTTTATTCCTTTTCTATATTTATCTCCTAATAAGCCTCTAAGGGAAAGCCTGAGCAATTCTACTTTATCGTAATCAATATGAAATAGAAAGTGGGAGGATGTGCCGGGACCTAGAAGGCCTCTCTTATTCCCTTTCTCAAAGCTGATTATACATCTGTCCTGGGGTTTCACATGACATGGTTCATATCATGTGCCTTTATTCAAATCATGCTATTCCCACTGTCTAATGTCTGGTAAACGACACAGTCGTAATAGCTCACGGACAAGCAGCAAGGACTGACATTTCTTAAATAGGTGAAAATATAGCCCCAGGAAATTAAGTCTCAAGAATTTTAGTTCAATATCCAATTACAGAGGGCATTTAAGGGAGTTTTCTGTTGGAACTTTCTGTAAGAGTAGGCCTTTGGAGGAGGGGTGGAGATCTCCTGGCATTTAATTAAATAATATTTTCTAGGATCTTAGGTCTAGTACTTTTGCTAAAACTGAGATTTGTGTGTGTGTGTGTGTGTGTGTGTGTGTGTATCATTTAAATGTTCCTGTTTACAAAGAAATAATGATTGGGGATTTATCTAAGCTGGAGGAAAATGATGCTAAAATATCTTGCTTCAGACAAAAAAAATAATCTAAACCCTGTTATATTGATTATACTTTCAGTTTCAATTTTTTTCCGTCAATTAGAATGCCTAATTCTCAGTCCAAAAAATCAGTCCATGATTCTCAGCACAGCACTTAAGATATTAACATAGAAAACTACCTCTATTTAAATAAAGAGAAATTAGGGGCACCTGGGTGGCTCAGTCGGTTAAGCGTCCGACTTTCGCTTAGGTCATGATCTCGTGGTTCGTGGGTTTGAGGCCCACGTCGGGCTCTGTGCTGACTGCCAGCTCAGAGCCTGGAGCCTGTTTCGGAGTCTGTATCTCCCTCTCTCTCTGACCCTCCCCTGCTCACGCTGTCTCTCTCTCTCTCCTATAAATAAATAAATAAAGAGAAATTACTAAGTGATTTTAATGAAGTACATTAAAATACTAACATTGTATTGTGGGGTATATCATGTATTTAAATATAAAATTGAAGGCAAAAGTAGTAAAAAGACAGTGGAGCAGGTAAATGGGATGTTCCTGTTGTAAGATCTGTACACAGCGTGTGAAGGATAATAACATCAATTCTAAGTACGCTGAATGAAGTGAATGATGGGTATGGAAATCCCTAAAACACTGTAAAAAAATGATTCAGAAAAAGGCCAAAAAGTCAATAAAAGAACTAAAATCAAATATTTAAAAAAATATTTTCTTTACTTAAAAGAAGGCAGGAGAGGAAAGAAAAAAAAGAAAGAGAACAGCAGCAAAAACAGATGGGCCAACTAGGGAACAACCAGAAAGCCGGTACTGGTAGATGGATGAAATGCTTCAGTTAAAATGCATAGACTGACAGGTTAGAAAAGCAATGCCCTGGGGTACGACTCAGCAACAAAACAATGAATTGAAGATTGTGCACAACTTGGATGAACCCGAAGGGAATCATACTGAATGAAAAACCCTATCTTGAAGGGTTACATACTTATGTTTGCAAGTATATAATATTCTTTTTTTTAAGTTTATTTATTTATTTTGAGAGAGAGACAGAGAACGTGAGTGAGGGAGGGGCAGGGAGAGAGGAAGAGAGAGAATCCCAAGCAGGCTTCATGCTGTGGGCACAGAGCCTGATGGGGGGCTTGAACCCATGAACTATGAGATCATGACCTAAGCCGAAATCAAGAGTCAGACGCTTGACTAACGGAGCCACCCAGGTGCCCCTATGTGACATTCTTAAAATAACATAATTACAAAGATGGAGGAGAGATTTATTGATTGCCGGTGGTTAGGAATAAGGGGCAGAGACAGGGAGTGGCTGCAAAAGATCAGAACCAGGGAGCCCTGTGGTGATGACTGTGTAGCTTGATGCGTGGTAGTGGAGGTCACACAAAGTTCCATAGACGGTGACGCTGCATAGAAGCTCACACACACAGAGAAATAAATATATGTAAAACTGGAGAAATCTGATCAGCTGTGTGGATTGAACTGATGTCAGTTTTCTAGTAATGATACTGTATTTGCCTAAGATGTTAACACTGGGGTACACTGAGTAAAGGGTGTGAAGAACCTCCCTCTAAATTTATTCGCAAGACCCAACTATATGTTGTCTCCAAGAAATGACTTTGAATGCAATGTTGTGTGGAAAGATGGAAAATAAAAGGATGGCAAAACACACCCCATGCAGAAAGTAAGCAGGAGAAAAACTTCATGGAAAAGAATATTACGAGGCATGAAGAGGGGTATTTTATAATGATAAAAGGATCTGTTCGTGGGGAAGGAATGTAATTCTAAATGTATACGCCCCTAATAACAGAGCAGAGAAACAGACAAAGCACAGTTATAATTGGGGATTTTAATACTCCTCAGTATGAAATTAATAAAGCAACAAGAATTTAAAAAGTTAGAGATTTTAATAATACTATCAAATACATCAAATTGATGTTTATGGAATAGTACACCCTTCTAATGTTGTACTGGAGGTTTGAACCAGTGCAACAGGCAGTAAAAGGAAATGCAGGTATAAAAGTGGAAATAAAGATCAAAAACTGTCTTTATTCTTAGACAACATGACCTTCTACACAAAAAATTGGAAAGGATCTACCAAAAAAAAGCCTCTAAAGGGGCACCTGGGTGGCTCAGTCGGTTAAGTGTACAACTTTGGCTCAGGTCATGATCCCACCGTTCGTGGGTTCAAGTCCCCGTTGGGCCCTGTGCTGACAGCTCAGAGCCTGGAGCTGCTTCAGATTATTGTCTCCCCCTCTATCTGTCTCTCCTCCACTTGTGCTTTGTCTCTCTCTCTCTCAAAAAATAAACAAATACTTAAAAAAAAAAGGCTCTAAAATGAATAAGGTATTGTAAGGCAAATACATATAAATCAACTGTATTTTTGTATGCTAGTCACAAACAGAGATTCATTTTAAAATACCATTTATAGGGGCACCTGGGTGGCTCAGTCAGTTAAGTGTCCGACTTCAGCTCAGGTTATAATCTCACAGTTCGTGGGTTCGAGCCCCTTGTCGGGCTCTGTGCTGACAGCTAGCTCAGAGCCTGGAGCCTGTTTCAGACTCTGTCTCCCTCTCTCTCTGACCCTCCCCTGCTCACGCTCTCTCTCTCTCTCTCTCTCTCTGTCTCTCTCTCAGAAATAAATAAAAAACATTAAAAAAATTTAAAATATCATTAATAAAAGTTATGAAAATTTCAATGTGAAATTCTTAGGGATACATTTAAACAAATATGTGTAAACTGCTGAAAACTACAAAATATTACTAGGAGAAATTAAAGAACTAAACAAATGGAGAGGTAAAATGTCCCATGGATTGCAAGACTATTGTTAAAATGTTGATTCTCCTCAAATAGATCTTTAAATTTAATACAATCCCAATAAAAATTCTAGCAGATATTTTTAAATAGAAATTGATTCTAAGGTTTATATGAAAATACAAAGGACCTAGAAGAGTCAAAATGATTTTCAATCAAAAGAACAAGGTTGGAAGACATACTCTATGTCAAGTCTTCTGTAATGCTGTGGTAATTGGGACTGTGTACTGATATAGGAAGAAACATTGATTAGTTGGACAGAATAGAGTCTAGAAATAGACTCAAAATATATAAAGAACTCCTGCAATTCACTAAGACAATAAGCAACGCTATTTTAAAACTGGGTAAATGATCTGAGCACTTTACCAAAAGAGATATCAATTGGCAAATTAGTGCATGAAAAGATATTCAAGGTCATTAGCCTTTAGCGAAATTAAAGTTAAAAAACCACAGTAAGCTATCACCGCAAATATACTAGAATGGTTAAAATTTATAAAGGTGGACAATAAAGTGCTGGCAACCATGTGGAGGAACAAAACTCTCACATACTGGAGGTGGAATGCAAAATAATATGGCCACTTTGGGAAACAGTTTGGGAGCATCTTATAAAGTTAAACACAAGCTTATCATACAAGTCGCAATCTTACATCTAAGTATTTATCCAAGAGAAGTGAAAACACATGCAAATGTGTCTAGTGGCTTTAACTCATAATTTCCCCACTTTGGAAATATTCACACGTCCAACAACTGGTAAACACATAAAGTGACTGCAGGACACCCACACCACAGAATGCTACTGTCTCTGCAGCAGAACGTGGGTGGCTTCCAAGGCAGCCAGCATGCCGCATGGAAGAAGCCAAAACAAAGGGAAAAATATCATGATTCCATGTATATGGCTTTCTGTAAAGCAAAACTATAGTGAAAAAGCTAAGATTATGGGTTGCCAGGTATTGGAGTTGGGGGGAAGCAACTGGCTTTCAAAAGGTTGTTTAAGGGCGCCTGGGTGGCTCAGTTGGTTAAATGTCTGACTCTGGCTCTGGTCACGATCTCACAGTTTGTGACTCTGAGCCCTGCATTGGGCTCTGGGCTGACAGCACAGAGGCTGCTTTGGATCTTCTGTCTGCCCCTCCTCAGCTCGTGTGTGCTCATATGTGCTTACTCTCTCTGAAAAATAAACACAAAATTTAAAAAAATAAAAAGATCTTTCATTTTATGTAATTTGTATCTCAATTTTAAAATGCTTCAAAATCTTGTAAAATACAGTGAAAGCAGTGCTTAGAGGAAAATTTACAGCCATAATTGCTAAAATTAGAAAGAACAAGGTTTAAAATCAATGATCTAAGCTTCCACTTCAAGAAACTAAGTGAAGAAAAACAAATTAAATGTAAGTAGAAGAAAACAAAGAAAGAGCAGATACTAGTGAAATAAAAAACAACAGATAAAATTCAAAGCCAATATTTGGTTCTTTGAAAAAAAAGTACATAAAACTGACAAAGCTTTCACAGTTTCGGTTAAGGGAAAATAAGAGAAAACACAAATTACCAACGTGAGGAACGAAAAACACAATATTGTAAGCAAATGAATATGACAACTTGGATAAAATAAATCCCTTTAAAAATACAAACTACTAAACGTGACACAAGAAGAAATAGGAAATATAAACATTCTTACATGTGTTGATTAAACTGAATTCACACATGTTTTTGAGATAGAGAGAGAAGGAGCATGCACGAGTGGGGGACAGGGCAGAGTGAGAGAGAGAGAGAATCTTAAGCAGTCTCCATGCTCAGTGTGGAACCTGAATCAGGGTTCAATCCCATGACCCTGGGATCATGATCTGAGCTGAAATCAAGAGTCGGAGACTCAACCAACTGAGCCATCCAGGCACCCATGAATTCACATTTCAGTATCTTCTCACAAAGAAAACTCTAATCTTAGATGGTTTTACTGGTGAATTCTATCAAACATTAAGGAAAAAAACTATACGGGCTCCTGAGGGGCTCAATCGTCAAGCAGCAGACTCTTGGTTTCGGCTCGGGTCATGATCTCACGGTTGGTGGCATCAAGTCCCACATCAGTCTCCGTGCTGATGGTGAGTGGAGCCTGCCTCTGATTCTCTCTCTCTCCCTCTCTTTCTACTCCTCCCCTGTGAGCACTCATCCTCTCTCAAATAAATAAACTTAAAAATTTTTTTTTGGAAAGAAAAGAAAAATATCCACATTACACAACTCCTTCAGAAAATTGAAGAGGGAACATTTTAAACTAGTTTTTTAAGGCCAACATATCCCTAATATCAAAGCCAGACATGTGTACATTCAAGAAATAAAAACTATTGTCCAATACTCTATGAACATAGATGCAATCTATATTAAGTAGGAATTTAAATCCAGAAATATATAAAAAGGATAACATATCAAGATTAAATGGGATTTATCCTAGGAATGCAAGGATGATTTAACATTTAAAAATCAACTAAAAGAATTTATCCTATTAACTGCATAAAACAGAAAAATTATCTGTTCATCCAAATAGATGGAGAAAAAACATTTGATGTAATTCAATATGCATTCATGATTTAAAAGAAAAAAAAAAACAGAAGAAAACTCTCAGTGTATAAGCAATAGGAACTTCCTCAACCTGATAAAGAACATCTGTGAAAAACTATAGCTAACATCATACTTAATGGTGAAAAATTTTCCCCTAAGAATGGGAATAAACAAGGATGTCTGTGCTCACCATTTCTGTTAACATTGCAGGAGAGGTCTTGGGCAGTACAATTTGGCAATGAAAAAATAAACAGCAGAAACAGATCAGAAAGGAAGAAGTAAAACTATCTGCAGGTGACATGATTGTATATGTAGACAACAATTAATCTATTAAAAAAACCCTACTAGAATTAGTAAATTTAGTAAGGTCACAGCATACAAAGTCAACATGTATTTCTCTATAATAATAACAAATAAATAGAAAATAAAAGGTTACAAGTAACAATTATAACAGCATCAAAAATACTTTTGGATACTTAATTTAATACAAGTATATGTAAAGCTTCTACACTGAAAATTATAAAACACTGCTGAAGACCCAAATAAATGGAGATATATAATATATTCAAGGACTAGAATATTCAATGTTATTAAAATGTCAATTCTCCCTTAAATTACTCTGTAGGTGCCATACCATTCTAAACGAACTCCCAGCAGTTTTTTTTTTTTTAAATAGAAACTGACAAGCTGAGTATAAAATTTATGTAGAAATCCAAAGGTCCTAAAAAGCTAAGCTAGCTCCAAATTGAAGAACAAAGTCCTTACTTACACTGTCTGATTTCAAGAGAAAGAGCCAGACACGTATCTGTCAGTTTAATTTTCAGTCAAGGTATCAGTAATTCAGTGGGAAAAAAAATGATGCTGAACCAACTCCCGGCTAAATGCAAAAACCAAACCAAAATACAAAAACGATAAAATCCTTGATCTTTATCTCTCACACCATCACAAAGATTAATCCTTAATAGATCATAGAACTAAATCTAAGGAGCTAAAAACTGTAAATCTTCTGACAGAAAATACAGTAAAATATGTCTGTGAACTTGGAGTCGTGAAGATGTCTTAGGATCTAGAAGGCACTAACCACAACTAAACAACTGATTTAAAATGGACTTCACTGGGGGCATCTGGGTGGCTCAGTTACATGCCCAACTCTTCGTTTCAGCTCAGGTCATGACCTCAGTAGGTTGGAGCCCCCTGCCAGGCTCTGCAGTGACATGACAGCAAAGAGCCTGCTTGGGATTCTCTCTTTCTCTCTCTGTCTGCCCTTTCCCCGCTTGTGCACATGCTCTCTCTGGCTCTCTCTCAAAAATAAATAAATGAACTAAAAAAAAATGGATTTCATTAAATTTTAAAATTTCTGGGGCACCTGGATGGCTCAATTGGTTAAGTGTTCGACTGCAGCTCAGGTCATGATCTCACGACCAGTGAGTTCTATTTTTTTTTAATGATAGATTTTTAAAAATAGTTTGTTGTCAAGTTGGTTTCCATATAACAACCAGCACTCGTCCCCACGTGTGCTCTCCTCTGTGCCCATCACCCCCACCCCCTTCAACCCTTAGTTTGTTCTCAGCATTCAAGAGTCTATCATGGTTTGCTTTCCTCTCACAGTCAGTGAGTTCAAGTCCCACATCAGGTTCTGTGCTGTCATTGCAGAGATGCTTCAGATCCTCTGTCACCCTCTCTCTCTGCCTCTCCCCCATTCGTACTCTTTCTCTCTCTTGAAAATAAGTAAAACCTTAAAAAATTATACATATATATGAACAACATCTATAAGTCTATAATAAAAAGACCAAAACCCAATAAAAAAATAAGAAAAGACTTAAAAAAGTTACTTCACAAAGAAAGATATGTAAGGAGCCAATAGGCACGTGAAAAAGAATTGCTGACCATTAGCCATCAGAGAAATTTAAAGTAAAACCTCAATGAAATATCATGACACCCTCAACAGAATGGCTAAAGTTGAGAAGAGTGATAACCCCAAATGCTGACGAGCATTTAGAGCAATGGGAACTCTTGTAGCTGACTCAGGGAGTGTAAAATATACAATCACTTTGTAACTCAGTCTGGCAGGTTTTCAGTACGGGTACACCTGTCTGAGCCAGTTATTCTACTTCTAGGTTTTACCTAAGACCAATAAAAACAAGTATACAAAAAGACTTCTGTAGTACCCCAATGTTCATAGCAGCACTTTCAACAATAGCCAAATCATGGAAAGAGCCTAAGTGTCCATCCACTGACGAATGGATCAGAAAATGTGGTTTATCTACACGATGGAATACTACATGGCAATGAGAAAGAATGAAATCCAGCCATGTGTAGCAACGTGGGTGGAACTCGCGGGTGTTATGCTGAGTGAAATAAGTCAGGCAGAGAAGGACAGATAACATATGTTTTCACTCATATGTGGAACAGGAGAAACTTAACAGAGGACCATGAGGAAAGGGAAGGAGAAAAATAGTTAAGGAGAGGGAGGGAGGCAAACCATAAGAGTCTCTTAAATACTGAGAACAAACTAAGGGTTGATGGGAGTGGGGGAAAGGGGAAAATGGGTGATGGGCATGGAGGAGGGCACTTGTTGGGATGAGCACTGGGTGTTATATGGAAACCAACTTCACAATAAACTATAAAACACACACACACACACACACACACACACACACACACACACACATACACAAAGACTTCTGTAGGAATGTTCACAGCAACTTTATTAATAATATCCTAACATTGGAAATGACCCAAATGCCTATCAACATAAGAATGGATAAACAAAGCATAGTATAACCATAACCAAATACTACTCATCACTACAAAAGACAAACTACTGGGGCACTGGGGTGGCTCAGTCAGTTAGGTGACCGACTTCGGCTCAGGTCATGATCTCAGATGTTTGTGAATTTGAGACCCATATCAGGCTCTGTGCTGACAGCTCAGAGCCTGGAGCCTGCTTCAGATTCTGTGTCTCTCCCTCTCTCTACCCCTCCCGCTCCCTTGTTCATGCTCTATTACTCTTAAAAATAAACATTAAAAAAATTTTACAGGTAGAAACAAACTACTTGGGCACCTGGGTGGCTCAGTTAGTTGAAAGTCTGACTTTGGCTCAGGTCATGATCTCGCAGTTCATGAGTTCCAGCCCCACATGGGGCTCACTGCTGTCAGCCTGTCAGCACAGACCCTGCTTCATTCAGGTCCCCTGCCCCCCTCTCGCGCTACCCAAAATAAATAAAAACATTAAGAGAGAGAGAGAGAGGAAAACTACTGATATACACAACGTGATGAACCTCAAAAACATGATGCTGAGTGAAAACATCCAGACACAATAGAGGACGTACAATAAAATTTCATTCATGAAATTCTAGAACTGGCAAAAATAATCTGTGGGGAAAGAAATCGGAACCTCAGTTGTCTCTGTGGATGGGAGGGGAAGGGGAGTGACTGAGCAGGCAGGCAAAGAAGGACCTTCCCGGAAAGACGCAGATGTTTGGTATGTTGACAGGGCTGTGGACGCTATGGATGCACCCCGTTACCAGAGCTCATCCGACTGCGTACTTAAGATCTGTGCATTTCAACATATGTATGTTATACCTTAATTAGAAAACAAGTTTTGAGAAGTGAATTGAAAAAAATATTAAACTATATTAACAAAGAAGCTCAGTAAGTCTCGCTCCTAAGAGAAAGAAAGATAAATCTGGGACCTACTGATACTGAAGACTTTGTGAGTAACAAAAGAGGAGGAATGGGGTGCCTGGGTGGCTTAGTCGGTTAAGCGTCCGACTTTCGCTTGGGTCATGATCTTGCGGTTCGTGGGTTCGGGCCCCGCGTCGGGCTCTGTGCTGACTGCCAGCTCAGAGCCTGGAGCCTGTTTCAGTCTGTGACTCCCTCTCTCTCTGACCCTCCCCTGCTCACGCTGTGTCTCTCTCTCTCCTAGAAATAAATGAAACATAAAAAAAAAAAAAAGAGGAGGAAGAGGAGGAGCGGACATAAGCCACCATTTACTGAGGGTACCGAGACCTCTACTAACTGCTTTCCATCAATTCTCACATTTGATTCCTGCAACAGCCCACTCTTTAGATACCAAAGGAAAGACAGTTTTATAAACAAACTTCCTCCACCATCCTTAGCAAATGCCTTAGGGATAAACTTAAGACACCAGGACGCTTTTCTCTTTTTCTCAATTTCAGGCAATAAGTGGTAGATGTTTTTTCTTAAGTGTACTATTGTCACTAGAAAACGTGAGCCGTGGAGAAAAAACACACCTGTTACCATTTTTGGTTTCAGCAAACTCACAAAATATATACAGTGATCAGACTGCAATTTTTTTTTAATTTAATTAAGCAATTTACATCCAAGTTAGTTAGCATATAGTGCAATGGTGATTTCAGGAGCAGAATCCAGTGATTTGTCCCCTATGTATAACACCCAGTGCTCATCCCAGCAAGTGTTCTCCCTAAAGCCCCTTGCTCAGTTAGCCCATCCCCCCACCCACAGCCCCTCCAGCAGCCCTCAGTGTGTTCTCTGTATTTCAGAGTCTCTTATGTTTTGTCCCCCTCCTTGTTTTTATATTATTTTTGCTTCCCTTCCCTTATGGTCACCTGGTTTGTATCTTTAACTCCACATATGAGTGAAGTCATATGATATCTGTCTTCCTCTGACTAATTTCGCTTAGCATAATACCCTCTAGTTCCATTCAGGTAGCTGCAGATGGTAAGATTTCATTCTTTTCGATTGCGAGTAATACTCCATTGTATATATATATACCACATCTTCTTTATCCATTCATCTGTTGATGGACACTTGGGCCCTTTCCATACTTCGGCTACAGTATGACTACAATTCTTTTTTTTTTTTTTTTTTTTAATTTTTTAATGTTTTTATTTATTTCTAGGAGTGAGAGAGACAGCGTGAGCCGGGAGGGTCAGAGAGAGAGTCACAGACTGAAACAGGCTCCAGGCTCTGAGCTGGCAGTCAGCACAGAGCCCGGCGGGGCTCGAACCCACAAACTGCGAGATCATGACCCAGAGAAAGTCGGACGCTTTACCGACTAAGCCACCCAGGCGCCCCTACAGTATGACTACAATTCTTAAAACCTCTTAGGGCGCCTGGGTGGCTCAGTCAGTTAAGCGTCCGACTTCAGCTCAGGTCATGACCTCACCATTTGTGAGTTCGGGCCCCTCATTGGCTCCATGCTGACAGCTCAGAGCCTGGAGCCTGCTTTGGATTCTGTGTCTCCTTCTCTCCGCCCCTCCCCACTCACACTTTGTCTCTCTCTCTCAAAAAAAATAAACATTAAATATTTAAAAAAAAAACAAACTTTTAATTCCACAAAACTCCTATTTCTAGACTATCTGCCTCTCACATTGCCAGCTGGGGACTAGAAAGCATGATTTGTCTAGTAAACATTTTATCTCATGCTTACTGCTAACATGGGTCTAGAGCAACTTCCCTATCAGCTCGACGAGAGTCCTAGGCTCCTGCTTGAAAAGCAGGAAGTTTTACAAAAGGGTGACAGGAGTCGGAAAGGGTAAGGCGGTCCTTACCACATCCAGCATGGACAACACATCCAGGTATACCCTGATGGCCTCCCTCCACTCACGAACGGGCCTCACTGCCTTGTGATATTTCTGTAACAGCTGCTTGGTGAGGCGATATAGAATAGAATTCCTGGGATGAGGTGTATCTGTGGCAAGGATTTCTGAAAGCCAAAACTATCACTGTGAGGATGAAAATAAGAGTTACTTAGCATCTTTACAAGATCTCAGACTGTTTAGAACATGGTGGTTCCTAGCAGAACCTAGTTTTCAGCTTACCCCAATCTGCTTAAATTCGTAGCCA
Source organism: Proteles cristata cristata (assembly GCA_017311185.1). NCBI lineage: Eukaryota > Metazoa > Chordata > Mammalia > Carnivora > Hyaenidae > Proteles > Proteles cristata. The sequence continues at coordinate 484,822 of JAESUZ010004658.1, read as the reverse complement.
GCCAATGGGCTTTTTGGCAGACCCTTATTTAAAGTAAGCTGACGGCCTATCTGCCCAGTAGAGAAATCACACTGTAAAGATAAATAAATCAACCCGATCTCCAAGGATCCGAACTGCACCTACAATTCTGTTTTCCCGGCAGTCACGCATCTTGGAGACAGAATCCTTTACTTCTGTATCACCCTCTCCTACGAAGAAAAAACCTTCCTATACACTCAGTCACAAGTTATCTCCTATTTGGATTTTTCTTTTGATTTTCCATTCATAATTCAACAGTTAAGTAGAAAATCCAAGCAGGAACATGGACAAACCAACGGACCCAATGATCTGTGTGGATTACTCAATAATGGGACTAATGAGATTCCAATTCACACTCTTCTCCTCAAAAAAAAAAAATCTCTTTTTGCATTCAACTGTCTTTGAATAAAAACACACTTGTCAGAAAATGAGATCTTCAGGGCGCCTGGGTGGCTCAGTCGGTTGGGTGTCCGACTTCAGTTCAGGTCATGATCTCGATCTCGTGGTTCGTGTGTTCAAGCCTCGCATCAGGCTCTGTGTTGACAGCTCAGAGCCTGGAGCCTGTTTCTGATTCTGTGTCTCCCTCTTTCTCTGCTCTTCCTCTGCTCATGCTCTGTCTCTTAAAAATGAGTAAACATTAAAAAAAATAAGAAAAAGAAAATGAGATCTTCGCTTTGGGGAAATTCTGTCTGGTCCAGAGAGGGACCATTTTCTACAAGCCGGGAACCCTATTTGCAGAGGAGTGGTGACTGGTGTCAAGGCAGGGGAGGCTAGGGGAAAGGAAGCCAGAGAAAGGAGCACCAACAATTGGAAGTGACAAATTTGCGAGGGCTTCCTCTGAATTGCAAAAAGATATTTTGCTCACAAGCTCTGCCAGCTCCTGGGGGATTCAAGGCTTCACTAAGTCATTGGACTGAAGCAAATTGCACACCTCCTGCCACAGCGCGTGAGTGAAATCTATCTGTAGTGTCCTGTGCGTTGAGTTCACCTCCCCTCTCAGTGGTTCTGATGGCTATTTTGATGAGCTGCTGAAGGTATGCGGGGTCCGGCAGGAAACTGTAAATGAGATCTCTTCTCCCTGAGCGACAGTCCCGTTTCTACCCATTTCTTTATGAATGATGTCATGTCACTCGCCGCCACAGGCAGCAATTTCTATGATTTATCAGTGTCAGTGTCGCCAAAATGCTAACAATGATGTTGGGGGTGCAATTGCAGACTCGATGTGGGCAGTGGAATATTCGCTTTCATTATCACTGGAGCTGCAGAGCTAATGAGCATTTTAACTCCCTAACTACTCACCCAGGAAGATGCCTAAAATGGCATCAGCTATTCAGGCATGCAGGACGAAGGCAGGGGGCTTGCACCAGGCGTCATTTTTAGGGTTTTTGTGAACTGTGATTGTCAAAAAAAATGTGCTGTGAATCTCTCCACCTGAGACCATTTCTTGCTGGTGTACCCCAGGGGAGAGAAGGCAGGAGACAAAAGCCAAGCTGGTCTGGTGCTCTTCCTGTGAACTTCGCTTTGGGCAACTTCACTTTCACCTCGCTTGGAAGCTCCCAATTCAAGTCCCAGCCAGGGAAGCACTGAAATGTGCGTGTTACAATATAGGAAACTATCGGAGACAGAGTGAAAACATAATTCTGAGAAGTGAATGTGTTTTCCCTACAGCCTCTGCCCATAAGGACGCAAATTTTCCCTCTGCTGTCTTTTCTAGGAAACCATCCATAGGTCCCCTAGGGATTAACATAGTTTCCAGAACATGTCAAAGTCTTTGGGTAAAAAGAGAAAGTTCTAGAATCTAGAATGAGGAACAACAGAGGAATGAGCAATGATAGGAGAAAAAATAAGAAGGAAACGAAAATACACTGAAATAAACTATAAGGGCAAAGAGTTCTTTGTTCAAAATGGGAAGAAATAATAAATTATATTTCTACTATGAATGCAAATTTACTTGAGGAGAAAGATCAATTACAGGAGGGAGATTAAGGATTTAAGTGACCATTAATTAACAGTAAATTATGCTCCTTGAAAGCTAATGTGACATTCACACAAGCACTAAATGACTCCATTCAGTGATGTTTCCACAGACACTGATGTAAACGATCCACAGACCCAGGAAAGGTTCCTCGTTAGTACTGTCTCTATCAATGCTAATAATTCATTTGTAAGATTTCTGAAAAGTAGAAGGTGTTAGGGCACCGAGCTATGAAGCACTTTTAGGTGAAGAGAGATTTCTGGGTTTTTTTTTTTTTTTTTTATGAAGGTTATTCCTTTGTTTCCCTTGTTTTAACAAATTACCCTCACACCTATCTTAAAGTATTCTGGGCACTCTGATAAAAAGAGCTGTTCTTGCTTTAGTGAGCATGTCATGTCTAGGATTATTAAAAAAAAAAAAAAAGAGTTATACATCTATCCGAGGGGTTACAAGGAAATTGAGATTTAGGTGTGTGGTCTACTGAATTTCCAAATCTGAATGAATATGTACCGGATGCCAGGCACTGGGCTCAGAACAATTGACATGAATTCTCTCATTTGGCTTTTACAGCAGCTGTATGACATAGGCACCCTACAGCCCTATGCGGAGTCACTTTACCACAGGTGAGAGACTATAGGCTGAGTGAGGTTAGTACCACCCAAAGTCTTATGGCTTGCAAATGACGAGGCTGGAATTTAAACACAAATGCTCTGGACCCAAAGCCCAGGCTCTTAATCATGATGCTACATGGGCCTGGCTTCCCAAGAATATCAGGGACAGCAGTGAGTAGCCCTTCCAAGGGAAGAGTGACATGCTGCATGGTGGGCATGACTGGGCAGAGACAGCCCACTGTTATTTGCTGTGTGTGTGTGTGTGTGTGTGTGTGTGTGTGTGTGTATGTGTGTGTTTAGGTCAAAAATATCTTCCATTTGCATTGCACCCTGCACTTTCACAATGTTATCGTATTTGATCTTCACGAATACACAAGAGAAACAGTGAACTCACAGGAAAACTGAGTCTCTGAGAGATTAATTGGCTTGTCCAGTTGCATGGCCGGGGAGTAGTTGAGTAGGGACCCAACAGGTCTCCTAACCGGGGCCTCTCACTCCAGCTCACAACACCTGCAGGCAGCGGCCTTAAATTGGTGATTGGTTCAGTGCTCTTGCATTTACAAATCATCTTCATATTAACCCAGCAAAGACTGCAAAAGGCAGGTTCTTCTGCAACACATGTTCCTGGTATGATTTATAGTCAAGTACTGATTACTAGACACCATTAAAACACATTTTATGTCACATTTAGAACAAAAATCAAGCATAAAACTAAACATTAGAAAGAGACATCATTAAGAATAATTTCTTTCTTTTCCTCACCTTTATTCTTCTATTCTATGTTACTTAGCTTAATGTTTACAATTATTTTCTGCTAAGAAACCCATTTGGCATTTAATGAAATTTCCTGTTTCCATTTTTATAATTAAGTAATGCTTTTATCCTTGAAGTTCAACATTCAGGATTTTAATACTTTAATGCTAATTGGCTATTTTTCTTCTCTACCCAAGAAAAACCCACTTCCAGCTGCTTGGCTACCAAATATATTCCTCATTGCCATAACTGACTGATTCCACTTCAGGTATATTTAAAGCATGGAAACTCCTAGATATGAGCACTAAAAGTATTACTGCTCTAAAGTATTTTAAGCAGAATTAACACTTAAAACATACAAGTTTACAGTGTTTGTCTTTTGAGATATACTCATTATCTATACAGACTTTGTACCGCTGGATGAAACCCTTAATGCCAAAATGATATCTGGGTATCTATAGTCATGCTGTATCCAAGAGACTCTTTCTCTGGGCTACTAAAAGCTTACAGTGAAGCCAAGATTATTTTGGATAATAAAAATGTATTATTCAGACATAAAAGCAAATCTGAAAAAGAATGCCCCAGACTATGAATGTAAATTGCTGCCAACAGAGCCTGATTTCTAGGGAAGCAAAGGTTTATCAAACAGCTACAACATTTCAGGGCACATCTCCAGCTGCCTGTACAAAGCCCCACTGTGTACCTCTGTTTGCGTGTATAGATATAGATACAGGCACACATATCCACGTACGTATATAGATACAGATCTGTAATTGTAGGAGCAAAGACATGACACGTCACTGGTCTCCATGTAGGTCCACAGGACTGGCATTGTATGGGTGACAAATAAAAACAAACACTTGAAAAGACTACATAGCATAAGGTAGACAAATACTGCCTCTCGCTTCTAAGAGTTAATCCGCAATGCCTAAAATAAAGTCATTACAGGGACCCACCTGAGGCAGCCACCAGGACGAAGGGCCACAGGGGAGCCATCCCACCTGCCATTATTTCCGGCACGTCCCAAAGAGAAGAAATGCAGACTCGCCTGTGGGATGGAATAACCACTCCATGTTTTCCTAAAGGGGCTCTTCTCTGCTCCATTCTCCTCTGTTTGCCAATTTAGGCTGTTGTCGCTAGTGCTATTTTGTAAACACTCAATGGGACCAAATGCATCGGCAGCCCGACATAAGTGTTTCAGAATTGATGCCACTAGCCCTAAACTTCTCCATTTGGTTCTGCCCCAGAGTCAGGTCATGGCCAACATTTCCATTTCCCTGACAGGAGACAGCTAAGTGAAAAATGTAATCTAAGAGGAGCCCCTAAGGAGAGGAAATTCCACACTAATATGATTTCCTTTACAGCCTTTACCTAACACAATGCTCTTGCTGACATTCAGGACACTAATTTCATTAATAATTGAGATCTAAATAGCTATTGTAAATCAGACTTATGTAGGAACATCTTCAGCATCTGACAATGGTTACCGGACTCTTGAATTACACAAAGCTAATGGAGCCCTGGTATTGTCTCATGAAGAACGACCACTAAGGATACAGTTGGAAAGTGCTTTGTGTTTTTTCCCAAGCTCCTTTAATTAAACGAAACATTGATTTTTGATAAATCCGAGTGCTTCCTAAATTGTCACTGAGTATACAAGTCAGAAAGTAAACTATGTATGAGAGGATGCTTCTAGGCTGATTGAAGATGAGGGCTCCTAAAGTTTGACATCATGTGATAAAATTTTTCTTTCACTTTTTCACTGAGAACCCATACTCTTTATTATGAAGGAAAAAGAGAATTCCTTAGGACTCTCTCTGCCATTGGTAGACCCCTAGGTGCTTTAGAAAAAAAACCCTGAATTTCATATCATTTCCAGCATCTGTCTGCTTTCTACTATAAGTGGGATTGTAGAGGCATAGGATTGAGATGGGTTTCACAGAGTAAACTGAGGCGAGAAGTACATACCTGTTCCCTGTTCTGCTCATTATCTAGTCCCTTTGTTTAGAATATATGAAGCTCTCTCCTTAATTTTCATCTACCAATAAAATGTAGCCTGATTGGCTTCCTCCTGTTGGCGACAGGAGTTATAAATATGGAAAGGGAGAAAACTAGGATTAACCCTTTGGGAGGTATCAGTGTGAACGCGTGGTGTTCAGTACATGTGGCTAAATATAAACCTAAACACAGATGTAAATGTGTGTGTACAGACATTCATACGTACTTACATCTTGAGCTCTGTCCACTAGTGAGGCTGGGAACCAAAACACCCCAGTAGCAATGAGTACACCCGACACCCAGATCTTAGTTTCTAAATAACATACTTACTTTAAAGGAAGAAATGGAGAAATGACTGATTTTGGGGGTGGACAGGGGAGAAGACCCTAGAATGTCTTGTTGTGTCACAAAGTAAGAAGTGCTAAAAGAATAACAGGGAGGGGCACCTGGTTGGCTCAGTTGGTTGAGCGTCTGACACGGGCTCAGGTCGTGATCTCACGGTTTGTGGATTCAAGCCCCACGTTGGACTCTGTACTAACAGTTCAGAGCCTGGGGCTGTTTCAGATTCTGTGTCTCCCTCTCTCTCCGCCCCTTCCCTGCTAGTGCTCTGTCCCTCTCTCTCTCAAAAGTAAACGTTAAAAATTTTTTAAAAAAGTAAATAAAAGAATGATAGGGGCATGTTAAAAGGACATAGTCAGCTTGAAGGATCTCCCACTGGCCAAATATGGGATGATTCAAGCATCAAATCAATGATGATGATGAAGAATTATAACCCACTAAATAAAATACGAATCCATGGGGCGCCTGGGTGGCTCATTTGGTTAAGTGTCTGGTTTCAGCTCAGGTCATGATCTCACAGTTGATGAGTTTGAGCTCCACGTCGGGCTCTTGCTGACAGCTCGGAGCCTGGACCCTGCTTCAGATTCTGTCTCTCTCTCTCTCTCTCTCTCTCTCTCTGCACCTCCCCCACTCATGAGCGTGCTCTCTCTCAAAAATAAACATCAAAAATTTTTAAAAACTACGAATCCACAAGTCCATCTGGATTTAAATAAATGAAAGAGATAAAGACTTTTCCTTAAGTTAGAATGCCAACTAGGACATGTAGAATGAATGTTAGAATCTTCATAGTAATAATTCACTCAGAAAACATCAGTGGCTGATAAAACCTACTTGGCGAAGGGGCGCCTGGGTGGCTTAGTCGGTTAAACGTCCTACTTTCGCTTAGGTCATGATCTCGCGGTTCGTGGGTTCGAGCCCCGCGTCAGGCTCTGTGCTGACTGCCAGCTCAGAGCCTGGAGCCTGTTTCAGTCTGTGATTCCCTCTCTCTCTGACCCTCCCCTGCTCACGCTGTCTCTCTCTCTCTCTCCTAGAAATAAATAAAAAACATTAAAAAAAAAACCTACTTGGCGAAAGTTTGATGAAAAACAGGACACTTACACAACATACTTATTAATCACAATGAGTAAAAAAAAAAACAAGCCACTTTCCATGGAGAAATCTGGCAGACCACATGTTAATCAGATGAGAACGAGCATTACCAAGCACGGTTGGGTGCCAGAGGACAGGAGGAATTGAGAGGTCACAGCTGCACTTCTGTTATCATCTGCCGAAAACTCACACTTGGACCTACCCAAGAGGAAACACCAGATAACCCCACACTGTGGGACATTCTACAAAGCAGCCGAAAAGCTTCGCAAGTGTCAAGGTTAGGAAAGTTGAGGAAAGATGGGGAAACTGTATCCCATAAAAGAAGATTAAGGAGACATGACAACTCGGTGCAAGGTGTGGTTCTGGATTGGATTCTTCTGCGACAAAGAACGTCTTGGCGAGGCTTCCTAAAACCCAAAGTGGGGCCTGTATATGAGAAGCTAATGATGTAGCCATGTTAATTTCCTGATTTTGATGGAACTGAAATCATGTAATGTTCTTGCCCCTAAGAATCACATACTAAGTACTCACAGGTAACAAAGCATCATGGTGGCAATTTACTCCCAAATGGTTAGGAGCGGGATTCATTCTACAATTCTCCCAATCTTGCTGTGTGTTTGAAAATATTTCAGAAAAAAAAAAAGAGAAATGTAACCTGGTAGTGAAAATTTGATACAAAGTTATGGAATGTTTAGAAATATCCTTAAGAGGGAAACAGGTATGCTGTTTAGAAGGGACACATGCACCCCAATGTTTATGGCAGCACTATCGACAATAGCCAAAGCGTGGAAAGAGCCCAAATGTCCACCGCTGGATGAATGGATAAAGAAGATGTGGTATAGACATACAATGGAGTATTACTCGGCAAACAAAAAGAATGAGATCTTGCCATTTGGAACTAGTTATGTGGATGGAAATAGAGGGTATTGTGCTAAGCAAAATTAGAGAAAGACAAATATCATATTACTTCACTCAGATGAGGACTTTAACAGATGGCCATAAGGGAAGGCACAAAAATAATATAAAAACAGGCAGGGAGACAAAACAGAAGAGACTCTTAAATATAGAGAACAGAGGGCTGCTGGAGGGGCTGTGGGAGGGGGGATGGGCTAAATGGGTACAGGGCTTAAGGAATCTACTCCTGAAATCATTGTTGCACCACACGCTAACTAATTTGGATGTAAATTATTTAAATAAATAAATAAACAAATAAACAAATATCCTTGAGAGAGGATGGCCAGATAAATGGGGTTTTATCAAAAGATAAGATCGCCAAGGACTGATCTGATGACCAAAGTCCCAGCACTTTCCATGAGGAGAAAAGTGAGATGCAGGTACCATATCTAGGTACCTCGCACTTTTTGTGGGAAGGCGACACAGAAGCTTGCCTTTATGCAAAGCTTTCATCGAGACGATGATCGACATTACATTCCTGCCACACATTTTAGCAAGCCATGGCTCTAAGTCAGACCTTCTGGGAGATGCTTCCCCTCCCTTTTCTTCTCACTTCCTCATATACCCATCTGTTACTGGAAGGCCACTGCTAATGATGTGTAATACAGGTACATTATAGACCTTCATTAGCTAATTTAACAACAGTCTGGTGATCCTGCCCATTACAGCTCTTTATTGGCTGACGAATTCTGCCGAGATGGGAAAGGTTTTGTGTGAGTGACTTGTTTTCAAATAGATGCTTCCCGATCTTTCCTTGATCGCTCAGCTCTGTATCGTGGAATGGCTCAGATATTTCTTTTTCCAATCTTACGGTCCTGTCTAGATTTAGTGTATTTACTCGGTGCCTATAGACTGGGTGGTATCTCTTCCTTGTTCATTTCCCCCCCTGAAATTTAATTTTTCGTGAAATTGTTCATGAAAGCGGTCTCTTCTTGCTCGTTAATACAGTACTTTTTATTCATCACTCAAAGATCTCTCCCTGCCCCTCTTAGCTATTTAGAAAGGAAGGATGAATGCAGATCAATGTATTAAAATTTTAAAAAATTGGAATTTTCAGGAGCTAAGCATTCAGGCATCTTAAATATCAGCTCAGAAAAAGACTTATTAATTAATCTGAGGTTTGAATCTGCTGTTTCCTGAATGCAGTTTAGGGGCAGGCCTGTCATTAAGAGGGTACCTAGAGATGTATTTCTTTCAGGAGTCCCCTCTCCACATTCCCAGGGGCCCTTGCACTTTGTCTCTCCATTATTTCCAAGTAAGATATGACACCTCTTAGCTGGACCAGTGTCTTTTGGAAAGAGGCGGAGAGGTTTTATTATGCAAACATAATAAGAAGTGTTTATTATGCAAACAGCAACTGAGTTATGTGTCCTTTAAGACTACTAAATAGTTTTTAATTACTGCTATATCAGTAAATCCCATAAATATGCAAATGCAATTAGTTCACAAAATAGACCTTAAATATCTTTATTTCTCTCCAACAAAATTCTCTGAAGTTAATCACTAACTCTCTTTGTTCACTCTCTTGGCAGTTGTGCTAAAATTGACAGGAATTTTGACAGATGGACATATTCAGGGGAAACCACATTTTCTGAGCACATCTGGTCAGGCTGGAGCAGAAAAGTGGAAATGGACACTCTAGCCAAAATCAAATATTTAAGGAGTAGAGTCCCCTATGAAATTTCTTTTACTCTATAGCATTATCCTCTGAAATAAATATCAAGGTAACCACTGGGACACCACTTCAAGTACAAAGCCGCACTCAACATTTGATTTTCTGCTGGCTCAGAATTTCAGTTTTTTTAATGTTTTTATTTATTTCTGAGAGGGAGAGGCAGCATGAGCAGGGGAAGGGCAGAGAGAGAGGGAGACACAGAATCTGAAGCAGGCTCCAGGCTCCGAGCTGTCAGCACAGAGCCCGACGCGGGGCTCGAACCCACGAACCGTGAGATCATGACCTGAGCCGAAGTCGGACGCTCAACCGACTGAGCCACCCAGGTGCCCCTCAGAATTTCATTTTTAATAATAACGCACATTTTCTCCCGGTCTTTAAAAATTAATGAGTGAATGGGGGCGCCTGGGTGGCTTAGTCGGTTAAGCGTCCGACTTTCGCTTGGGTCATGATCTCGCGGTTCGTGGGTTCGAGCCCCGCGTCGGGCTCTGTGCTGACTGCCAGCTCGGAGCCTGGAGCCTGTTTCAGTCTGTGACTCTCTCTCTGACCCTCCCTGTTCACGCTGTCTTCCTCTCTCCTAGAAATAAAAAAAAAAAAAAAAAATTAATGAGTGAATGAATGAATGAATGAATGGGGGAATGGTAACCCCCATGACTCTGGCCCTTCCTGCCTACGTGACATGGTTTTCTATGGGAAGTCACAGAATGCGGGAGTTAAGTTTCCAGGCTTTGGAGTCTGACGCATCTCACTTTCCCTCCCAGCTCCAGCTAGATGCTCATGGCCTAGGTCAAATTGTTTACTGTGTTCAAGCTTCAGTTTTCATGTCTGTACAATGGGTGTAGTGGACTCTGTTTTGTATTCTAGGGCAACAAAACAAACTACTACACACTTAGCAGCTTACAACAAAACTCACTGGTGAGCTCACGGTTCAGTGGGTCAGAAACCCAGGTCCAGCTTGAGTGGATTCTCTGCCCAGGGTCTTGGAAGGGGAATCGTGGTGGTACACGAGAGCTGGCTCTCACTGCATCAAAAGAACCAACTGTGGACGTCCCTTCCCAACTCTGTTCGATGACATCAGGTCAGTAGCTTGAAATCAGCCCCGATGGGAATGTGTGCCACACGGAAATCAGCAAACACTACCCATCAGGGCTCCTCCCTGCAGCTGGCCACCAAGTATCTGCTAGTGCGCCGTGGCCCACTCCCGTGAACTTCCAGGGTCTCACAGATACCTCCGATATGATGGCATTTATGCAAGTATACTGTGACTATTTGCTTCGTTTCCCGTCTCTCCCCGAATCCTGTGGATCCCCTGAAGGCAGAGCAGTGTACCTTATCCATCTTTGTATCTCCAACACAGAGCTCGGCACCTAGAACGTATTCATTAAGTATGTGAGAAGGATGGAAGAAAGAGAGGGCGAGAAGAATGAACAAACAGGCAGAAAGAAGTTTGGTTTATGCAAGAAAGAGGACACCACAGAGGACCAGAGTTTCCACAACGACACGCAATAAGCTATCCGTCCTCCTCCATCTCAGAAGGAGGGGGGGCAACGATGACTCGGGTTCGGGGCAAGCTTGCTTCCAGCGGGTTTGCTCCAGGGCCAACCAGCAGGCCGTGCAAAGGACAGACACGGGACCCAGACACAGGTAGTTCGTGCCTCTCTGGTTCTCTCAGAGGGTGCTAAGCTTCAGGGGTCTCACAGTTACCTCGAGTGAGATGTCCTCCCCCCCACCCCGCCCTACAAAACTAGAGGAACATAGAATCATGGGTTTGCTGCTTCTTTTCATGCCTCCGAGGACATCAGTTCTGGGAAGCTGCTTCCATTGCCACGTTAGGCAGGTCGTCTTAGCAACCTGCCCTGTCCAGGCCTTCGGCACAGGTCACGGGCCTTGAAGCCCCGGGCGCCCCCCGATCTGTGGCGCACTGCAGGACCAGGACTTGGCCATTGAGGCCCATCGAGAACTTTTCTGTGGAGAGACCACGGTCAACCGCAGCAGCCAGTACGACATTCTGGTTCGGGTCTACATTTCTGGGTATCTCCAGCTCTGCTGCGGACTCCAGAGGGGGCAAGGGCTTTGATCTGTTAGAGCTTGTTTTGTTTACCCAGCCATCCATCTGCTCACTACGTGGGGAATTTCCATGGACACTGGGGAATATAAAGAAAGTTCAAGGACCTCGGAATCGAGGTGACAGATAAGAAACACTGAGAACACAATGAAATAAACACTAGCTACCTGGTGAGCGAACTGGGGGCAATGGAGACAAAAATAGGAGCCAGACTTGGGGTGGGGTGAGAAGATGTTTCACCAACGGCATTTGTGCTGGGAAAAGATAATCAACCAGGGGAGGGCAGGGAGAGCAGAACTCCCAGCGGAAGGAATAAGGTGTGAAAAGGCCGGACGGTACCTTCCCTGGGGCCGCAAGCCTCACTTTGTAACACTGGGGAGCACGGGTTTCTACCTGAATCATTCTAATGGCCCGAAGAAAGGCGGGTTGTTTTAAAAATAAATACATGAAATAAAGAAAGAGGAAAGAAAATTAGGGAGCAGATAATTCTAGACTCACGAGATGAGTGGATTAACACAGTCATGTTGCAAAGTGTTGAGGGGGGAATGAAACAGAAAAGGGAAATATTGTATGAGTCTGTATAAGTGCCGTTATTATAAAGCTGCTCCAAATGGCCTGTGGCAATTATTCTAAAATGCACAACAGCTGTATTTGTCCCCTTTCTGCCATCGCTGAAGTTCACACTGTCATTGCTCCAGGAGGAAGGCTTGGCACTAATAATAGGCTGGCTGACTATGGCTGGAGTGTGACAGACCTCTAGTTAGAGCCCTTAAAGACTGGAGGAGCGGGGAAAGGAAGAGCACCGTGGAAAGCAAAGTAGATGTAGTCGGAGCACCGCCTTGTGGCAGCCACTGTACTTGCAGCTTCGGGGAACAACCATCCAATCCACTGTCCACTTTCCTTTGCTGTTCATTTTTAGACAGGTCGAAAGTCATGCCACGCCTCTGTTCATGCCTCTCATCTTCTTTGCTCGAAACATTCCTCTCTAGGTTCCCCAACACTGACCCATCTAATTTGTTTCTATTTTGCTTGCAACTGTCAACAAATTGCTTCCTGCTTCCTTCCTTCCTCTTCCTTCTCCAACCTCTTGGTCCCAGGAGCACACAAGCTTCCCAGTGATTCAGTGACCTTTTTAAGAGGTAACTTCTCTGCTTTTTCCTAAGAGTGGAAGTAAATAAACTTTGGCTCTCCACTTCTGAAAAGTTATAAAAAGTATTATTAAAAACCATACTGGGGCGCCTGGGTGGCTCAGTCGGTTGAGCGTCCAACTCAGGCTCAGGTTGTGATCTCACGGTTCGTGGGTTGGAACCCCGTGTCAGGCTCTGTGCTGACAGCTCAGAGCATGTTCTTAAAAATAAATAAGAGATACATTTAAAAAGTTAATGTTTATTTTTTGAGAGAGAGAAGGTGACAGAGCATGAACGGGGGAGGGGCAGAGAGAGAGGGAGACACAGAATCCTAAGCAGGCTCCAGGCTCTGAGCTGTCAGCACAGAGACCGATGCGGGGCAGAACCCATAAACTCGGAGATCATGACCTGAGCTGAAGTCGGACGCTCAGCTGATTGAGCAACCCAGGCGCCCCAAAACCAATATAGAATTTTAATGTTAGAATCATACACTAGGACATATAGTTAGAATCATACACTATGCAGCCATTTCAGAATCAGACTTGTAAATACAGAGAACTGATGGTCGCCTGCGGGGTGGAAATTGGGAGTCGGGCAAAATAGGTGAAGAGAAGTAGGAGATACAGGCCTCCAGTTATGGAATGAATAAGCCACCAGAATAAAAGGCACAGCATAAGGAACACAGTCAATGGTATCTTTAGAGTGATGTGTCAGGACAGGCGGTAACCACACTTGTGGTGAACACAGTATAACATATTAACTTCTTGTATCACTATATTGTACGTGTGAAACGAATGTAACATTGTGTGCCAACTGTACTTAAATAAAAAAATAAAATAAAACCATGCATTTTCTCTAAGCCCTAGGTTAGGGGCATTATGCAAATCTTGATACATTGTATATTCATTACTTTTCTGCCTTAAATATTTTCTAATCTCTCAGGATTTTTCTTGCCCCACAGATTATTTAGAAATAAGTTGTTTAGGGGCCCCCGGGTGGCTTAGTCGGTTAAGCGTCCGACTTTCACTTGGGTCATGACCTCGCGGTTCGTGGGTTCGAGCCCCGCATTGGGCTCTGTGCTGACTGCCAGCTCAGAGCCTGGAGCCTGTTTCAATCTGTGACTCCCTCTCTCTCTGATCCTCCCCTGCTCACGCTGTCTCTCTCTTTCTCCTAAAAATAAATAAAAAACATTAAAAAAAAAAAAGAAAGAAGTTGTTTATTTTAAAATTTGGAATGTTTTTCTAGATATTGTACAATCTTCCTCGACTTATGATGGGGTTACGTCCCCATGAACCCATCGTTAAGTTGAAAATATTATTAAGTGGTGAAACTTGAGGGTGTTATGCTGAGTGAAATAAGTCAGGCAGAGAAGGACAGCTACCATTTGTTTGCATGTATAGGAGGATTAGGAGGAACTTAATGGAGGACCGTGGGGGAGCAGAAAGGGGAAAATAGTGGGGGAGAGGGAAGGAGGCAAACCATGAGAGACTCCTGAATACCGAGAACAAACTGAGGACTGATGGGGGTGGAGGGAGGGGAAGAGGGATGATGGGCATGGAGGAGGGCTCTTGTGGGGATGAGCACTGGGTATTTATATGGAAACCAACTTGACAATAAACTATTAAAAAAAAGAAAAAGAAAATATTATTAAGTGGAAAATGCATTTAATACAGCTAACTGACCAAACATTGTAGCTTAGCCCAGCTGACCTTAGATGGGCTCAGCGCACTTACATTAGCCTACAGAGGGAGAAATTCATCTAGCACAAAACCTATTTTATAATAAAGTATTTAATCCCTCACATAGTTTATTGAATACTGTACTGAAAGTGAACCCCAGAATGGTTGTATGGGTACAGAATGATTATAAGTGGGTCAGTCGTTGACCCTGGTGATCACGTGGCTGACTGGGCAAGGTGGCTCACAGCTGCTACCCAGTATCATGGGAGATAAATCCTACTGCAAAGCATCAGCCCAGGAAAAGAGCAAAATTCACAATGCATAGTAGTTTCTAATGAATGTGTTATCACTTCTGCACCATTGTAAGGTTGGAAAATCCTAAGCGGAATCATCAAAAGCTGGGGACCATCTGTACTGTTCTTGATTTTTTAATTTAATTTTGTTGTGGGCAAAGACCATAGTCTACGATTGCATTTTATTTTGATTGAGAGGCTTTGCGGGTTGGCATATGATTTGTTGTAAAAGCACCATGCGTGCTGACAGGAACGTGTGTTCTGCCACTGTTGGATGTACCATTCTGGGAGTAACAGTTAGATCAAGGTGGTCCATAGTGTTGCTCGGGTTACATTTTCACTGATTTTTCCTGTCTCTTGTTGACCACTTCCTGTGGGGTGTTAAAATCTCCTACTACTGTTGTGTAATTGTCTGTTTCTTCTTTTTATCCTTTCAATTTTTGCTTCACAGCGTTCGGAAGCTCTGTTATTAGGCACACACACGGGTATCCACATTTACGATTATTATGTCTTCTTGATGAATCCATGTTTCCATTATAAAATGGCCCTGTTTGTTTCTGATAATACTCTTCGTCACAGGTCTGTTTTGTCTGATGTTAATAACCAGTCCAGCCTTCTTAAACTTATTTACATGCTATAACAGAATGCCACAGACTGGGGGGTCTGAAAAACAAGAGGAACTTAATGTCTCACGATTCTGGGGGCTGGAAGTCTAAGGTCAGGGTGTAAGCATGGTCAAGTTCTGGTGAGGGACCTCTTTGGGGTTATAGGCTGCTGGCTTCTTGTACCCTCATGTAATGGAAAGGGGCCTAGAGAGATCTCTGGGGCTATAATTTATAATAAGGGCGCTAATTCCACATGAGGGCTCCACCTTCATGACCTAATCACCCCCCAGAAAGCCTCACCTCCTAATTAGGGGTTAAGATTTCAGTATATGAATTTGGGGGGCAGGAACAGAAACATTCAGTCCGTGGCATATGGTATGTCTTCTCTTTCCACCTATTTGCTTTCAGCCTGTATGTATCTTTATATTTAAAGCATTTCTCTTGCATCTAGCATACTTGGGTCTTCTTTTTCATTTCGTTTTGTTAATTTCTGCCTTTGAGTTGGAATATTTGATCCACTAATATTTAAAGTAGTTTTTGATATGTTTGGATTTAAGTTACCCATTCATTTTATTATTTCTGTTCTATATTCTCCTTTAAAAAAATCTTTTTAAAAAAATTCCTCCTTTTCCACCTACTTTCTGATTAAAAAAATTCTTTTTAATGTTTATTTATCTTTGAGAGAGAGAGAGAGAAAGAAACAGAGCATGAGCAAGGGAGGGAAGGCAGAGAGAGGGAGACACAGAATCCAAAGCAGGCTCCAGGCTCCGAGCTGTCAGCACAGAGCCTGACATGGGGCTCAAACTCACCAACTGTGAGATCATGACCTGAGCCAAAGTTGGACACTTAACTGACTGAGCCATCCAAACACCCCTGGATCTTTTAATTTTTAATAAAGATTACCTATTAGTTTTTGGCTATACTCTCTGCACAATTTTCTTAGTGGTCCTACTAGAAATTAAAGTAAACATTCTTCGCACAGTCTACCTTTCGAGTAACTACTACACTTTCCCATCAAATGTAGTTATCGTGCCATCATTTGGTTCCATTTACTGGCCCTGCTGTCACCGTGCTGTGGTGTGTCATGCATTACATCTAAATACATATACCCCACAAGACAGTGTGAGAGTGTTTCCTTGACACAATATGTACCCTACTATAGAGCCAATGACTTTTTCATTTCAAATACGGAATGTTTAAGTTCAAATTTTTTTTCCTTTTGTTCTTCCTTATATTTTCTAATCATCTGTTGAGGTTTTTCTATTTTACTTATTACAAGTATGGTTTCCTTTACTTCACAGAGCTTAATTATCACAGATACTTTAATGTTCCTGTCTGACTGATTCTAACATTTTCACGTGGCGTCTTTGTCTTTTTCCTTGTCAATAGGTCATATTTTCCTGGTTCTTTATATATCAAGTAATTTTAGGTTGTATTCCTACGTACTATGTTTGTTTTTAATGTTTGCTTATTTTTGAGAGGAGGGAGGGGCAGAGAGAGGGAGACACAGAATGTGAAGCAGGCTCCAGGCTCTGAGCTGGCTGTCAGCACAGAGCCCGACGTGGGGCTTGAACCCATGAACCGTGAAATCATGACCTGAGCTGAAGTCGGACGCTCAACTGGCTGAGCCACCCAGGTGCCCCTTACATATCATGTTTTACTGAGACTCTCAATTCTCTTTATGTTTGAAGGGTGGAGAGGGTGTGTGTGCGCGTGCCTGCGTGTATGTGTGTTAACTCTTCCTCCAATGAATGTCGATGTTTTTGCATTTTAGTAGTGAATTACTTTGGTGAGACTCAAACTGCAAACTATCTCTTTTGGACGCAGGCAACAGCTCAAAGCTCTTCTGATTTCTTTTGTCCTCTTTGACATGCTTTGTGCCTATGGTGGAAGGGTCCCCCAGAGACTCAGGTAGAGCTGCACAAAAGCTTGGGGATCCTTTTCTCCACCTCTCTCCTTCTCACGACTCCCTCCCTCACTTTTGGGTGGCCGTATCCATCCTAAACTCTAGTGTATGGTTCCGCAGGCCAGAAGCCTGGTTGTTTTCTACCGGCACTTCAACCACCACGTGTCATGACGTGACTCTGGCCTGCTGTCTGAGCCAAGCGGCAAAACTGGGGCACACGGCCCTCATCAGACCTTGCTTCCACGTTATGACTCCCTTTTGAAGCCTCTATTCAAGGTCCAGACCCTTCAGGTAGTTTTTATTTTGTCCAGACTTTATACCTCTTATCTGTCAGACAGTAAGGTTGTTAGGGTCCCAAACCTCTATCCCAAAAGTAACAGTCTTGATTATTTTATTTTATAAAAATTAAAAAAAATTTTTTTAAAATGTTTATTTATATTTGAGAAAGAGAGGGAGAGACAGTGCACAAGTCAGGGAGGCTCACAGAGAGAGGGAGACACAGAATCTGAAGCAGGCTCCAGGCTCTGAGCTTGCAGCACAGAGCCCGATGTGGGGCTCGAACTCACCAACTGTGAGATCGTGACCTGAGCTGAAGTCAGGCACTCAACCAACTGAGCCACTCAGGTGTTCCTTGATTAATTTATTTTAAAAAGCAACACAATGAGGGCACCTGAGTGGCTCAGTCGGTTGGGCATCCAACTCTTGATTTCAGCTCAGCTCATGATTTCACGGTTCATGAGTTCAAGCCCCACATTGGGCTCCACACTGATGATGTGGAGGCTGCTTGGGATTCTCTCTCTCTCCTCTCTCTCTGCTCCTTCTTTGTGCACATGTGTGTGCTCACTTTCTCTCTCTTAAAATAAATTAATTAATTAAAAAAAAAGCAATACTACATCAGCAACACAAAAAGAAACTAAATATAACTTGCTATAGACTGAACATAATCATCAAAATAGCAATGATTAATTATTAACTTTTCAAATCTGAAAGAAAAATAAATAAGAACTACAAGTAACAATGAATCATATAACTTCTGTAAGAAAAATTAAAGTATTTTCAATCGGCGTTTATAAGAGGGAAAATGAGTTCTGGTAACAGTTTAAGATCAAGATAAGGGCTTACATTATACACATACACACCACAAATTCTTTATTTACTCATCATTCAATGAACATTTGGGTTCCTTCCATGATTTGGCTACTGTTGATAGTGTTGCTATAAATATTGGGGTACATGTGCCCCTTTGAATCAGCATTTTTGTATCCCTTGGATAAATACCTAGTAGTGCAATTGCTGGGTCATAGGGTAGTTCTACTTTTAATTCTTTGAGGAACCTCCATACTGTTTTCCAGAGTGGCTGCATCAGTTTGAATTCCCACCAACAGTGCAAGAGGGTTCCTGTTTCTCCACATCCTCACCAGCATCTGTTGTTTCCTGAGTTGTTCATTTTAGCCATTCTGACAGGTGTGAGATGGTATCTCACCGTGGTTTTGATCTGTATTTCCCTGATGATGAGTGATGCTGAGCATCTTTTCATGCGCCTATTAGCCTTCTGGATGTTTTCCTTGGAAAAGTGTCTGTTCATGTCTTTTGCCCATTTCTTCACCAGATTACGGGTATTGAGTTTGATATGTTCTTTATAGATTTTGGATACCAATCCTTTATCCAATATATTCTTTGCAAATATCTTCACCCATTCTGTCTAGTGCCTTTTAGTTTTGCTGATTGTTTCCTTAGTTGTACAGAAGCCTTTTATCTTATATACAAAGGAATATTACTCAGGGGTCAAAAAGAATAAAATCTTGCCATTTGCAACAATGTGGATGGAACTAGAGTATTATTATGCTATGCGAATTAAGCCAGTCAGAGAAAGACAAATACCATATGATTTCAATCATATGTGGAATTTAAGAAACAAAAGAGATGAACACAGGGGAAAGGAAGGAAAAATAAGATAAAAACAGAGAGGGAGGCAAACCATGAGAGACTCTTAAATATACATTATAAACTGAGGGTTGCTGGAGGGGAGGTGGGTGGAGGATGGGGGTGGAGGATGGGCTAAATGGGTAACGGGCATTAAGGAGGGCACTTGTTGGGATGAGCCCTGGGTGTTTTATGGGAGTGATTCATCACTGGGCTCTACTCCTGAAACCAATATGACACTGACTTGAATTTAAACAAATTTTTTTTTAAAAAGATAAGGGCTTACAACAATGAATGCTTCATAGTTTTATAGGTAGACAACAGAGATTCCCAAATAATGTGTGTTAGTGGGTGGGAAAGCCAAAATGGGTGGGAAAGCCAAAAGATATATCATGCATGGCCTTTCTAGTATGGTTAATTACTAAGAATGAATTCCTAGCCAAGAAAAGAAATAAAAACATCACTTTTGTTAAGCGTCTGTTTCAAGAAGACTCCTCCCCCACCAGAAACCTCTAGAATCGGCTCTGAACAGGTAGGCTTCCTTGGTAATCTCTGCAAAGTGACAGAAAAGGGACTCTCTACACTATTCAGTTTGAGCAACGCAGATTTTGTTTTTTGTAAAAATCGAAACCTGGTTAAGCGTCACTTCATAAGGCTGAACGTATCTTTGTCACGTTCTCCCAGTGAGCTTACAACCAGATCATGGACCTGCTCACCATGATCAAGGCTGAGTCGGGCTCACATCCCATTCTCTTTGTCTCGCCAGTGAGATAATGAGCTTTAACCTATGACAATAATTGTGGGGATCGCTGCTCCTCTTTTCAAAAAGTTAAGAGAGCCAAAGCTGAGAATCTTCTACTTCAAATAACAGGACTAGCAATTTCGAGCTAAGTAACTTTGCTAAATCTTTTTACTCCTTGGTACTAGAGAATCTTGATTTGCACAGACCAGCTCCTTGCATCGCCGGCCCGAAGAATGCAGAACTTACCCGAACTCCTTAACGCAACTGACATCCCCTCTGTGGAGTAGTGGCTCCTCACAAAAATGGCTCACGAGTCCAGTCTATTCAACACACTGTCTTCCTTTGGCTTTCACTTTCTCGGTAGGAACTCTGGAGGAGCGGAAGAAGAAATAAATACCCCAACAAACCATTGTTTCCAAATTTTAAAGTTGTTCCCTTCAACATCCCAGGCCTAAAATCCGAAACTCTCTTTTCTAATGCGAACAAAATTTAAAAAATCCATTCAACTTCTGCCCCCTTCTGGCAGAGACCATCAAATATTTTCCCTCCTTTTAACTCCACATTGTCTCCCATCTCTTCCGGGATGGCTCTCAGGCGCCTCTAGGGCTTAAATGCCACAGAGGTTGGCTTCCAAAACTGAAAAAGCTACCCAGTCCCTTAAGGGCAAGAGACTCCAGGTACTTGGAGGGGTGCCCTCTATTCCCTCTGGCTATGTTCTTTAGAAACAGATGAGCCAGTGGGGCGCCTGGGTGTTCAATGTCTGCTCAGACCATGATCTCAGTTTGTGAGTTGGAGCCCAGCATCAGGTTCCATGCTGACAGCTCAGAGCCTGGAGCCTGCTTCAGACTTTGTGACTCCCTCTCTCTCTGACCCTCCCCTGCTCACACACACTCTCTCTCTCTCTCTCCTAGAAATAAAACATTAAAAAAAATTTAAAAAAAAAAAGAAAAGAAACAGATGAGCCAGTTCCTATTAATGATGTATACTTAATCAGACTGGGCTAGAGATTTGTGTTTTAGTTATATCTGAAAGGCTTCGGGTCATACTATGGTGAGATTCTCTAGGAACTGCTTACTTTCAAGATAAACTGCTCCATACGTAGGATGGCCATACAATTCAACATCCAATCTTAGAAGTTTAAGAAAAAGAAAAGCTACTAAAAATCCTAGCAGGAAAACAGGGGTAAACCATAATTGCCCCAGGCAAACTGGGACCTGTGGCGAACACCATCAATAGCTAGCCTTTAATGGTGCGCCAAGCTCTCATTGTCTTACTCTCTGCTTTCTCTGTCTTTGCCAACTCAGTTCAAGTGACACATCCTTGAGATATCTTTATAGGCTGTTTCTTCTCATTATTCATCTTTCTTGGGGTTCTTTAAGCCAGAACCTGATTTTTTTTTTTTTAACCTCAGCCTGTAGAAAGAGAGCAAGACTGCTTAGCTTAGAATCAGGGCTCTGTTTTTATTAGTAGAAAAGTCTTGGGTAAAGTACTTAACCTTTCTGTGGTGGTTTCCTCATTTGTAAAGGAGGTATTAATAATAACAGCACTTACTTAGTAGGGTCTCATGAGGATTAGTTCATACATGCAAAGCACTCGGAACACCACCTAGCCTATTTAAGTGCTTGGTCAAGTTACTACTTCCTCTAAAAATGTTCTTTCTTCTTCCAAGGTCAAGTTACCAGAACGGTAAAAATATTTGCATTTCCAAAGGCAAGTTTGTATGTTACTCTGGCCTCATCTATTTCTTCAAATTCTGATATTTTGAGGAGGAAGATTTTTTGCTTCAACAGTACCCTGGGTGAAAAGAGTAAGTCACCTTAAGTTCCCATTTATGCTTCCAGTACTTGCTGCATTATACAAGTTTCCACTTACTTTTCCTGGGTAGCTTTCTGGCTTTTACCTTACATGATATTTTCCATTTCTGTCGGAGGCCCCAACTTTGACACAGAAGTCTTTCCCCAAATCTTGAAGCTAAAGGCGAAAACGTTTTTTATAAAATAGACTTTCTAACTCATTGGACATCATCTAAAATGTGGGTTTGGGACACACTCTGCATAAAATGGAATGGTAATATTTTTATCTTGAAGGTAGTCCAAATTATAATTTCAGAGAATGTTAGATTTCTGCCTCATGCATCAGCCAGCACTCAAAAGAGTAACCTGTAAACTATAGAGACCTTTATTAGTATTTCTTGAGGGCACAGAAATGTCATTAGAGTGAGGATTGATCTGCTTTTGACCTTAAGTGTAGAATAATGTTCTTTTAAACTTTCGTATTACTAGTTAATAAAATGTATGCAAAATGATATAATGACCCCTCATGTAACTACCACTTGGTTTATGAAAACAGAACACTAGCATTATCTGTAAGTTCCCCCATATGGCCCATCTCTATCCCTTCCCTCAGAGCTTCCAGTTCAAATTTTGTGTTTAAAATAATATTCAGGCTTTTATTTGTAGTTCAACCATATGTTGATCTCCCTAGACATTGACAGTTTTTGTAATTTGTACAAATGGAATATTATGTGCCATCTTCTGTGATTTGCTTGATATCCTACAGCATTATTTTCCTAAGATTCATCCATGATATCACATAGCTGTAATTCACTCATTTTAACCACTCTATAAAGTTCCATTGAATGACTACACACGCACACACAAATTGATCAATTTTACCATTGATATATTTAGGTTGATCCTCACTTCATCTGCCATTAAATGTGTTATGAACATTTTACACGTACATCCTAACTAACAACGTTCAAGAATTGTTCTAGGATACTTTCTCAGGAAGTGCTTGCTGTGAAGCTCGCACATCTTCAAGTTTTAGTACTAGATGCCAACTGTTTTCCAAAGTGGTTGTGCTAATTTACACTACCAGTGAGTGTGCAAGTGTTCTCCGGTGGCTCCACATTCTTGCCGACACTCGCAATTGTGGTATTTAAAAGTTTTTGCCAATCGAATGCATGACACAGCATCTTTGTGGTCTTTCTGTGTTCCTCATTATCAGTGAGTTTAGCATCTTTTTCAGACTCTTGGGTCTCCTTTCCTGTTCAGCATCTGGATAAGCCTTTGGTCTTTCCTTCTTTTACACGGTCTCTTTCGTACAGCTTTTCCACCTGGTTTGGATCAGTGGTTCTCAACTGGAGAATTTGCTCCTTTGGGAACATTTTGTAATCTCTGGAGACATTTTGGATGGTCATAGGTGGGTAGTGGCGAGCTACTGGCATCTAGTAGGGAGATGCCAGAGATGCTGCTAACACATCCTACAATGCATTAGACAGCCCTCAAAGCAGAGAAGTTTCTGCCCTCAACATATTAACAGTGTCAAGGCTTGGAAATTTTGTTCTGCATAACAACATGTTATCGGTTATGTGTGTTAGTTATTTTCTCCCAGTTTGTGGATATTTTATGGGAACTTTTGATGAAGAGAAATTCTTAATTTTAACAAGTTACCAAGTGTTATATTATGGATTGTATTTTTGTATCTGATTTAAGGTCCCCTATCCTCAAAGTGTATTCTCCAATTGAGTGTTTAAAATTTTTTTAATTTTGTTTTTTACATTTCAGTCTTGAATCTACCGAAAACTAGCTTCTATTTATGATGTAAAGAAAGAGTCCAAAATTAATTTTTTATTGGGGTGTCTGGGTGGCTCAGTCGGCTAAGCGTCCGACTTCGGCTCAGGTCATGATCTCACGGTTCGTGGGTTCAAGCCCCACGTTGGGCTCTGTGCTGACAGCTAGCTCAGAGCCTGGAGCCTGTTTCAGATTCTGTGTCTCCCTCTCTCTCTGACCCTCCCCTGCTCACGCTGTGTCTCTCTCTCTCTCAAAAATAAATAAAACATTAATAAAAAATAAAAAAACAAAATTAATTTTTTATATGGAGAACTAGTTGTCTGAGGACCATTTATTAAAATGGCGTCCATCTGACGCCCCCTGGTCTACAATGCTGGTTTGTGAAAAATCAAGATTGCAGAAGTGGACTTATTTCGAGTTCTTTATTTTATTTTCACCCCTCAATCTGGAGGCTAAAGTTATTTTCACCTTCTTATAAGAGGAAAATTGAATCCCGCGAGTTAAAGGTTTTCATGACTTCTGAAGAAGACAGATTTTAAGAGGTTTGTTTTAGAGGTTTTTGTTTTTGTTTTTTAGTGTTTGTTTTCTGAGAAAAAGAAGGAAATGTGAGGTTGTTATTTTGAATACCAAGGCCACATACCTTGAAAATGGAACTGAACTCATTCACCTTCCTGAAAGGGCAACTCCCCACAAACTACCTTTGCCTACAGTACACATTTCGGGAAGGCCAGAAACTCCTTTTTCAAGTAGCCAAGGAGAGCCTTGTCTGAGACACTTTCAGAACCCCTTGTACTTCATCTCATTATTTCATCTAGGGGTCACAACAGAAATATCCACACTCTTCCCAAAACAGTGGGAAAGGCCATTTTCCTAACTGCTAGGAAGCTGGCCTGTAAGCACACTTCTGTTCCTGGAAAGGAATCCATCGCTCACAGAACAGTCACACCTGTCACTCAGCCTGAGCCTTCAGCTCTCAGTTCCAGCTGCTCTGGAGCCAGTGGCCAAGACTATTTACAGAGTGAAGCAGAGAAGAAATAGAAGTATGTTCTTCCTTCTTTCCCCTTTTTCCTTTTCCTAACACGTTCCCTTCATTCTCATTTATCCAACCTAAGCACCACACGAGTATTCAGCAACACTGAAGTGGGATCATTTTATTACAATACAAACTATAGTTTGGGTTTGAGGGGAGTCGCCAGCAGAAATATAAATCCACTGACACAGAACAAGTAACTATGCGTGGGGGCAAGAAGTTTTCAGGGCAAGAAAAAAAACTCAATGTCTTCAGGAAAATCTTCTGAAAGCCATTATTCCCCTTCTAAATATGTCAATTACTTGCTACTGCTCCTTATTTTTTTTCCCTGAACACTCTTGAAATGATTATCAATGAATAATGGAATTATTCGGGAGCCTTCGGGTTTCAAGGAGGAATAAGAAGGGATTTTCTGTGGTGACAGTACATGTTCCATGATGTCCATTTTTGATACTTGATCACCGTGAAACTTGCCAACTGATGGCCAAGCACTGACGCAAACGCTTCATGAAATACTGTTTGGACAGGGTGTCTCTAGCCAACTACCGTGTCCGAGACCAGGTGGTAGTTAAACCCAAGGAGGCGAAGAGGATTTATCAGATTCAGAGCCCTCAAAGGGATTTTATCCAATTTATTAGATCTGGAGATCTGTTTAGATCCACACAGCAGAAAGAGGCTCAGTCGAAACTCAGGGGCCTATTATTTACCAAATGGCCTAGATCCACTTTTTTTTTTTTTTTCCAGAAATAGGAGGAGAGGAGGTGCCTGGTAGTTTTTCAAGGAAATGTTCATGAGTAAGTTACAGGTTTTCCACCCCGTTTACTCTCATTAAACAAGCAACTTCCTAAAATGAATGTGTAAAGATCAAACAAGAGTTGTTGCGGAGACATGGTAAAGACACACAGAAAGAGAGCCTTCTGGTAATTTAGAAGTATGCGGTGCTGTAAATAAACCACACTGAGAAATCAACTTGTTTTGCACGGACTCCTGGGTTGAGGCCGTGAGAACACAGGTTTTGAACTCATGGGGGGGAGGGGGGGGAGACAAAGTCATAACCATAAAAAGTCCTGAAACCACCAGACACACACGCACGCACACACACACACAGTCGGCCTGTCACACGTGGAAGACACTGATCACTCTGCCAGTTTACCTGCCAAGGAAAGGGGAGCCTCTGTGTCTCCGGGTGGAAGGCAGCAGCGGGCCCGGCCCGCCCCCGGGGGTCGCCAGGTCTCCGGGAGCCGCTCCTGTTCTGCACCTGTTCCCTCCTGCCACAAGCTGGGCCGCCTGCAGACTAGAAAGGCCTGCAGGTGAAACATCACAATCACATGGGCAACGCCAGGAGCTCCGGAAAGGCCAGCATCCACACCAGGTTCACACCCAAGATGCCGCCAGAGGCCCCGACCAGGAAAATGGCCTAACCGTACCCCTAAAAACAGGCTCCTCCACACAGATTTGGGACAGCGTGCCAACTGGATGGTCGTGAAAACACGTGAATACATGTGAAACATGGTTAGTAGTTAAGACCCCCACCAAACTGCTGAAAATGCAATTTCGGGGAGGGGGAGGGGGACACTTTTGTTCTTAAGACGCCGTCATGAGCAGCTGGCTGGAGCTTAACCAAGTAGGGCAGGATTGCGGTCTGAACTCCAGAAAAACCGCCAGGGCGACAGCGCGGCCATGTCGCCCCCCACGCCCGGGGGTGTGCGGGCGCGGCGCTGGGCACCCGGGATGAGGGCGTCTGGAACGTCTGGGTCGCCCGGGCCAGACCAGGACGTTCAGCCTCCGCCTCCCCTTGCAGACGACCGGTGACCCCTCCGGCGCCTGGACTTCCAAGCGGCTGCACTGCCAGGTGGGAAACCGTCCAGAGCGCGAGCCCACACGGCCTCCCGAGGCGGAGAGCACCTTGAACTCTTCCGCGAGCAGGCCTGGGCGGGCATCGAGTCCTCCGGGCCGCGTCCGCGCTCCCCGAAACCATTCCTCGGGCGCCAACAGCCCGGGAACGCAAGCGCCCGGGACGGCGCCGCCTGACCGTTAGTCGCAGGAGGGGCCGGGGTCACGTGACCCGCACCAGGACAGAGAGCGGCGTGCGCGGGAGCACGCAGAGCGGCTCGGCCCCGGGCCGCGCGCCGTGCGCGCGCGCGCAGGCCCGGGGGCGGGGCGTGTGGGACGAACCTCCCGCGCGCTCCGGGGCGGAGGCGGGGCCCGAGCGGGGTGGAGGGCGGGGCGGGGCGGGGCATGGCCACCTCCTCCTCCTCCTCCCCCCGCACCTCCTCCGCCTCCTCCGGCGGGGCTGGGCTGGCGGCGGCGGCGGGAGCCGGATGACCCGCGGAGGGGCGCCTCGGCCATGACTGCGGAGCTGCAGCAGGACGACGCGGCCGGCGCGGCGGACCGGCGCGGCTCGGTGGGCCCCGCGGCGGCGAGCGGGGGCCGGGGGAGGCTCGGGGTCCCGGGAGGGGAGGGGGCTGCGGGGCGCGGGCCCGGGCGGGCCTGCGGGGCTGCGGGGCTGCGGGCGCGGGGCGGGAGGGGGCTCCGGAGGGGCGCTGGGGCTGGCCGGGCCGGGGAAGGGGCTGCAGTCTTTGCAGGGCTCGGGTCGCAGGGCTCGGGGACGCCCTTCGAGTTCGGGGCGAGCCCAAGCTGGGAGGCGAGTGGGCATAAAGGGCAGGACGTGGGGTTGTGTGCACCAGGGACTTTGGGGAGGAGCGCTCTTGGGCCCTGACCTGGGGGAGAAACTTCCGAAGGTGGCAGCTTAGGTGGGGTTTGCTGTTTATTTTCGTTTTTGAGTCCCTTTCATGGCAGTACTGTTTTGAAGTGTCTCAAGCAGACCGAGCTGATCGGACTTAAAGGAGGGATTTATGATCACCTTGTAAAAGACCAGGGGTCCTGGTTACCACTCCCTCCTTCCCTTCCCTACCCCCGCCACCCTCGCCTTTTTTTTTTTTTTTTTTAATAAACTGAGAGTAACCTCAGTTTATAAAATCTCAGTTTATAAAATCTAAAGTGCATTCATCTTTAGATTTTTAATGAGGGAGGAGGAACAGCGCGAAGAATACAAGGTATGCTCATAAATGCCTTCCTATTCCTGTGATCGAAGAAGACTGAAATCGACACAGGGATTTCTGGGCTAAGTTGGGGAGAGTGGAACACTGGTTTGGGGAAAGTCGAAAGGCTGATACTGCCCGTGTGAAGAAACTTGGGAAGTAGGCAATTTGAGAATGTCTTCTAAGGTTACTCTGGAATGTTATAACCGCACTACCTCCTCACCCCTCAACTACTGGGCTTTTTCGAGACAGAATGGGAAACGCGTGCCAAGTATGCAAATACGAGTTCGGAAATGAGGAATTTCATAAACATTTATGATACAAAGCTGTCAGATACCTCCACGTGGGAGGCCTTTTATGGCTCTTTATTCAGTTCCTGTGCACAGGAGACCAGGCGTGTAGAAGTTAACACTTTTCTCTTTTAAACTCCGGTAGTAAGAGTTCCCTCCAGGTCCTGGGCTCCGAAATGAAAGTAATGTGGATGGTATTTCATGTGCTTATTTCTAATGGGGATGCTATTGTTAGGTGTTCACAAATGCCCATTGGAATCTGAGTCAGGATTTTCTCTGGTTTCACAGATCGTTTCTATTTGTTTTTAGGACAGTGACTTCAAAACAGGTGGGAAACATCGTCGTTTTGAGACGGTTGTGTTGATTTTAGCAAAGAGGCTATTTTAAGGGAGAGTAAGTCATACTTAAATTTGTTGGGGACCATGTGCCTGTTAATCAACGGCATCTTCATTTACCTCTGCCACAGTGACCAGGATCAGCACTCTGCAAGTTTGTGGGTGAGGTGTTTGATGAGCACTTGTATGTAAGTCATAGCTATTTTTGGAAAACTTGGAACTCCGCTTGGCTGTGGCTGGCCGGGGTAGTACCCTGACGCCTGGCCATCTGCAGAGTGATGACATTCAGTGTTCTTCCCAGTGATTCGCCCCATACAGACAGATGATAAGCTTGGAATGCTCGATAGTGTTTGCCCTTTTTGTTTTTGCTAAGGGAACTGCTTGAAATTGAAGGAATCCTATACAGGGAAAGTACCTTTCACCTCTCAGAGGAAAGGTTTTAATAGCTTCCTCCTCTTGATGTGTTTCATGTTAGAATGGTTCTATTTTGGATTCTCTGAAGCATTCTGCATTTCCCTTAAAGGGTTGTTAATTGTTCTAGTTGGGAACAGCTATCCTGTCCTGACACTCAGAAGCTATTTAAAACCTAGAATGCTTCCCTTCCCTTATTGATCAGTTGTGCATGGGACAGACAGAACCCTTCATAGCCTCCCAAGAATTTTAGTGAGAAAAATGTAGGACTCTTGAAATATGTTCTCAGTATGTACTGGAGTCTGAAAGAGAATACTTTGTGATATTACTGAATACCCCAGACTGCAGACTGATACTCGAGTATCTATAAAGATTACTTATAGGCAGGTTTCTGTATTTTTTTCTTTCTTTTTTAAATTTTTAAAAAATGTTTATTTTTGAGAGAGAGAAGCGTGAGCATGGGAGGGGCAGAGAGAGAGGAAGACACAGAATCCAAAGCAGGCTCCAGGCTCCAAGCTGTCACCGCAGAGGCTGATGCGGGGCTCAAACCCACGAACCATGAGATCGTGACCTGAGCTAAAGTCGGACACTTAACTGACTGAGCCACCCAGGTGCCCCCAACAGGTTTCTGTGTTTTAATCACTTCTCAACTTGGATAAAAACCAGCAGCAAAACTTACTGTTGTCGTGGAATAAACAACTTGAAGTCAGGTTGATTCTTATATACCTGTCATCCTTGGAGGCTGTACTAGAATTCCTCACGTGTTCTTGTTGCTAACTGGAGCCCTATGAAAACCTGCCAGTTTCTGTGAAAATGTAATGTGCTTTTTGCTTCCTCTTGATTTATGGGCTTTTTATTTGCATTTACCATGTCTAATTAGTTGTGATATTTTGGAACATCAGTCAGTGAGTGTTTGGTTGGCTTTCCCAACTTTTGTGTTTTTTTGTTTTTGTTTTTTTGAGAGAGAGAGAAGTTGGGGGGTGGGGGACAGAGGATCTGAAGCGGGCTCTGTACTGAAAGCAGCGAGCCCCATATGGGGCTGGAACTCACCAACCATGTGATCATACCCTGAGCTGAAGTCAGGTGCTCAGTTGACTTGCTTTCCCAACATAATGCCTCTTCAGCTATAAATTCTGTTCACAAGATGAGTACAATATTTATAAAAAGCGTTGACAAGTAGTGGCTCAGCAGGCAAGATTTCCCCATGTGTTACATTTCATTGAAGAAATTTAAACAGTAGCCAAGTGAAGCAGATGTTTCTTAAGGAAAATAATGATGCCAGTAATAGTAGCAGCTAACACTAATTGAGCATGTGCTATGTGCCAGACCCTTTGCTCAGAACTTAACATCGAGGGGCACCTGGTGGCTCAGTTGGGTAAGCTTTCAACTCAAGTCATGGTCTTGCGGTCTGTGAGTTCGAGCCCCGCATTAGACTCTGTGCTGACAGCTTGGAGCCTCAAGTCTGCTTCACATTTAGTGTCTCCTTCTCTCTCTGTCCCTCCCCCACTCATACTCTGTCTCTCTCTCTCTCTCTCTGTCTCAAAAATAAATAAACACTGAAAAAAATTTTTGAAAAAAAGAACTTAACATTGAGTATCTCAGTACTTAATGTCAACTCCATGAAATTTTCATATCAGAAGGCTTATACTTGTCAGATAATTTGCCCAAGATCACCCACCTAATAAATGATACAGCCAGGATTGAACACAGCAGTTTTGAGTCTAACAGCCCAAAATACCCTTGATCCTACTTCTTAGTCAATGGACCTGTTGTCTTGGGTCAGAACCTTACTTTTACCCTCCAGAACTCTCCTGATGTTTTAAACTTTGAATCTTCCCTGCATTCTTTCTAAATATATAACCTTCTTAAAAGTTTTTTAAAAATGTTTTATTTATTTCTGAGAGGGAGAGAGAGAGACAGCGTGAGCAGTGGAGGAGCAGAGAGAGAGGGAGATACAGAATCTGAAACAGGCATCAGGCTCTGAGCTAGCTGTCAGCACAGAGCCCGACGCAGGGCTCGCCAGCAGCATCTGCATCACCTAGCAGTTCGTTGGAAATGTAGACACTTGGGTGTGTTAGACCCGGCTTGTACTGCATCTCCAAGCCCAATGTGTGTATCTCTTCCCAGCTCTGTGTTCAGTGACCTCATGGTGGTGGCTTGAAATTGTCATGGTGGGAGTATTTATACCAAGGAAATCAACAGGCTCCACAAATCAACATACCGCTGTTTGGACCTCCACCCTAGACCTGTTGAATCAGTTTGCCCTTTGACATCATCCCTGGGTGATAACTTTGGGAAGCTATGCCCTGCTGCGCAGAATTCCCACTTTGCTTGCTTGCTTTCTCTCTCTCTCTTTCTTTCGTTTATTTATTTATTTTTGAGAGAGAGCAAGAGAGAGAGAATCCCAAGCAGGCTTGATCCCACAAGCCATGAGATTGTGACCTGAGCTGAAAGCAAGAGTTGGACACTTAACCAACTGAGCCACCCAGGGAAGATGGGAAAATTCCCATTTTCCATTCACTTATGCAGGAGTGTCCCCAGTCCTCCAACAAAATAGCAACAAAATTGCCTTCTGCCCTGGCCAGCTGTTTGCCTTGTTCAGCACCTTCCTTTTGTTTACTTTTTGAACTGAGTTTCTAAATCCACCTGTTTCTTTTCTAAAGTGTTTTGTCTTTTACATTGTACTTCCAGCTCACTGTGGAAACCTTGGGAAACGCCCCCTCCCACCCCCACCCCTTCGGCAAGATCAGCCCCCAGACCAAGGCAGATTAGTTCCCAGATTGCCCATAATTGCAGCGGCAACATCGGCAAGAACCCAGTTAGGAGGTGGCTGTGGGGACCAGTCTAGGGTCCAGTAATAAGAGGGCTGATTGCCCAGAGGCCCGCAGACAGGCTGACCAGGCTGCAGAAAGTTGGATTGTAGGGCAATGACTGTTAATGTGATCAGCATTCCCCAGGCCACCCAATGAGAGCCTTGCCATTA
The DNA here is from genome assembly GCA_017311185.1 of Proteles cristata cristata. Lineage (NCBI taxonomy): Eukaryota > Metazoa > Chordata > Mammalia > Carnivora > Hyaenidae > Proteles > Proteles cristata. The sequence continues at coordinate 453,408 of JAESUZ010004658.1, read as the reverse complement.
GTAAGCTGTTTGTCACTTGGGAATGAAATGGGTCTCTCGGAGGTGACTGGTGAGTAACCACCTTCTTGTGAAATCTGCAGCCTTCGAGAAGTAATTCTTTTTGCCATTCTCCTTGCTTGTTCAAATACCAACTCAAATCCTCTTCTCATGTTTTTGTGTGTGATGATTCCTCATTGCCACTTTTTGGTTGCTATTTATTTGGCATTTGATGCTACGTAATATCATTTGTTGTTTGGGGTTTTTTTTCCTAAAAACTTCCAGTGTATATATTTTTTAATCATTTGCCACAGTCTTATCACAGACTAAAGTATTATAGTTTGCCTTCACTTCCGAACTGGCTACATTGTTTTACAACTTTCTTAGGAAAATGAGTTCTGGAAACGATGTTTGAATTTATCTAATACACATAGCCTTCTTCATCTTACAAATGCAGTAATGGTCTGGCGCGCCTGGATGGCTCGGTTGGTTGAATGTCTGACTTCGGCTCAGGGCATGATCTCATGGTTCTTGAGTTCAAGCCCCGCGTCAGGCTCTGTGTGGACAGGACAGCTCAGAGCCTGGAGCCTGCTTTGGATTTTGTGTCTTCCTCTCTCTCTGCCCCTCCTGCACTCATTCTCTCTCTCTCTCAAAACTAAATATTAAAAATTTTTTTTAAAAGACAAAAACCAATAAAAGGCCAAATGCAGTAATGGGTCTCAGGAATTAACTTAGAGTTGATTTCAATAGTCGAAGTCAGAACCCTGGCCTCAGGCTTCCGTTCAGTGACCAGGTAGTACCCTCAATGCTCCAGCTGCCTTACTTCTAGAACGTTCTCTCTCAGAAATCTGGGACCTGTTTCATTTTTGGTTCTTCTACCCTTTCTTCTCTTGTACGGGCTAACCTGTTAGCTTTCTTGGTTGTTACTTTCCTTTTATTAACTTCTTCCAAATCTGCATTTGTAATCCCGACTTGCAGATGACTTCTACCCCCCTATTTGCAAATGCTAGTTCAACAGTTCTTGTTTATCAGCATCCTTGGCTATGACCATTTGCTGCAGAGCCACTTTTGCCACAGGTGCACGAGACATGGGACTATATACTTGTAATAATAGCATCTGCCATATGCCAATTACGGCCTTAAGCATTTTTTGGTACATTTTGTATATTTAAAAAAACTCTGCAAGGTGTGATTATTATGTTTCATTACTGATGAGGACAACCAGACTCAGATCTTGATATAGCTTATAAGGGCCTAATAGGAGATTTCCAACCGAAGTCTGTTTGGCTCTACATTGCAGATGAGAAATGTTGACTCATTCAGGATTAAATTCTAAGTGGCAGAGCTGGGACTTCAAGCCATTGAGCTTTCTGCCTGGAACGCATGCCTTTCTCAAACCAAACTTTTCAACTACCACTTGATAACGCATCAAGTGCTTTAGTGCGGATTCTCATCCAACCCATAGAGCAACCTTACGAAGTAAAATTAGCATGAGGAGGAAATAGAATTTGCAAAGTGGTACTGCTGGTAAGCTATCAAACCAAAACCAAAGCACAAGTCATTTTCTCCCGACCTCTGGATGAGTTTCATTGGGCAGGTAGGCCACAATATTTTCCATTTCTATTTTTTTCTACGTGTTTTCGTTGTACTAACACATCCTGGATGCAGTACTTCATCTGACGGTCACATCAGTGCCATTAAAGCTCATGGTACTTTATTTTCTGGATATGGAAGGTGATACCCTGGAAAGCTGAGATTTACCCGGAGGCTAATATGTGATGGAATCTGGGCTGTGTAGCACTGTCCCCACCGTCTAGGCTTTCTCTGTGAAAAGGGAGGTGAAAATACCAGACATACAAAACCCAGTTAAAGATCTGCATGAGTAGATGCGGGCAGCATGCCACATGATAGCTTGATGGTCATCTTATTTATTTATTTTGAGAGAGAGAGTGAAAGAGAGAACGAGCTGGGGAGGGGTAAAGAGGATCAGAAGCAGATTCCGCTGACGACAGAGAGCCCGATGTGAGGTGCAAACTCATGAACCATGAGATCATGACCTGAGCGGAAGTCCAGCATTTAACCCAGTGAGCCACCCAGGCACCTACCGACGGTCATTTTAAACTTGCGTTATCCTAAATCAATACTTGCTTTCTCTAGAACTGTTGTCCACATTAGTGCTTTCCTTCCGTCCTTTTTCTCTTTTGGTGTGTGTATATGTGTGAGCACACATCTTTCTCGATTTTATTCAATTGAGGTGAAATTCATATAATATAACATTAACTCTTATAAGTTCATTTATTTTGAGAGAGAGCGAGAGTGAGAGCATGTATATGCACAAGTGGGAGAAGGGACAGAAGGAGAGAGAGGAAGAGAATCTCAAGCAGGCTCCACGTCCAGCACAGAGCCTGATGCGGGGCTTGGTCTCAAGACTGTGAGAGCATGACCTGAGCCCAGATCAGTGACCTTTAGTCTATATTCACAATATTGTGCAGCCACCACCTTTGTGTAGTTATAAAAACATTTTCAAAACCACAAAAGAAAACCCGTATCCACTAAGCAGTTACTCCCTATTCCTTCCTTTGCCCAGGCTCCTGGCAACACGGATGTGGTTTCTGTCTCTCCGTTTACTTATTTTGGAAATTCCGTACCAGTGGAATCCTACAATATGGGACTTTTTTTGTGTCTGGCTTCTTTTACTTGGTGTAATGTTTTTGCGTTTCAGCCAAATTGTAGCATGTATCTGTACCTCGTTCATTTTAGTGACTGAGTAGTATTCCACTCGTTGAATCTACTACATTTCATCCATTTTTCCATTGGTGGACAATTGAATTGTATCTACCGTTTGGCTTTTGTGAATAGTGCTACTGTGAACATTCGTGTACATTTTCGGGTACCTGTTTCTAATTGTTTGGGGTATATTCCTCAAAGTAGAATTGTCGGGTCATATGGCAGTTCTGTCTTTAACTTTTTGGGGAACTGCCTAACTGTTTTCCACAGCACGTGCGCCATTTTACCCCCAACTTCCAACAGTGCATAAGGGTTTTAATTTCTCCACCTCCATCCTTCCAAACACTTGTTATTTCCCGTTTTTGCTTTGTTTTATAATGTCCCTCCTCATGTGTGTGAAGTGGTCTCTCATTATAATTTTGATTTGCATTTTCCTAGTGGCTAATGTTGAGCCTCTTTTCATATGCTTATTTTCCATTTATGTAGCTTCTCTGGAGAAATGTCTGTTCAAGTCCTTTGCCCATTTTTGAACTGCATTTGCTTTGTGTTTGGTTGTTTGAACCAAAAGAGTTGTAATATATCTGGACACTAGACCTTTATCAGATTGAAGATTTGGAAATGCTTTCTCCCCTGCCATAGGTTGTCACTTCATTTTCCTGATAATGTTTTTTTGATGCACAGAAGTTTTTAATCTTGGTGAAGCCCTGCTTACCTATTTGTCTTTTCCTGTTGCTCGTGCTCTTGGCGCCATTGCCAAATCCAAGATTGTGAAGATTTACTTCTAGGTTTTAAGACTGACCTCTATATTTTGTCGTTTTAGCTCCTCTGTTTAAGATACTGATCCATTTTGAGTTCGTTTCTGTGCGTGGTGGAGGTAGGGGTTCAACTTGATTCTTTTGCACATGAATGTCTACTTGTCTCAGCATCATTTTTTGAAGAGACTAATTTTGTCCCATCGAATGGTCTTGGCGCCTTAGTCAGAGATTAATCGACCATGGAGGTATAGATTTCTTCTGGCCATGTGTAGCCACATGGGTGGACCTTGAGGGTGTTATGCTGAGCGAAATAAGTCAGGCAGAGAAGGACAAATATCATATGTGTGCAAGTATAGGAGGATTAGGAGGAACTTAACAGAGGACCAAGGGAGAGAAGAAGGGCGGAAATGGTGGGGAAATGGGAGAGAGGCAAACCATGAGAGACTCTTGAATGCTGAGAAACAAACTGAGGACTGATGGGTGTGGGGGGGAAGGGGGAGATGGGCACGGAGGAGGGCACTTGTGGGGATGAGCACTGGGTGTTATATGGAAACCAATTTGACAATAAACTATTTGTAAAAAAAAAGAGGTATAGATTCTTTAAGTTCCCAAGTCTGATTCATTGAGCTGTATGCTGGTCCTTTCCCATATTACACTGGCATGATTCCTGTAGCTTTTTAATAGCTTTTGAAGTCCAGAAGTGTGACTCCTCCAACTTTGTTCATTTTCCATATTGTTTTGGCTGGCTGTTCAGGGCCTACTGAAATTCCCTGTGAATTTGAGGAGCAACTTTTCTATTTTTGCAGAAATGGCCCTTGGAATTTTGACAGAGGCTGCATTGAATTTATAGGTCACTTTGGGTAATATTGCCATCTTAACAATATGAAGTCCTTTGAGATGGTTTACTTTGTGTGTCAGCCTGCCTGGGCCATGAGGTACCCAGACATTTGGTCAAATGTTACTCTAGGTATGTCTGTGGGGCTGCTTCTGAATAAGATTAACACTTGAGATGTAGATGGAGCAAAGCAGATTCCTCTCCCTAAAGTCTGTGGGCCTCATCCAAGCACTTGAAAACCCAGATGGAACAGACTGAGTATGAGGGAATGTCACCTACCTGACTGTTCGGCTGGGCCTTTGGTCTCCTGCCCTCACACTGGAACTTCCATTGTCAGCTCTCCAGTTCTCTGGCTTTCTCTGGGTTTGCAACTTGTCAACTGAAATCTGGGGACTTATCAGCCTCCCTAATTGCAAGCGCCAATTCCTTATAAAAAGTTACTTATCACCCACCTCCCCAACAGCAAGCTAGGAATACAGCATTCATTTAGACACACACACACACACACACACGCGTGTGCGCACCCTGTTCTTTCTTTCCCTGGAGAATCCTAACTAATCCAGTCTTTCAGTCCATCAACCTAAATGTCTTTCCATGTATTTATATTTTCTTTAACTTTTTTTTTTTTTTTTTACAGTGTTTTACACTTTCCAGAGTACAAGCCTATTACCTGTTTGGCTAAATTTGTTCCTAGGTATTTTGGTTTTTTGGATATTATAAATGGACTTAAAAATATATTTATTTTTGGAAGAGTGCAAGTGGGGGAGGGGCAGAGAGACAGGGAGCAGAGGATCTGAAGCAAGCGGGCCGACAGCAGCTAGTCCGATGCTGGGCTCAAACTCACGAACCGGAAGATCACCACCTGAGCCAAAGTTGGACCCTCAGCTGCCTGAGCCACCCAGGTGCCTCTATAATTATATTTTTAATTTCCTTTTCAGATTGTTCATTGCTGCTGTGTAGAAACAGTTGATTTTCATGTGTTGACCTTGTAGCAACTTCGCTGAATTTGTTTGTCAGCAAACAAGCTGATGTAGCTTCTTTGGGGTTTTATGTATCCTGTCATTTGTGAACAGAGAGAGTCTTACTTTTTCCTTTCCAACTTGGATGCCTTTTAGTTTACTTGCCTAATTGCTCTGGCCAGAACTTGCAGCGTGGTGTTGAATGGCACTGGTGAAGGTGGGCATCCTTGTCCTGGCCCTGGTCTTAGGGGGATGGCTTTCAGTCTTTCACCATCGTGTATGATGTTAGCTGTGAGGTTTTGTTTTTGCTTTTTAATAAGGGCCCTTTTTGTCATGTTGAGGAAATTCCCTTCTATTCCCAGTTTTCTGATTGTTTTTATCATGAAAAGGTGATGAATTTCGTCATGCTTTTTCAACATCAGTCAAGAGAATCGTGTGTTTTCTCCGTCGTTCTATCAGCGCGGTGTATCATATTGGTTGCGTTTCTCACTCGTCTCCTTGTCTGTCATGGTCAACAGTGTTCTCTCAGGTGCCCGTTTTCAAGTGTTTGACTAAAGCTCCATGTCTCCACTCTTTGAGATGCTCACTGTGTATCCCACCGTCTCTGTTTTCCTACCGGCATCCTTCCTGACCCATCCCGCCTGTTCCTTCCGTAGCTTCCTAACTCATAGTTAAGCTTTCTTTTCGTAGCCTCATCTCACCTTGAAATAACTGTTCGCCTGTGCTAGATTAGTCTCCTTAAAGTACCTTTATTTCCCTCCTGTTTCTTCCTGCCGATGGACCTGTTTTCCAGTGTTCATCAGATGAAGCCCCAACTCATGTGGACGCCGAGAACCCTTCCTCATCCAGCGCCACACTGGCTCCCAAGTCCCTGTTGCTTATCGCAAATAGAAACCGCACACAGAGTCCTTCCTAATAATAACTTCTAATTCCACAGTTAGATTTCTAAAACTGGAAGCATGTAAATTTGATTTCTTCTGTCTTTGCCCTTATCTTCTTAGTTTCTCCGTTGACCGTAGCAGTGGATTGCTAAACATGGCATTTCCTTTAATTTGTGAAGATGCATTCCATGTGTCCTTATCGTAATAGCTTCCTGGCCTCATTTCTTGTACTTGGTTGCGGGCATGTATTCAAAGAAATGAAAACGCCTCGTCTTAACGTGTTGTACACTATGAAAGAAGCAAGTTGCAGGACATGACGTCCAGTATGAAAATATATACTCACGTGCATCAGCCATTTCTGGAGAGATATTGGAAACTATTAATAGTGGTGACTCCTGGGAAACGGGACTGAGATGGAAAGAAGGGAGAAATTCCTTTGCTTTGTGCCCTTTCCTACTATTGGGATCTCTCTGCACATTTGAAAAAAAGAGGTGAAAAAAATGGAAAGTAAGTAAGGATTAGTTCCTTCCTGGCTTTTAATTCCAGTTTAACCCCCCTCCGTGCCCCATGAGAGTGGCTACATTTTAAAAGCGTTTGATGCTTTTTAAAAACCATGGGCCAGTGGATGAACTGAAATTGACCTTTTCACCACGGGCCTACTTTATGCATCATTGAAGTAAGGTGTGAAGTAGTCTGTTTCAGGGAGTCTAGTTTTATTCACTAGAAAGGATAGGGAGTCCTGTCCTTACGACCAGTTATGAGCAAATTGGAGTCATTGGAAAAAACATGGAGTTATTGCTGGAAGAACTGAGAAGGCACCAGGGCTTTTGTGAGCAGGTCCTTGTTTTGCGGAAGGCGGGAGGGCCAGTGGCCGACTCTGGATGCATCTAAGACCCTGCTCTCCAGACTGGATTTCCGGAGTTGCTGCTAAATATTGGCTTTGATTCCTACGGCTATACTGTTGCTTTCCTTGGGTACTTCAGTTTCATTTTATTTATTTTTATTTTCAAAGTTTATTTATTTTGAAAGAGAGACGGACAGACAGACACAGTGCGAGTGGGAGAGGGGTAGAGAGAGGGAGAGAGAAGATCTCAAGCGAGCTCCAAGCCACCCACGCAGAGCTCCGTGCAGGTTTCGAACTCCCGAACCTTGAGATCATGACCGTGAGTTGCAATCAAGAGTCGGACTGAGCCACACAGGCACCCCTTAAGTTTCATTTTAAAATTGGGAAAGCAGGTCTTTAATTTGGCAGAGGACTTTACTAGGCACACTTACGAATGACTTTGGTAGTTTTTTGGAGAAAGAGAACATTTCCCAGTTATAGACTTAGCTTCAAATTTAGAAATGTCTTTGGAAGACTAGACAGTTGAGATTAGGAAATGGTATTTCAGAATAATAGCATCCCTGTTTGAGGGAATGGAATAATCTAGAAAGCTCCTTATCATGATACTAATCTGGGTGTTTTATATTTTATTAAAAAATTTTTTTGAATGTTTATTTTTGAGAGAGACAAAGTGTGGGCAGGGGAGGGACAGAGAGAGCAGGAGATACAAAACCCAAAGCAGACTCCAGGCTCTGAGCTGTCAGCACAGAACCCTATATGGGCCTCAGACTCACGAACTATGAGATCATGACCTGACCTGAAGGTGACACTTAACCGACTGAGCCATCTGGACACCCCTAAACTCGGTGTTTTTTTTTTTTTTTTTTATTTATTTCTAGGAGAGAGAGAGACAGCATGGGCAGGGGAGGGTCAGAGAGAGAGGGAGACACAGAATCTGAAATAGGCTCCAGGCTCTGAGCTGGCAGTCAGCACAGAGTCTGACACGGGGCTCGAACCCACAAACCGCGAGATCATGACCTAAGCGAAAGTCGGACGCTTAACCGACTAAGCCACCCAGGCGCCCCTAAACTCGGTGTTTTTTAAAAGATAAAACTCATTATTGACTTCAAAAATTTGCCTCATCTGATCAAAGAGCGTTTGAATTTAGTGGCAGTTAAGGTTTATTATAAAAAACTCCATAGCTTAATGTTTTTACTATGTGAATAGTCCTGTTCATCGCTTATTGTGAGATGAATTACTGTCTTTGCTTTAAGAGAATGTCAGTCCTGAGAAGTGGCCTGGATTGCACCAAAATCACTGAGTAGCTGAGGTCAGAAAGCTTGAGTTTCTTCTTCCTAGAGATTTGTGTGTACCTGTCTTTCTTCACTGCCTCTGGGCAGGAAAAGAGAGTACTTTTTGTTTAATGAAAACAATGTGGATTTAGCTAAGGAAATGCAAACCTGTTGGCTCTTGCCACTTGTTTGACTTCTTTATGACTGGAGCACAGGCTTTGTCTTGTCTCCTGTTGGGTGTGGACTGTGTATATAGCCTCGTGGTTATGGTGAAGTTAATATTTAAATCAGCTCTTTCCGGAGTTCCCGGAAAAGCCGGGACTTGGTAAGAGGGTAGGATCCTACTGAGCCTAGTGTCTGTTACTGTAAAACTAATACTTGATACACAGCACTTCCTAGGATTTGGGTTGGATTTAGCTAATGACAAAGGTTTAGCTAAACACTCACGAGACTGAGTCATATAGCCGTTATTTGTGGATGTCAGTAACATGGCTTAGTCCTTGTGAAATTTGTTGTTCAGGTTCGTGATAGTTATCTTTGAGTTGCCTTTTTAATTCAAGACATTGGAGGACAGAATGGGTTTTGTAAACCCTCGTTTCTCAATCTGCACAGTGAAGATAACGATTCCTACCTGTTAGGGCTGTTACGAGGATGCCATGTATGTGAGGCACTGAAGGTTCCAGACACAAAGAAGGTGTTGATGTGTTAGTCCTGGTTGTTACCAGCACTGTCCTTTGTGGAGTTAGAATTAGGTAGTATGTTGTAGGATTCTTGCCTTTATGGAGGCAGGAATTTCACACTGAAAACCATCAGAGAAGCGCGTGGTGACTAATACCAGGTAAAGGCCATTCAGTCCCTTTCATTCACAAGCTCATTTGTTCCCTCAATACGGGCGATTCGAAAGGGTGGAAATAGTGTGGACTAGAGTTCTTGCGAACGACCTTAAGGAGGAGATGAGATGAATATATCCCATGGGGCGCCAGGGTGGCTCAGTTGGGGAAGCGTCCAGCTTCGGCTAAGGCCAGGATCTCAGGGTTCTTGGGATCGAGCCCTGTGTTGGGATCAGCACAGACAGCGTGGAGCCTGCTTGGGATTCTTTTTCTCTCCCTCTCTCTCTGCCCCTCCCATCCTCATTCTCCTTTTCTCTCTCTCAAACATAAATAAATACACTTGCCAAACAAATGGACGATCATAGCCCTTGACTGTGGAATGGGCATTCCTGGAGATAACGGAAGTTTAACACTCGAAGGCATGAGAGAGGGTGCATTTGTGAGGTAAGAACGGAGAGGGAGAAAATGATGGGCAGCCTAAAGGTGGAAGCAGATTACGGTCTTTGAAGAGCAAGATCAGGAATTTGGATTTGAATAAACATGTAGAGTGTTGCTCCTGGAGTGGTACAAAATGATTTTACGTAGTTGTCATCTGTGCCTGGTAGCATTTTTCTGCGCTGACAGCACAGAGCCTGACGCGGGGCTTGAACCTACCAACCCTGAGACCATGACCTGAGTTGACATCCAGAGTCCGATGCTTAACCGAATGAGCCACCCAGGCACCCCTCCAGTAGCTTTTAAAAAGGAAAAACTAAGAGTTTATTGTCCTTTCCTCTTTGTATTATTCTGAGGGTATTAATGTCCACTGCTCATCTGTTACAAAGTGGAGAAAGGGGAGTGGGGCTTTAATCTACGGCCGAATAGAATGATTGGTGAATCATTTAATACTTGGGCACCGTATTTCACCGATTCACATTTATTTGGCATTCTGAGGTCTCTGAAATTGAGATGTTCCTTACATTTACTGCCTCCAAGAAGCAAGGGGGAGGTACTTGCAGTGTCTTCACACGTGTGGGCTCGGTCAGAGCCGTTCCTGCTGTCTTGGCAGTTGAGTGTATGCACTGTTGGTACCGCGTGGTTAGTTAACTTCTCAGTTTAAAAGATCACACAGCAGGGGCGCCAGCGTGGCTCAGTTGGCTAAGCATCCGACCTTGACTCAGGTCATGATCTCATGATCTCATGGTTCACAAGTTCAAGCCCCACGTCAGCCTCTGTGCTGACAGCTCAGAGCCTGGAGGCTGCTTCAGATTCTGTGTCTCCCTCTCTCTCTCTGCCCTCCAGCTCGTGTGTGCGCATATGCACAGTCTCTCTCTCTCTGCCTCTTTCTTTCTCTCGAAAATAAACATTAAAAAAATTAAAAGATCACACTGTGATTCAGCATTTAAATTTAAAAAAAAAAAAAAAAAAAACCCTGAATGAAGAAAGGCATAGAAACAGAAGAGCAGAGTATAAATTTAATCTTACGGGAGGCAAAATATTTGTCACTGGAGGAAATGATTGCAGTTTCAAATTTTCTTGCAAAGCTGCAATCGAGTGTCTTATGGGACCTAAGAAAGGAAGCTACCCTAGGCATATTAGGTTTTGTTACTGAGAAACATGCTAAAGAATTGCTTGTCACATGCCTGGCACTGCACCTGGGGCAGCAGGGGAAATGGCTCTATTTCTCGACATGTCTCCTAGGACTGGCATGAAGGCACTGTGTCCTAGTGTAAGTGGCAACTGTTTGTTTTCTTTGTGGTGCATAAAATAAGTGTGCTCTTTAGATTCAGTCAAAAATGGTATTTACCTCCAACACAGTACTTCCCTGGTTTACAACTGATTGTCTTATGAAATAGTCAAAGGTGTGGTCTCGTAAGGCAGGAAAAGTAGCGATAGAAAACTCCTGAAGATGCGAGAAAGACTGAGGTCAAAATACATTAACCATCTGCATTGGTTTTCATTAAATAGGTACTCTTTTTTAAAATGTTTATTCATTTTTGAGAGAGAGAGAGAGAGAGCAGATAAGAGAGAGAGAGAGAGCATAAGCAGGGGATGGGCACAGAGAGAAGGAGACAGAATCTGAGTCAGGCTCCAGGCTCCAGACCGTCAGCACAGAGCCCAGTGTGGGGCTTGAACCCATGAACTGTGAGATCACACCCTGAGCTGAAGTCAGCCGGTCCATCATCAGCTGAGCCACCCAGGTGCCCCTGAAATAGGCATTCTTGCCTGTTGCCCTGTCTTCTCAGATATAGGCAGGCATAGAGTGCAGACTCTGGTGGCAGACAGCCTGGGGACAGACCTCAGCTGCAGCCCTTACTGCCGGTAACCTCGTGTTAGTGCGGGGACCTCCCTGTGCCCGTTATCCTAACACCTAGCACAGCTTTCTTAGTGGGGTGAAATTAGTCCATACGCATGGAGCATGTATACCAGCTCCTTCCCGAAAGTAAGCAGTGTACGTTAGCTATTATTGCTGACCGGCGCGATTTGCTGGGAATGCGGAGCGTCAGTTGGTCCACAGGGCACCTGGAGGTGAAGATGTGATCATCAACCCCATTGCTACCTTGCTGGTTCCAGTTTAGGGATGATAACGCCGCTCACTCCCCCCGCCCCACAACGCAGACGGTCCCTGACTTATGAGAGTTCGACTTGACATTGGTATAAGAGTGATACGCATTCAGTAGAAACCATGCCTTGAATTGAGACTCTTGGTCTTTTCCTCAGGCTGGCGCTGTGCGCTGTGCTCCTCTCTGGTGCTGCTGGCCAGGGGCGGTCAGCCACGCGACCCTGGGGGTCAGCGACCAACGCATTTATAACCCTTCTGCACCTGGACAGCTGTTCTGGTTTTCTTCACTTGCAGTACAATATTCAGTACACTGCATGAGATACTCAACGCTTTCTAATAAAATGGGTTTTGTGTTGGAGGAATTTTTTCCCCACCGTGGGCTGACTTAAGTGCCCTGAGCGTGTCCGAGATAGGCTTAGGCTGAGCTGTAATGGGGGGGCGTGGGGTCTATTAAATACATTTTCCATTTACGGTGGCTTTGCTGGTATGTAACTCCGTCGTAACTTGAGGAAGGTCTGCATTATTCCAGCCTTGTTGGGGCACATCGATTGTGATGTTTTAGAAAATTGTGTATGATTGAGATGTATAGATTCACACACTTTTACACATAAAATAAAATGGAATTAGAATGATTTTGGGGGATGCCTGGGTGGCTCAGTCGATTGAGTGTCTGACTCAATTTTGGCTCAGGTCATGATCTCACGGTGTGCAAGATCAAGCCCCACATCAGGCTCTGCACTGTCAGCACAGAGCCCGCTTGAGATCCTCTCTTTCTCTCTCTCTCTCTGCCCCCTCCCATTCACTCTCTCTCTCTCAAAATAAACTTAAAAGAAATCATAAAGAAAAAAAATTAGTCTGAGGGAAAAAATACTTAAAAATTTTTTTTAATGTTTTATTTATTTCTGAGAGAGAGAGACCGTGTGAGCAGGGGAGGGTCAGAGAGAGAGGGAGATACAGAATCTGAAGCAGGTTCCAGGCTCTGAGCTGTCAGCACAGAGCCCGATGTGGGGCTCGAACCCATGAACCGTGAGATCATGACCTGAGCCGAAGTCGGACACTTAACCGACTGATCCACCCAGGCGCCCCGAAAAATTACTTTTTAATGCTTTTATTTTTGTAAAAACCCTGTGTGTTTCTAGCCTTTGCTGAGGCTAAATCTGGACCCTTTTAGTCTGACAGCCCTGTCCCAGTATACAGGCCGTGACTGCCTTTGACAAGACCTGGAGCCTCTAAGAGTGGTGGCCTCAGCAGCGTCGGGTTCCATTTCTATCCTGTGACTGTGGTCCATGATTGGAGCAGAAAGACTGTGGGTGCTTTTCTGAGCACTTGTGCAGGGCTGTTCCGTTAGTTATTTCTAGTTGTGTGATATTTAAGTGTTGCATTGGGCCCTCAGCTGTTGAAAAACATAGGATCCTATTTCTGTCACAGCTGACAGTGAGTGTAGACTGCCTCTTGGAGAACATATTACTAACTGAAAGACGGTTGATGGGAAGCATCAGGTATTGAATTGGGGCTTAATTCCAGAACAACCTGAGGCATCGATCGTATCAATTTGATTTCTTTTCGCTGAATTAAATGTGAACTATTTCGTTTTCCATAATCATCTGTAAGAATGGCGCCGGCCAATTCTTTAAAGCGAACTTGCTTATAAAAAAAAAAAAGATGTTTTGTGTTAACTTTTGTCTTTGTGCAAAACAGGGTAAAACGTTGCAGTGAAGACTTGAAGGCTGCAAAGGAGGTATAAACTGATCATGTGGTAGCTGAAGTTAACAAGATAGGTTTTCCCACGATTCCAATTAATGAAGAGAAAGCCTTCCATGGTTTATTCCCTCTGGAATTTTACTTATAATTCAGAAAATGCTAGTTCTGTCTCTACTTTTGAAGCGACCCAACCTGAAGATTTAAATAATGACGCTGGTAGTATCATTTGTTAATTACGTGGTTGGAAATTTATTGTCAGTGAAAAATGACACACAAAGATGGCATGTGCAGTGTAGCTTAAAATAGCACATCTTCACATCCATGCAAATTCCCCGGACTCCTTATATGACCCAGTTGTGTATTACTCACAAAAAAGAAAACCTCAGGCACTTTAGCTACTATGAGGGCTGGATATTACATTTCAGTGTTTTATGTACTTAATAGTTTTACTGTTTACTAATATTTTTTCCCACCAGTGCCAAAAGCATTTCTCATGATTAACCTTTTACAAGAGCAATAGATCTGGCATTTCAGAATGTGTCTGACAGTCAGTACTGTGTTGCTTGGAGTTTGTCGGTTCTTTAAAGTAAAATATGCAGGCCTCAAGCCTGATTATCCAGGATGCTTATACTTAAATTCTTGAAGTGTATCCAGGTTTACTTTCTGATGGACCTGTCTCTGGTTTTTTTTCCTCAAAAACAGAGCTGCCAAATGCTGTTAAACCAACTAAGAGAAATCACAGGCATTCAAGACCCTTCCTTTCTTCACGAAGCTCTGAAGGTTAGTTTCAAGGCCGCTGTTAGTCAACAGGCTTTAAAATAGTTGTCCATATCATGGTTATGTCAAGTCAAGCTATTTTTATGCCGACATGAAGGTGCATATACGAATGGAAGCTCTTAAGGTCAGATCACCGAGTATCTTCAGTATGTAAATTATACGAGGGGGAATTGAGGGTGTGGGGGCGGGGGACTTAACTGGAGGGAACCATACAGGGCAAAAGAGATTTAAGAAGCACATCTGCCAATTGCATTTTATAGCCTTTATGTAGATCCTGACTCAAACAAACGCAAAAATCTTTGAGTCAAGCAAGTTTGAACCGGTTATTTGATATTAAAACACTTGCACTATTTTGTTTAAATTGTTTAATGTTTATTTAATCTTGAGAGAGAGAGAGAGAGAGAGAGAATGAGACAGAACTTGAGCATAGGAGGGGCAGAGGGAGAAGGAGACAGAATCTGAAGCAGGCTCTGGGCCCTGAGCTGTCAGCACAGAGTCCAAGGTGGGGCTCGAACTCACAAACTGCGGGATCATGACCTGAGCCAAAGTCTGACACTGAACAGACTGAGCCACCCATGAGCCCCTAAACATGATGTTAATAATTTACTCATAATTATAAGAGTATTGTACAATGTAATCTACAAATCATACACTTTTAAATAGTTAGCCTCTGTTTTATTTATTTATTTATTTATTTATTTATTTATTTATTTTTTATTTATTTCTAGGGGAGAGAGAGAGACAGCGTGAGCAGGGGAGGGTCAGAGAGAGAGGGAGTCACAGACTGAAATAGGCTCCAGGCTCTGGGCCGGCAGTCAGCACAGAGTCCGACGCGGGGCTTGAACCCACGAACCGCGAGATCATGACCTAAGCGAAAGTCGGACGCTTAACCGACTAAGCCACCCAGGCGCCCCAGTTAGCCTCTGTTTTAATGGTCAGCCCTTAACTGACTGAGCCACCCAGGTGCCCCTCTTCTTCTTTCTACCCTGGACTTGTACCTTGACTTACTCAGAATGTCTCCAGGGGAGTCAGGAGTTAAATAAAAAATACTAACTCGCTATTTATTTTAAATGCTGTGATGCTTTACTCTCGAAATTTCTGTTTTCCTTTTCTTTAGGCCAGTAATGGTGACATCACCCAAGCAGTCAGCCTTCTCACCGAGGAAAGAGTTAAAGAGCCGGGGGGAGACACGGTTGCTACGGAACCATCTGAAGTGGAGGGGAGAGCTGCCAGCAGAGAAGTCTTAGCAAGTAGGTGTATCCTGTCTCCGTCCTGCTCTGAGCTAGCAGAACATGAGAGATGAGCATACGTGAGTTTCCTCCTGGTCACATCAACCCTCTGGGAATAATGCT
Organism: Proteles cristata cristata; assembly: GCA_017311185.1. Classification (NCBI taxonomy): domain Eukaryota; kingdom Metazoa; phylum Chordata; class Mammalia; order Carnivora; family Hyaenidae; genus Proteles; species Proteles cristata. The sequence continues at coordinate 437,958 of JAESUZ010004658.1, read as the reverse complement.
GATAATTGCTAATTATTGAACCATCACTATGCGCCAGGCACAGTTTAAGCAATGACATGGATTCATCCGTTCGTTCGTTCATTCTGCACTTATTTCATGGGCACCTACTATGTGCCAAGCACTCTTTTAGGCACTGGAGATGAGCAGAAGAACGAGAATCCCTGCATTCGTGTCGCTTATTTTCTTGGGGGGGGGGAGACCCACAGGTCACTAAGCAAATTATGTGGCATAATTTGAGCCCCACCTCAGGCTCTGTGCTGACAGTACAGAGCCTGCTTGGGATTCCGTCTCTCCCTCTCTCTCTCTGCCCTCCCCTGCTCCCTCTCTCCCTCTCTCTCTGTCCCTCCTTTCCTCCCTCCTTCCCTCTTTTTCAAAATAAATAAATAAACTTAAAAAAAGAGAAGTGGAAAAGGGAGTACTGGGATTGGATCTGAAGCGGGCTGGGACTTTGGAGAGGGTGGAAAGGAGGTGAGGGAGCGAGTCAGTGAGGCCTTAACGCAGGGGGTCCGTCATCGGCTCAGGGACGGCAGGGGGGCTGGAGCGGAGGCTCAGTGAGTGAGGAGGGCGGTGAGAGGTGAGGCGGCAGAGGGACCCGGGGGGAGGGGTGGGGGGACAGATCGCACCGAGCCTGGGTGCTGGACAGTTTGGAGCAGAGGAATGACGTCAGCTGGTTTCCGTTCTCTAAAGGTCGTTCTGATGGCTCTGTTGAGAACAGAGTTGCGGGGCGAGGTAGTGAGCATGGATCAGAGCGGGAGCCAGGACCGTGAGGAGGCTTTGCGGGATCTGGGCCAGGAGGTGGTGGTGGGGGGGTGAGGAGGAGCCCCGGCCAGTGGGATTTGCTGACAGCAGAGATCAGGGGTGTAAAGGAGAGAGAGGACTTGAAGGGGCTCCCGGTTTTGTTCCTGAGCCACAGGAAGGCTGCAGTAGGTGCCGCTAGGGCAGATTTGGGTGGAGGTGACGAGATCCGCTCGCAGTGCTGTGACATCAGGCGGAGTGTCTGAAAGGCCGGGGGATCCAAGCGTGCGGCTCAGGGGAGAGATCGGCTGCAGAGAGACAAAACTTGGCATCAAGAACCTGTGAATGGTCCGTGAGGTTGGGATGCGCTTCCCAAGGCCGGGGGGGTGGACGGAAGGGAACTGGTTCAGTGACTAGCAGTGGACACTCCCAGTGCTCAGAGGCCGCCAGTGTCCAGGGAGGTTGGAGGAAGACCAGGGGGGCTGGGAAAATGGGACTCCGGAAGCCAAGAAGCCTTCCTGGAGGAGGGAACCATCAATGGGGGGCAGATGGCATTATGAATATGTGGGCCTTTTGCAGTTTTGAGCTATTCTGAATAGTGCTGCTGTGACTCTTCTCAGTTAAGATTTCTCTTTTTGAAACTCATTCATATTGAAGGTTATAACTAGTTCCTTTACTTTCCCTGGTATGTAGTAGTTCATAGTCTGGATTTGTTTATTGACTTTGGGTTGTTTCCCTTGTTTTGTTTTTTGCTTTTATAAGCAAAAGGCTGCTGTGAGCTGTTTGATTCATGTTTCTTGTGCACGTATGCAAGAGTTTCTTTAGTTAGCATAAACCCAGGAGTGACATGGGGGGGAGTAGGAATATACACTTGTCTTCAACTTTATAGGTGATGATATTTTGTAGGAGGATTCTTTACCTATTTATTAAACTCCACTAACAGGATTTGGGGCTACCCTTTGCTCTCAAACTGGTTAGATTGTAAAATTGTTGCCCATTTTTTGGATACAAAATATCTTGTTTTCAGTGAGAATTTTTTTACATTGGTAATGAGATTGAGCAACTTTTTCCTTTTGACCACACGTTTCCCCACAAGTGACATTTCTCTTTGGGTCTTCTGCCCCGATTTTTCTGTTTGCTTTTTTCCTATTGGTTCCTGATACTCGCTTATTGATGATAACCTTAGGATTGATATATCTTATTGATATTGACCTTACGTATATTTGATATTAACCCACTTTTTTGGATTTCTGTTACAGACATCTTTTCCCTGTTGGTGACTTGGGTTTTTATACTGTGGTGGTGAGCTAAATAGTTTAATTTTATTGCAGTTGCATTTATTAGTCTTTTCCTGTGGTTTATGCTTTTTGTTTATGAACCCCTTTTACACCCTGCAGTCATGCAGATGAAAATTGTAATGTTTTGCTTTTCACGTTCTTTAATCCATCTGAAATGGATTTGGGGAGAGGAGGCAAAACATAAGGTAAGGATACACTTAGATTCCTTGCCCCCCCCGGCCCTATACAACTTGTGCCTTATCCTAGTACCTTTGATTAAAAAGGCTTACTTACCCACTGATCTGTGTTAGCAGCTCTGTGTTATATTGGATTTTCAGGTTTCCCATTCTGTTTCTTTGAGGATCTGTTTTTAATTCTTTGGGATAGGTACCTACGAATGAAATTACTGGGTCATTTAATAACTCTATGTGAACTTTCTTGTTGTAATATTTCTAAAAGAGGACTCTTTTCTTAGCTGCAACATTATCACACTTTAAAAATTAATAGTTCTGTGATCTCACTCCGACACCAGTGTAGAAATTTCCTTAATCGTCTCATTAACAAAATGCTTGCATTTTGGAAAAATCATGATCCCGATGGTGTTAAAACATTACATATGCTTCAAATGGCTTTTAAGACGCTCTTTATCTATAAATTCCCTCTCTCTTTTTTACTTGCAATTTAAGGTCCAGAGAAATCAAGTCCTTTGTTCTGTCAGATTTCCAACATTCTGAAATTTGTGGATTTCATTCCTGCAGTATCTTTTAATGGATTTTTCTCTCACTTGTCTTTTCTTAGACTTAGATGTGTAATTGGCATGACTGTGTCACAGGTAGTGTTGTGTGTATAATGTATCTTATGTTTGTCATGTTGAAGACATGAGCCTGATGCGGGGCTTGAACTCACGAACTGCGAGAGCATGACCTGAGCCTAAGTCAGATGCTTAACTGACTGAGCCACCCAGATGCTGCAGTCCTTCACCTGTTTTCAAATTGGGTTTTTATTTTGAGTTGTAGGAGTTCTTCATATACTCTAGATATTAACCCTTTTTAAAAAAATTTATTTGAGAAAGAAGCAGTGTGAGTCGAGGAGAGGCAGAGAGAAAGAATCCTGAGCAGGCTCCATGCCACCAGCACGGAGCCCAAAGCGGGGCTTGAACTCATGAAACCGCCAGACCATGACCTGAGCAGAAACCAAGAGTCAGAGGCTTAACTGACTGAGCCACTCAGGTGCCCCTAGATATTAACCCTTCTATCAGATATGTGATTGGTTAATATTTTCTCCCATTCTGCAGTTTGCTTTTTTACTCTATTTAAATCTTTTTTTTTTAACGTTTATTTCTGAGAGAGAGAGAGAGAGAGAGCGAGCGAGCACACATCTAGGGGAGGAAAGAAGGGCAGAAAGAGGAGGGACAGAGGATCCCGGGCAGGCTCCGTCTGCACTGTCAGCACAGAGCCCGATGCAGGGCCTGAACTCACAAGCCACGAGATCACAACCTGAGCTGAAGCCAGACGCTTAATTGACTGAACCACCCAAGTGCCCCATTTCCTCTGTTGATTGTAGCCTTTCATGCATACAAATTTTTTTTAAGTTTGATTTATTCCCATTTGCCAATTTTTGTTTTTGTTACCTGTGCTTTTGGTGTCCTGAGAAATCGTTGCCCGGTCCAGTGTCCTAAAGCTTTGTGTGTTTAGCTTTTCAAAGGGCTGCCAGATTCCATTCTCCAAACGCCCCCCGCAGCTGCACCATTTTCTGTCTTCCCACCTAACACACAAGGGCTCCAAGTTCTCCAGATCCTCATCAGCTCTTGTTATTTTCCTGTTTTGTCTTTTTTGTTTTGGGTAGGAGCCATCCTAGTGGGTGCGGGGTAGTCGCACATTGTAGTTTGGATTTGCATTTCCTTAATGGCTAATGATGTTGAGCATCTTTTCATGTGCTTATTGGCCATTTGTAGATGTTCTTTGGAGAAATGTCTATTCAGGTTCTTTGCCCGTTTTTTAAAAACTTGGTCTATATGGTTATTATTCAGTTGCACAAGCTTTTTTATTTATTTTAAAAATGTTTATTTTTTGAGAGAAAGAGAGAGAGCAGGAGCGGGAGAAGGGCAGAGAGAGAGGGAGACAGAGAATCCCAAGCAGGCTCTGTGCTCCCTGTCAGCCTGGAGCCTGATGCAGGGCTCAAACTCACGAACCGCGAGATCATGACCTGAGCCGAAATCAGGAGTCAGGTGTTTAATGGACTGATCCACCCAAGCGCCCCTTTATTTTCTTACTATAAGAACTGGCCAGAATGTTCAGAACCACAGTGAATAAAAGTGCTGATAGTAGACATTTTTGTCTTGGTCTTAAAATAAACGTGTTTTACATTTCACAATTATGTCTAAAGTTTGCTGTGGGCTTTTCATGGATACTCTTTCTCAGCCTAAGAGTATTCTCTTTTCTTCTTAGTTGGCTTGGGGCTTTTATTCCTGAATAGAGTTGAATGTTATTAAGTACTTTTTCTGTGTCTATTGAGATGTTTACTCCTTTAAGTGTACTTTGCTACTCTATTTTCTAATGTTAGTTCAGTACTTCATTCTGCAACAAACTCAGCATGGTATTACTGTTGGATTTGGGGGGACAGATTATTGGGTTTTATTTGCTAATATCTTGTTTCTTTTTTTACATCTGTGCTTATGTTTGTTGCTTTTCCTTTCTCTTACTATTCTTGACTAGTTTGGGATATACCTAGATGTTACGCTGACTTCATTAAATGAGTTGGGATATACCTAGATGTTACGCTGACTTCATTAAATGAGTTGAGGCGTAGGTTGTTGTCATTGTCGTCATCGCATTCTTCTTTTTATTTATTTTGAGAGAGATAGAAACAGAGGGAGGGGGAGAGTCAGAGAGAGAAGGAGTGAGAGAATCCCAGGCAGGCTTCATGCTGTCAGCACAGAGCCCGACCCCACAGACTACAAGATCACGACCTGAGCCAAAAATCAAGCGTCGGACACTTAACAAGTTGAGCCACCCAGGCGCCCCTGGGGAGTAGGTCTTCTATTCCGTAGGGTAGTTTGTGTGAGGCTGAAAATATCTGTTCCTTGAATGTTCGCTATTTAGCTGATGTTTTATGATGACAGATAAAGACACCATGTAACCTACAGATATGGATGTATATTTTACTCTGTGGAATAAGACTGCAGAAGTGGCTGTTTGACTCATTGCCTCCCAGCAGCTTATTATTCCTGCCCTCTTGGCTAATTTTAAGGGCACCACACAGCTGGGAGTTCCTCCTTTGACTCTGGCATGGATCGTAAAGTTGTTTCACACGTGCGGCAGCACCATGAGAGCTAGGGAGCGTATCTCTTTTGTGAATGCTTTCGCCTTTTCTCCTCCTGTTCAGCCAGAAGGGCAGTGTTTCCTACACAACGACTAATTAAATTTCTGTTTGTCTTCCAGAAGTGATAGACCTTACTCATGATAACAAAGATGATCTACAGGCTGCCATTGCTTTGAGTCTATTGGAGTCCCCCCAGATTCAAGCCGATGGAAGAGATCTGAACAGGTTATTGATGCAATGTGTCATCTTTGCTTCCCACACTAGTGTGTAGGTCAGAGGCAGTAACAGCTGTGGATGCCGCTGAGGGACCGTTCTGCCACACTCTTTTAACTGCATCCAAATGAAGTTTCTTTTAGGAGAAAATTTAAATTCCCACTAGCTCCCTTACTCTTTGGTTTACTTTTTGACAAAGCTAAATATGAAAGAGGTCTTACGGTAGATGTGATCTTTGAGCAGAAGCCTGCAAGCCTTTGTAGTTTGCACTTGCGAGGGGGAGAAAACCCGTCCCAGTACAAGCATCGGACAGTACATACCCCCTTTATAAACTTGGGGCCTTCATACCCGTTGAGGGTTATATTGTTGGCTCCTTGAAAATGAGTTATCGCTCAAGTACTCTGTCTCAGAAGTGACCACGGGTATCTTTTTTGAATTGGTACTAATTTGACAGTTGTCTGGTATTGTTCATAAACATCTAGTTCCAGTGGTGGCCCATCAGTTTCTGGACATGATTATTCCCTCACCCTGCCGAGTCGCTTTGGGGAAGCATAGGGCCGCGTTTTGTGTGCTAGGCAATTCGAAGGCTCTTATCTTTAGCCGAGTGTCTCTCTTGGCTCTCTCAATGGCAAGGTCTGAGATAGGCCACTGCTGCTGAAATGTGAAACTTCTAATATGGCTGCCATAAATAGACTCTGAGAGTCAGCTCAGTTCCATCATGGACCTTATTGGTAATAATCTCTGTTACGGAAAGATTAACATCCATGTCTAAATCTTACTTTTCACTTGGATTATAATCTTAGAGTTACTATTTAGCCCAGTGATTACCCAGGAAGTAACATATCTGGTATTTCAAATTATCTATAAACGATGACTATCTTTTGCCGTATAATCCATTGTTCTCTAACTTTTTCCTTTTTTGTCGTGTGGTATGTCGGCACAATATAGGATGTGCGAGGCAGCCTCTGCAGAAACTAAACGCTCAAAGAGAAAACGCTGTGAAGTCTGGGGAGAAAATCCCAACCCTAACACCTGGAGGAGAGTCGATGGTTGGCCAGTTGGGCTGAAGAATGTTGGCAATACGTGTTGGTTTAGTGCAGTTATTCAGGTATGATGTGTTTAAGAAACAACTGTGTCTTCTGGAAACAACTTTGTCATTTATTGAACTGAAATGTGAGAAACCTAGCTTCGAGAAATGGAAACAGATCTAAAAGACTGAAGTGTTTTCCCCTGTGGCATTGCTGTGTTTTGGATGCCTTCCTGTGTTTGGATCTAGACGCTCCAGTGTTTGAACTAGGCCCTGCTAAAAACAAAATACCCTGTGGTTGCAAGTTCAGTGGTAAATATGTCGAATAGGTGGTTTGGATCAGCGTTTCGACTGAAAAACGTATTAACAGCAGAGCAAGAGTTAATAAGGAGAAAGCAGTTGGGACACGGATAGATATCAAGGCAGGAAAAGATGGTGGCCTGGAACAGGGAAGTGGCATATGCTGCGCAAGGAGAGAGGTCAAAGCTTTGTAGAGTTCTGTGGGAGATCAGATCTGCAGGTGCCGGGGGAGTTGTTGGATAGAGAGGATATGCAGGAGACCGCTGAGAAAGACACCAGGGTTTCTAGCTTGAGAACCAGGGGGTGACAGTGCTGTCAGACCCCGGAAGAGGAATATTTGGGTCTCAGTTTGGTTCTACACATGCTGAGTTTAAGGTGTGACACAAAGATGCGTGTAAGCCGGTAACTACTTGAATCCGTCATTCAGGATGGAGATCTGGCCTACAGATGGAGCTGTCGGAATCAGTAGCTTATAGATGGTGAAAGAGCCCAGGAAGTGGATGAATCCCCCCCGAGAGCCTGTTGCCTCTCTGGAAGAACCCCCCAGGCATCTAAACCTTAACAGGGCCACAGTGCAGCACTTCCTGCTCTGCCAGTCTTCCCCTTCGTGGTACTTGACCTCTACCCAACTGCTTGGCCAAAAATGGAGGCCTCCCTTTCCACATGTAAGATCCAGATTCATGCAGCTTACTCTGCGCCTGGCCCGTGTTAGCATCGGGGAAACAGCAGTGAATAAATGGAAGTCGTTAACAAAGAGTTTACTTTGAAGAGTGGAATGGGCAGTAAAATATATTTATCAGACAGCGAGGAGGGCCATAAAGATGAGTGAGGGTAGGAGGAGTGAGGCAGGGAAGGAGGCCCCTCTGGGAAGGTGGGCATTTGAGCAGAGGCCTGAAGGGGTGAAGGAATGCACCCTATAGTGACGTACAGAGCACTGCAGGCAGGGAGAGCAGCAAGCAAAAAGACCCAGGTTCAGGAGCTTGCTAACGTGCCGGGAGATAGGAAGAAGGCAGAGCTGAGTGCTCAAGGGCAGAGCCAGTGATGACATCAGAAAGGTGGTGGAGGTGAGGTGGGAGAGCTCAGGGTCATGAGAACTTAGGAGCTGTACCTGCGGTGGGAAAGCAGTGAAGTGGGTTGATTGACCCTCCTTCCATTTCACGAGGATGACAGCCATCTGTGTTGAGGATAGCACTTCGGAAGGAATGTGGAATTAAGGACTTCAGTCCGTCCTTTAGGAGAGGAGTGGGGAGAGAGACTGAGGACCCGGCCTGCCCTCACACCTCCCCAGGCTTCTCAACCTGCGGGCATGTTAAAAGGCACACAGGGGCCTCTCTGCTGTCAGCATGGAGCCCACTTTGGATCCTCCCCCTCCCCTGCCCATGCTCTCCCTTTCTCTCTCAGAAAATGAATAAATATGAAAATAAAATAAAATAAAAATAAAGGCATAGAGAGGATCAAAGAGTAAGGTTTCTGAGAAAGGCCGAGAAGACAGGATCTAGAGCCTGGAGGGAGGGATCAGCCCCGAGTAGGAAAAGAGCAGGGGAGTAATACAGGAGGGGAGAAGGAAGAAATGCTCTCTGCACGTTACAGCTGCAGTAGCTTCTGTAGCTACTGAAGTAGCTTCTCTGCGAAATAAGCCACCATCTTCTGAGGTCCTGGAGAAGGGACCGTGTCACATTGTTAAAGGGGTAGTTGCTGTGGACAGTGGGAAACCAGCCGGCACCAGAACGCGATAGTAGGATTTCTGCGAACTTGAAGGTCTGCTTGAGGGTGTTGACCTTAAATGGATAGTGATGTCAGGATGGCTTGTTTTATCGGGACTCTCTCTTTGCAGTGCTCTGAGACTCATAAGTGGATGAAAATTATTTAGGTTGGGGGCTTTGCTGGGTTTGATGACAAGGGCAGTTTGAGGATTTAATGGGGACTGGTTAGAGACCATGGAATCAAAGCTAGAGAGAGGGAGAAGTAGAGACAGGAAGGGCCTGGTGGTTCGGCGGAACAGAAGGGAGTCCATCTGCTTGGGTCCTTGACAAAGTCAGAGAACAGATGTCCTCTAGGTAATTGGATCAGTAATGCCACAAGACAGGTTATGGTTCAAGAACGGGCTTTCTTGAATGTGGATCTGAGAATTGGCTGCTTCTCCGGAATTGACACATCCTGTGTGTGACCTCAGATGTGGGTGAAGAGATGGAGTAGAGGACTGTGTCCCTAGAGAGAAGATGCTCGCCAAGCCCAGGGGTCCCCGGGCTGAATGGATGCGCTTGTGTTCCCTCAGCAGGTGTTAGGTGAACACCCACTGTGTGCTTAGCCCTGTTCTAGGCCCTTGAGATGCCGGAATGAATAAAACCAAGACGGAGCCTTGGGCTTGTGGGACTTTAATTCTCGTGAGGCAAGATACACCAGGAGCCGTAAAGTGGGAAAGTAACGAGTTAACTAACTGAGTGTATAGAACATGTTAGGTAGTGATTGGCATGACAGACAAGAGCAAGGTAGGCCGTGTCTGAATTGCTGCAGGGAGACGGGAGAATCAGGGCACAGTATAAGCTGTGGTGCTTCGGCCTCACCCGGGGGATGAGGTTGGAGCAGACGCCAGATACATGAAAGGCGACAGGGTGAGCCAGGCAGCTTCGGGGAGAACATTCCAGGTGGGAAACCGCAGAGCAGGGGCCCCAAGGTGGGAGCAAGCTTGGTGTGCTCACGGGGTTCAGGAGGCCCGAGGGGCTGGGATGCCAGGAGCAGAGCGGGGAGTTAGTGAGCGTCTGAGCAGAGCAGTGATGAACTCTGACTCCTCACTGTGGCTACTGTGAGGAGAACAGAATGGAGGTGGTGAGGGACAGATGGACAGAACTACACAGGAGGCCACTGCGGTCGCCCACGTGAGAGGTGATGGTGGCCTGGACCCGGCTCGTCGCTTTGGAGGAGGTTGGATTCTGGATTTGTTCCGAGGGCAGAGCTAACAGGATGTCCTGTTGAGTCGGGTGTGGGTAGGACTTGGGGGAGGAAGAGCTGTTCCCCTGTGGCAGGTGTCCGTGAATCAGGGCTATATTTCTGTCATATCGGGAAGACAAAGGAACTTCTGTGGCAAGTGAATTGGTCCGGGGTTGGGGCGGGGGTGTGTGTGGGGGAGTCCCTGGAGGCAGGGAGATCGTGAGCAGTGACCCAGGTGAGCAGTGAGGGGACACGGACGACAGCACTTGGTAGGGACGGTGGGGAGGAGGTGGTTACAAAGAGCACTCCCGGAGGCAGAGTCCAAGTGGCTTCTTCCTCATTGGAGGTGGATGGTTAAGAAAGAGAAAGGATTCGAAGATTCCTCTGAAGTGCTACCCTTTGATGAGTGGAGGAGGAGTGTGTAGTCAAGTGACGCAGAGGATACAGGAGAAGCAGCGGGTGTCAGAGGGTCGTTTTTGACACTGGACTGGGAAATGTAATGTTAGCTCGCACTGGGATGGCTTTTAAGATGGCGGTGTCTTTGGGGGAAGCCTGATGGAGGTGAAGGGGAGGAGGCAGGGCGGAATGACCTGTGAGCGTCAGGCCGTTCTCCTCGTGGCGGAACATAAGCCCTGGGAAATGTTCTGGTGCGGTCAGAGTGGGAATGACCTCAGGAAGGGGCAGGTGAGGTGGAGAGAGAGGAGGGCAGGTCGAGTGTGGAGCGGAGAGGTCTCCCCCCGGCTCCAGATAGACACACCATTGGTGCAGCAGCGTGACCCCGCTTCACCGGCGCTGCCCGGTGGGACGCTCCCCCGTCGGTTAAACCCCAGTAGGTCATCATAGTGGGAGGGTAGCCGGAGGCCTGTGGCCTGTCCCGATGCTGCTTCCAGACTTCCGGTGGGCAGGCCCGAGCGGAAGCGGACTTCCGGTGGGGAGGCCCGAGGGGAAGCGGACTTCCGGTGGGCAGGCCCGAGGGGTCTTCATCTGCAGAGTGCGTGGGGATGAAGAGTTCTCTCCGTTCAAGGGATTTGTAAGAACATTAATCCTCAAGAGATATTCATTGCAGAAAAATTTATGACTTACAAACAATAAGAGATAGCTGCTGTTAAAATTTAAAAAATAATAATACCGTTCCTGTGAGGAAGAGTAGAGAAGAGCACACAGCACACAGTGCTGTGTGCAGCATCTCACGCTAGAAATAAATTCTACAAGTCCGGCCCCTAAACAGTGTGCCATATTGTCTTATATATATTTAATCTTATTATAAACCATTTACTACTCTGTTTTTCTGGAACTTCGCTCTCCACGGAACGTTGCTGAGATTTCTCCGTGTCGATCCTGTAGCTCTTCAGCTGTCGCTCCCACTGCTGTGTCTTAGTCCACGCTGCGGAAACATTTGCTCTACAGTATTAACGACTACATAATAACCTATTGTACCATAGCTTATTCAGTCTCTCTCTCCCGTTAGCCATTACGTTGTTGTTTATGGTTTTCCCCTAAAAGAATTGATAATTCGATCAGCTAAATTTTCACTCGGAGCCATGATCATTTCCTTAGGCGTAGAAGGAGAAATGGCAGGTGACAGTCATACGCACTATCGAGGTGAAAGAAACATCTTTTTGCTGCAGTTATTTTGAAAGACCGGTTAGGAATCTGTTTCTTTGTTTCAGTCTCTCTTCCAACTGCCTGAGTTCCGAAGACTTGTCCTCAGCTACAGCCTACCGCAGAATGTACTTGAAAGCTGTGCAAGTCACACGGTGAGTAGGTGTGGAGAAATCCTCACTTCTGTTTGGTTCCTTCGGTCCCAAAGGTTTGGCTAAAACTGACAGCTGTGATGTTCTTCACCTCGCGCTAGTATTTATTTCCGTTTCCAAATGGCTTTTTTCTTTCCTTGTGACCCAGGACAAGGGTTTGCAAAAACGTAAAGATAAGTAAAAAAAAAAAATTAGAATAGCAGTTCCAGGGAAGTGACCAGTCACCCTGACGGCCTCGGCTTTTCTGCCGCTGGGCAGGAGGTGCAGAGATTCCCATTCCGTGTGAAGTGTTCCCCACTGCCCATTGGCAGCTGAGGCCGCGTGATGCAGAATATGTGACCTGGTGCCAGACGCCTGGACCCTTCCAGAAGAGCCTGTGGTAGATTCTTGCCAAAGGACGTGGCCGTCTGCCGGTGATCTGACCTTTCCCAGGATTTCACCTCGAGGATGCATTTTCCTCACAGGAGGGAGGGCAGCAGCTTAGGAAAAGAAATATTTTTGCCTTTCTGGCTTCCACCTAGATAGTCTTCAGTTTAAGGCAACCCCCACACAGACCTCATCGAGTACCCGTCACACGGTTTGAACCCTGGCTGATCTAGAGCTAGGTAAATAGAAATTAGGGATCGCTGACAAGTCTTCTCTCAAATGTTCTGATTTTCCAAGTGAGGGGTTGTAAGAGCACGCGTTGCTGTCTCCTTTGCAGGAAAAGAGGAATATCGTGTTTATGCAAGAGCTTCAGTATTTGTTTGCTCTGATGATGGGATCAAATCGCAAATTCGTAGACCCTTCAGCAGCCCTGGATCTCTTAAAGGGAGCATTCCGATCACCTGAGGAACAGCAGGTGCGCGAAGCTGGTCATCCTCATGTTTCCCCTCAAACCCTGTGATGCTGGACGTCCTGCCTTGTTGCTGTTAGCCTGATGTTCCTTCAGTTCAGCCGCGTAGCGAGCTGTGAGCATGACTAAGGACCAGAAGTATAGAGGGTCGAAGTGTGCAGGGCTGTGGGAGGAGAGGCGAGGAGACTGGAAGATACCTTGGTGAACCAGAGCAAAGGGTTGTGGACAGAAGTAAAGCCCTTTGTCTGCACCTTTGCCTTGGGATGACCCACGTAAAAATGCTGTTGTTAATATCATCTGAACCTAAGTTCAGCAGCTTTTCTGAGCCATCTTTCTCTTCTAGATGTTAGGACTTCCCTTTCCCGGCCTCTGTTCGAAAACAGAGCCGTCAGTATTAGAGCAGCACCTTCTGTATAAAATTGGTTTTTCCCGGGGCGCCCTGGTGGCTTAGTTGGTTAAGCGTCCGACTTTCGCTTAGGTCATGATCTCGCGGTTCGTGGGTTCGAGCCCCGCGTCGGGCTCTGTGCTGACTGCCAGCTCAGAGCCTGGAGCCTGTTTCAGTCTGTGACTCCCTCTCTCTCTGACCCTCCTCTGCTCACTCTGTCTCTCTCTCTCTCTCCTAGAAATTAAAAAAAAAAAAAAATTAAAAAAAAATTGGTTTTTCCCTCTACAAAATTCTCGGAACATTTCATAAAATTTTCCTTTTTCCATTCGGATCTTATATTATTCCAGAGAACTATAGTCTGTTCTGTGGATGTTTTTTCCTTTTTTTTTTAAAGGCCTACCTGGAAGAATTTGTTTGCTGCTTCATTACAAGTAGATGTGACCAGCAGTGGGGGTTTTAGTTTCCTCCCTCGCCACAAGCTAGTCAGAGGCTGCCCCTGTCTGTCTGCAGTAGCTGCTTTCCAGCGCCCTGGCGGCATGAACCAGTCCGAGCGCAGAAGTCCTTCCACAGCAGTGTCGTCTTAATCGTTGGTGGGATAAGGGCAGACTTTCATTTCCCGTAGTGTTGGGTCTAACCCTTCTGCAATTTGTGCCTCTCTTCTAGCAAGATGTGAGTGAATTCACACACAAGCTCCTTGATTGGCTGGAGGACGCGTTCCAGCTGGCCGTGAACGTGAAGTGAGTGCTGAGGATTCGTCTATATGGCCTTCCCGCTCACAGCGGTCCAGGGAGAGGGCGCAGTGGACGGGACTGTGCTTCTCAAGGGGAAGTTGCTGGGCTCTGCCAGACCTCACGGGGTCACCACTCAGATACTTGTCATTTTGCATCCTCCTTGCCTTTGGTCTCCGTCTCTGAGGATGTACATAAGCCTCTTAACCTGCAGCTTTTTACTGAAAGGGCCGTAACTCTTAACTTTGTGGGCATCACAGCCTGGGCTACAAAATGTATTAAAAAGTCAGGTCAGTCCTAGATGTGGGCGTGGTGGTATCACGTGGATACACTGAATTTAATCATTTTAGTCACTGAAATGAATTTCAGAAGTGAAAATTCCAGGCAAAGACTAGAAGGATCCCTTTTCGAATACAGATGCTGAGACACTTTCTAAACTGTTTTAACGCAGAGTGAAAGAAATGTACATCATAGGACAGCTCGGCACACGGCAGCTTACATAGTAGCCATTCAAGATGGGCTTGTACAGATAAACGGTTTTCATTCATTTCTGTTGTGCCACTGGGAAAACTGTGTTTATTTGCAGACTGCACAAGATGGTTGATTCTTCTGTCCTATTTTGTAATGCGTCTACGGTACAGCTATCATTTGGTGTAGATATATAGATATATATACACGTGTAGATATCTATATGTATATCTATGTACATATAATCACTATATATGGATACGTGTACTCTTCTGCATGTGAGACCCTCCTGTTAGATTTTCAGCTCCGCACAGCCAGGGATCAGGTCCACATATTTGTTCCATGAGTATTTAAACTGAATTAACCTGTTACTTATTTTAGACCATATCTGACTCCTTGGAGGAAAATGTACTATTTTCACTTTTGAATGATGGTTGGGTTTAGTTCAGTGGTTATCTGATCCACATGATAGAAAACTGTTTCCTTTTCTTAAAAGCAGCAATCCTAGGAACAAATCTGAAAATCCAATGGTGCAGCTATTCTACGGGACTTTCCTCACTGAAGGGGTTCGTGAAGGTAAATTCTTTCCTCTCAATGTTAATTCTAGGCCCGTGACCATATCTGTATTCCTCGAAAAGGCTTTTGAGTCAGGCTGTCCCAGGTCTGAATGTCGGTTCTAACTCCTTAGTGTGTGTGTAATCCTGGGCAAACTGTGTGAGTGCCTGGACCCTCTTCATCTGTAAAATGGGCATAGTGTGTGTCTCAGAATTGTTAGATTAAATTGTATGATATTTGCAGAGCCTACATCTAGTGTCAATGTCCATCACAGTGATGCTACTCGGTTCTCTCCGTGTTGTTTTCTCCAATATAATATTTAATCTCAAAAGGCTTTACTGAGTTAGACTGCCAAAATATGTTTCTCTGCTCTGGAGGCTTATCTAAGCTGTAGGTTGGATGTGTCATTTAAATTCTTTTTTAACTATGGAGAATTTTTAACACACACAGATAGAGCAGTCTAAAAACCTTCATGAGCTCAGCCACCATTAGCCCATGGGCAGACATTCCCTAACTCCCATGTTCTCTGTAAAACAATCCAATACCACTATTCACTCCAAAAAACTAACATTTCTTTCTTTCTTTCTTTCTTTCTTTTTTTTTTTTGAGACAGAGAGAGACAGAGCACAAGTAGGGGAGGGGCAGAGAGAGAGGAGACACAGAATCTGAAACAAGCTCCAGGCTCTGAGCTGTCAGCACAGAATCCGATGCGGGGCTCGAACCCACAAACCATGTGATCATGACCTGAGCCAAACTTGGACGCCTAACCGACTGAGCCACCCAGGCACCCCAAAGCTAGCATTTCTTACTGTCAAATAGCTAGTCAGTGTTCAGATCTCCAAGTTGTTTTTTAATTTGATACATTTGGGGGGAGGGAATGAGTGTTTATTTTTACAATTTGTTTTAATCAGGATCCAAATGAGGATCGTTTATACTTAGTTGATACATCTTTTAAGTCTCATAACAAAATCTGTACACTGTCCCCCCATCTGTTTTTTATTTGAAACGTATATTTTAAGCAGCTAGGTTGTTTTGGGGTGTCTGGGTGGTGCAGTCAGGTAAACCTCTGACTCTTGACTTTGGCTCAGGTCATGATCTCAAGGTTCATGGGTTCGAGCCCTGCGTTGGGCTCTGTGCTGACATCATGGAGCCTGCTTGATATTCTGTGTCTCCTTCTCTCTGCCCCTCCTCTCTTGGCGCGCTCTCTCACTCATGCTCTCTCTCTCTCAAGATAGATAAATAAATAAACTTAGAAAAAATCTAAGAAACCAGATTGTTTCTGGGATTTCCCACAATCTGAAATTTCTCACTTGCATATTTATGATACAGTTTAACACGTTTCTCTCTACTCCTCTTTTTACAAATTGGTAGTTAGATCTAGAGTTTGATCAGATACAGGTAAGGCTTTTTTTTTTTTTTTTTTTTTTTGGCAAGACTAATTCACAAGAGGTGGGATAGTCCTTGATCAGGAGGCACATACTGTCCAGTGGTCTGTCTTTTTGTGAAAGAGAGTTCATGAGAGTCGCTCATTCGTGGCCAGCGCCAGGATCCACTGGTCATTGGCAGTTGCCCTACAGGCTTAATTACATACTCTTCTAGCCGGTTCTCAGCAAGTTGCTGAATTAAGAAGATAACTTGTCTCTGTGGTGCCAGAAAAAAAGGCTTCAGATAATACCAGTGATGTCTTTAAAAGAGCAATCTGTTTCTTTGCCTAGGAAAGCCCTTTTGTAACAATGAGACCTTCGGCCAGTATCCCCTTCAGGTAAATGGTTATCGCAACTTAGACGAATGTTTGGAAGGGGCCATGGTGGAGGGGGACATTGACCTGCTTCCTTCCGATCATTCGGTGAAGTATGGACAAGAGGTAAGTTGGACACTTTTATTTGCTGTGCCAGTGACAGAGCCAGTGAAGTAGGACTGAGCTTTTTGGCAAACTGTCTTCCTAGCAGATATTAACTGATGTTACCCTTAACACGTGTTGGACTAGCCTGAAGCCTCTCACGAGTTGATACGCATCAGTCAGTCTTAGTGTTTGATAAATGAATTCTTTACTGAAAGTATGCATTTGAGTTAATCATATGAAGGTTGTATGCTGCTTCTGATGTTTTAAGTATGATCAAGTCTCTCTTTTTCTGTTGAAGCCTACCTGTACCTGAGTAGGGAGAGCGCACTGCCTCCATATTTTCGGAGGGTAAAAGTACAGTGATTAACTCCTATGGTATGCCATTTAGAATATTTTCCCTATTATTGTATTTACTGTTCTTCATAGTAAATTCTGCCTTTGCTTTTGACATTTTTCAAATTTAATATTCATTTATTTTTGTGGGTTGGAAAGAAGGGGGAGAGTTAGAGGGAGAGCACGGGTAATCAGTACCTCAGTTGGGTCCAGTTGGGTTAAGAACTAGTGACTTGGGAACAGCATTGTCGGTACCACACAGATTGGATCATTCTCCTTTCGTTATCCGTGTTGAAACAAAGCTGTGGGCTTATGTGAGTCCAACTCAGTTGCTGACTGCCTTTAAATTCACCTTGGGAGCCTGACATGAACCTTGTCAAAGTACAGTAGGCAGCGTAGGGCAGTGTGGGATCTAAGGTAGAGCTACCGGCTCCCTGGCTTTGAGGAGAGTCCTAACTCGGGGTTGGGAAGCCCAGCATGTGTCCCGTGCGTGCTTAGCCGGTGCGCATTCTTAAAGAAGAGAAGGGGCGTTCAGCACCTCCTTAGGCCCCTGGAGACCTTTATTCAAGAACGGGAACTCTATATGAAAGAAAACAGGAAAACTCTTATCCTGATTTAGGTTGACCCTGAGGTAGTCAGACGGGCTGTTTGGATTTGCCTTGTGCCAACAGGAGTACGTTAAGGGAGCGTAGCTGTCTGCACCTTTGGCAAAGGGAGCGTGAGGCTGTTCTGAGAGATCTCGCATAAGGCGAAGTGAGCAGAAATGCCTTTCCTGGGTTAGCTTGAACAGTTGAGGTCTTTTCTCTAAGTCCATGCTTTCTTTCCTTGAAACTCAAGGTTAACATTCTAGGTCGATTTGACTCAGTCCCTTATGAGAGACATCTGTAAATTCTAAGAATTCAGAGGTTTTTCTTAGAAACTTGAGCACTCGTAATCATGAGCCGTTTCAAGTTTCTTTCTTGAGAAATAAAGGGGATTCAAATTATGTTTAATAGATTGTAAATAAATGGTATGTATGTATACATATTAGTGTTTTGAGCTGATTTCATGGAGATAATTGTCTCCTTAGTTATATGCTGCTTAGGTCATAATTTCTAATTCTTTGGTTAGGCTAGCCGTTTTCTTCAGGTTTTGACCCTCTTTTGAATACGGACAACTTAGTGAATGAGTGGCGTAGATTCTTGCTGCAGTTCCTGCGTTTAAGGGTGGTTATTTCTGATGATAATAGTTGAGAAAATGTTGACTGGCTTGTAAATATGGAAACTTGAGGGATGTTTAACCATATTCTCTAAGAAGGCATGATTCTAAGTGGTATTGGGGATTAAAAAAAACCCTTTAGGGTGAATTTGATTTGAATATAAATTCTACACCAGAAGAAGAAAGTTTAAATCTGGCTTTTGCTATTTCCTCAAATTAACTTCTTTCTTTCATATTTTTGCTTCTGACATAGCGTTGGTTTACCAAGTTGCCTCCAGTGTTGACCTTTGAACTCTCAAGATTTGAGTTCAATCAGTCCCTTGGTCAGCCAGAGAAAATTCATAATAAGCTGGAATTTCCTCAGATCATTTATATGGACAGGTGAGTTCTGCGAGGGATTGTCTTGATGTATTGCAGAAGGAGAAGGGAGCATTTACTAAGTGTGTCCTGCGCAGGAATCACCTGGAAGTCTTGATGATATGCAAATTTGGGTTAATGGGATTCCTTGGATCTAGGGTAGGGCCCAAGAGTTTGCATTGCTGAGCAGCTCTCCCAGTGATGCTAATGATGATTTTGATCTGGGGACCACAATTTGAGTAGTTAGGCTTCAGGTGAAAGCCTGCTAATTCTCAGGTGAAGAACAGTCTGTGGAGTCACCACAGTGTATTTCTGTCTAATCCAAATACTATTTGTATTCCTGGAGAAAAAAACCCTAGACAGACATTACAGGATTTTAATCCTTTTAAGGTCTGGTTTCTTGATGTATGGTTTACACACCAAACCATCTTACCATTCTTAGGTGTGCAGCCAATGAGTGTTAGTAAAATAACGTAGTCAAGTAACCACCTGCACGGTCTGGCATATTTCCATCCCCCAGAAGGTTTCCTCCTGCCCCTTTGCAGTTAATCGCTTTTCCCCACCCCCAGGCCGTAGCAGCCACTTAACTTGTTTTCTGGCCCTATAGTGTTGTCATTTCTAGAATGTCACATTAGTGACATCAGTATTCAGTATGCTTCCTGTTGTGGCTGTCTTCTTACACTCAGGATTATGTTTTGGGGATTCATCCATACTGAGTAGTATTCCACTGTAAGTAGTAGTCCAGTATTTTTTCCTTTTACCAGTTGATGGACGTTTCAGATGTATCCAGTTTTAGGCTATTATGAATGAAGCTACTATGAACATTTGCCTAGAAGTCTTGGTGTGGTATTTAGGGCTTCTGGGTAGAGCACCTAGGAGTGAGATTCCTGGATTGTATGAAAATTATATGTTGAAATGTATAAGAAGTGCCTAAACTGTTTGCTAAAGTGGCTGTATAATTTTGCATTCCTACTAGCAGTACATAAGAGTTCCGTTTTCTCCAAATCCTCACCCATAATTAAATTTGTCCACCTTTTAAATATTAGCCATTCTAGTGGGTTTGTAGGAATGTCTTATTTTTCTTTTGATACATATTTCCCTGATAACTAACCATGTTGAGTGACTTTTCATGTGCTTAATTAATGGTCATGTGTATATTTTCTTTGGTGAAGTGTCTTTTCAAATCTTCTGTTTACTTTTTAATTGCATGGGTTGTGTTCATACTGAGTGGTTAAGAGTGAGTTCTTTATGTATTCAGGATTCAGGTCCACATGTTTCTTGTCTCTGCTGTCTCTTTCATTTTCTGACCAGTGTCTTTGGAAGACCAGGAGTTTTTGATTTTGATAAAGTCTAATATATCAGTTTCTCTTTTACAGTTTGTGCATTTGTGTTCTGACTCAGAGATCTTTGCTAACCTAGGATCACAAAGATTTTCTTCCATTTTTTTTCCTAGAAATTGTATAATTTTAACTTATATTTATGCATGTCTATTACCCATTTAGAGTTTATTTTTGTATATAGTATGAGATAAGGGTTTTGTTGTTTTTGCATGTGTTTGTTTTTGTTTTGTTTTTTTGCAAGAGAGGGAAAGGAGGCATATGGATATCCAGTTATTCCAGCATCATTTGTTGAAAAGACTCTCGTTTCCCCCATTGAATTACCTTGGTACTTTTGTCAAAAATTAATTAAGCATATATTTGTGGGTCTGTTTCTGAAGTCTCTGTTTTGTCTATTGTCTAATCTTAAGCCAGTGCCGCATTGTCTTGATTACTGTGGCTTTATTGTAAATTTGGCATCAGAGAATGTAAATCTCCAACTCTGGTCTTTTTTTTTTTTTCCTCCCAAGTTGTTTTGACTGTTTTGGTCTTATTTTGGTCCTGTTTTAGCTATTTCTAGGTGAATATTAGAATTAGCTTCTCAGTTGTTACCAATAGCTGTTGTGATTTTGAGTGGTATTATGTTGACTCTATAGATCAGTTTGGGGAAATTGACATCCTAACTATTTTGAGTCCTTCAATCCATAAACATGATATAGCTTCATTTATTTAAATCATTAATTTCTGTCAACAGAGTTTTGTAATTTTTAGTGTTGAGGTCTTATATATATCTGATTTATACCTAAACAATTAATACTTTTGATGTTATAGTGGTTTCTAAAAAAATTCTACTTTCCATTTGTTCTTTATAAGTATACAGAGATGCAGTAGATTTTTTCTCTCTGTTTTTTAATTGACTTTATGTCTTTTGACTTTACTAAACTCACTAGTTCTGATGCATTTTTGTAAATTCTTTGATTTTTTTTCATGTAGACAATTTGTCATCTGCAACAAAAGACAGTTTTACTTTTTCTTTTGCTTTTTGTATGCCTTTGCTTGATTTCTTTCTTTCTTCCTTTCTCCCTTTCTTTCCTCCCTCCCTCTCTGCCTTCCTTTGTTCCTTCCTTCCTTCGTTCCTTCCTGCCTTCCTTCCTTCCATCCTGCCTTCCTCCCTTCCTCCTTCTCTTTCTTTATCTCTCTCTCCTCCCTCCTTTCTCTCTTTCCTTTCTTTCCTTCTTTCTTTCCCTTCCATCCTTTCCTTCCTTATTGCACTGGCCATGCCTCCAATAAAAACATTTAGTGGAAGAGACAGGAGTGGACATCCTTGAATTGTTTCTGATCTTGGGGAGGGCAGCGTTCAGTCTTTCACCATTATATATGATGTTAGTTATGTGTTTTCATAGATGTCCTTTGTCTGTTTGAGGAAGTTCCCTTGTATCCCTTGTTTGCTGACACCATGTGTTATCATTTGCTTAGGTACATGTACAAGAGCAAAGAGCTTATTCGAAGTAAGAGAGAGTGTATTCGAAAGTTGAAGGAGGAAATACAAGTTCTGCAGCAAAAGCTGGAAAGGTGAGTCGTGACAATTTTTGCTCATAAACGTAAAAGATAGAAGATTAATATCAGATAATTTGCTTATATTTAAAAAGTAATTCGGAATTCAAGTATTAACTAGTGTGTTTTATAAAATAGGTAGGAAGAATTCTTTTCTAAGTGTGAAGCACTCTTTAAGATGAACTGGTGGTATCCATGGGCCAATAGTAGTCCCAGAGTCTTACCGGACTCAGAGCCAGTTATTGGCAGTGCATCGAAGCCCTTTACTTCTTCCACTCCCCTTGTCATCATCTTCACAAATAGGAGAGAGGTAACTGTCACAATACTCCAGTCCCTCTGTGTTGGGAAGGTGGTTTCTTAAGTATCTGGGAAAAATAAAAGCAAAAACAAAATGCTCTTCTACCTGGACCAGGGCTAATAGTTCTGATACCTACAAAGTCCTCTCTCTTATGGGGGAATCTCTCCCTTTTTGTTTATTTGTTTTGCACTGACTATTTCTTTGGCATCACCCCATGACTTCTTAAGGAGGAGTCAATGTAATTTCTTTCGAGTAAAAATAGATCCCACTGATGTAGCATTTACGAAGGAAATCCCATGGACAGTCATTTCCAACACTTTCCATACCAGCCCAAGATCCTGCATCTACGGGTTCCCATCTTTAGCTTCCTCTCTCTCACTTGGGAAGAGCTTATCCAAGATGTATGGTGATCAGTTATCTACTTGTCTTAATATAGACTTAAACTGAGGATTAATTCCTCAAATACTGTCATGGAAGTGATTTACAGGACTCTGTGTGTGACTATATATTACTTTTAAGGTTTTAGTGATGTTTGTAAGGTTGGAAAAATTTGATTTTATAAAACCAAATATACCCGATATATTATAACTCAGAAAAACTCAATTTGCCAGTAACCAACAGGGCATTCTGGCTTATTTAGATTTTAAAACGGAGTATAGGAGCGTTTTATGTAGTATGATAACTACTTCTTTTAAAAAGATAAAAAGGCTTTTAAAGGGCACATGCCTGGCTCAGGTGGTGGAGCAGGTGACTCTGGATCTTGGGGTTCTGGGTTTGAGCCCCATACTGGGTGTAAAGATTACTTTAGAAAAAATAAAATCTTAAAAAAATGACTTTTAAAATCTCAGATAACTTTATTTGGGTAATTTTTTTTAAATTGCTTATCTAAGTGTGACATGCTTCTGGGAAAATATAAAGAAACTTCTAATGGATACTAGTAGGCAGTAGAACTGAGACAGGCTGGGTAAATTTCATAATTTGTTTTACACTCTTTTGTGTTTGAGTTTTCTTGCTAGGTGTGTGCAGTACTTTCATCATAAAACAAAACCAAAAACCTTCACCATTTCTCCTCTGAGATACCTCAGTATAATATTAAAGATAAGATGACTTACATAAAGCCTAGACATCTTTTTTGAAACTGCTTTTGCTTTGATTTTACTAACTTAATAGAGGTGCTACTTTGTATGAAGTACTTGGGTCTGAAGGAATTCAGTAGAACAGGAAATTGATGATGTCAGAAATTTGAAGATAGGGTTCTTAGAGAAAAATTCTCGCTGAAGTTTTATATAAGAATCCTACTAAAGTATAGCAAACCTGGGAAGAGGTTTATGATGACTTAAATGGTGTGTAAGATGATGACTTCAAGTCCTCAGCCATATCATATCTATGCTGCATTTCTAGTAAGATAATGTTTCCTTTGGTCCCAGCTAGTCATGTACAAATTAATTCTTTTGACAAACGGTGTGTGCTTCTGAAGACATGTTAACCGTGTCTGTGGTATAGACAGGAAGTTCAGGTTCTGTCCTGTAGAAGTTAAGGGCGGGGAAGCTGGGGGGCGAGATATAGAAGGAAGATTTCATAGAGAAAGTAGATCTTGAAAGGTAAGTTGAGTTTAGATAAGCTGATAGTAGCTAAATAAAAGCAAAAAATTATGTCTAAGAAATAGTACAGTTCTCTAAGGTTCCTCTTTGTTTAAATATTTGACATCCTTCTCAGTGAAAGCCTCAAGTCTCCATGGCAGCCAGATGCTAATTCTACTTCTTTAAATTAGTGAGGATGAAGTGTCTTTGCTACATACCCTTTAACATGTGTTTGACTTTGAATTGTGTTATGCTTTATTTCCCATTAGCAATTTCATTTCAGAATGCCCTTTCTTGATATGGACACAAGTTTCTTTCTTCCTAGTTCTGTACCTGCTTCATTTTTTTCTCTGTATTCGAGAAGAAAAATACAAATTGCCTCTTTATCCCTTTGCAAATGGAACCCCATAATTATAGGGTTTGTCTGCACCAACCAGTCAACCAACCCATTTAAATTCCGTCTACTATAGTGAGTTATAGTTTATGACTTTAACAATGTATCTTTTTATTGGGTCTAACATGTGCTGGTAATGGCAGAATGTTGGGGATTATTAAAATAATTTGTTAATTATTTTGATTATATAATGAAGATACTTATTATTGACTGATCACAAAGAAACTTTCAACAATTTGTGGTCAGCCTATGCTGTTGAATGAATGCATGAATAATAGGGTACTGAGGACCCTGCAGAAGAAAGATTCACCAGTTTTTGTAAACTTTTTGACCTTTATCAACACCTTCTTTTCGTTTCCAGCTGGCTCTCTGTCGTTTTCTTTAATTTCTCAGTAGGTGGTCTACAGCGCAGCAAAGAATAAACCCTCAGTCGCCCCTTCGTGGGCGTTATTTGAAGATTTGAGTCCCGGTAATATACCTGTTTTCCTTTAAGAGAGAGAATTTACTTTTATGACCAGATCCTAGATGTGATATGAATCAAGAGAATGCACAGCAGATATGACCTGAATTGGGAGCTCATTTGAAATGTTTTCTGCCAGGTGTAATCACATAGATCATTATCAATTTCTACTTCTGTAGCTAGAGAATTTTCACCTTCTGGATTGTTTGAGTGACTCATCAAATACAATATAGCATTTAGGAAAGAGCCTTTCCTTCCATGGACTCTACACAGTGACATACCTTTTGTCAGCAAGCCACAAAGAACTACTACAGAGCACCGTTGTGTTTGCGTCTTAGGTATGTGAAGTACGGCTCAGGCCCAGCTCGGTTTCCACTCCCGGATATGCTGAAATATGTTATCGAGTTTGCTAGTACAAAACCTGCTTCAGAGAGCTCCACGTCTCAAAGTGACCATATGACATCAGCGCTTTCTTCAGCGCACTGCCCAGTTTCTGACCTGGCATCCAAGGAGAGGTAAAGGAAACAAATATTTAACATAGTACACATGGCGGGGTGCGGGGTGCACCTGGTTGGCGCAAGTCAGTGGAGCATGAGATTCTTGATCTCGAGGTTGTGAGTTCGAGCCCCACGTTGGGTGTGGAGATTACTTAAAAATAAAATCTTTTTAAAAAGATTGAAAAAGAGGTAGTAAATGTTTGGGGTTTTTGTTTGTTTGTTTCATTTGAATTGGGCACCATCTTCCCACCTGATAAACACTCCATTAGCGCTCAAGGGCTGTGAGTTCTTTGTCGTTAAAGGGATGAGTTCGTTCCTACTTTGGTGGGAGTAGTCCTGATTCCTAGCGGGGCACTGCACTCACGTACCTTGCCCACAGGATGGTTGGGATGATTTCAGAGGCTTCTGAACTGTCTGCAGTGGTGTTCCTTTCCCACCAGGACTACCTTGGTTCTAACTAGCTGTAAGCTAGCTGCCGCTCCAGCCCCGATCTTTCAGAACATCTCGCTCTCACATCTGCTGAGCATACTCAACCAAGTCAACTTCAGGGAAAGGCTTATTCTTGAGTAGACAATTAAAACATGTAAATCAAAACAAAACAAAACAAAACAAAAAACCTCAGCTAGAAAGTGAAGAGGACAGGGGTGCCTGGGTGGCTTAGTCGGTTGAGCGTCTGACTTTCTCTTAGGTCATGATCTCGTGGTTCGTGGGTTTGGGCCCCGCGTCGGGCTCTGTGCTGACTGCCAGCTCAGAGCCTGGAGCCTGTTTCAGTCTGTTACTCCCTCTCTCTCTGACCCTCCCCTGCTCATGCTGTCTCTCTCTCTCTCCTAGAAAAAAAAAACATAAAAAAAAAAAAAAGAGGACAGCCAACAGGGCTTACCGAGTGAAGGAACAGGGAGGCCAAGTGACATGAGCCTTCTGACTCTCTTCCAGCCCAGATCAGGCTTGATGTTTGTGTCCTGGCTAATAGAATCAGTAGAATCCATTAAAAAAAAAAGTCCATACTTCATAATTGCTGTTTCTGTATATTTTATGTAGCCATCTACATCATGGAAACTCTGTAGTTGATTCCTTGAGTCTTCCAGTCCAGTCTTCTCTTCTTTAGAAGAACCCTTCTTTCTTGTCCCTTCTTTATATATATATTTTTTTTTTCTGTTGCCAGTTTCTAAAAAATTTTTAAATTTTGTTTAAATCCAAGTTAGTTAACATGCAGTGTAATAATGATTTCAGGAGTAGAATTGTGATTTATCAGTTCCATACAACATGCAGTGCTCATCCCAGCAAGTGCCCTCCTTAGTGCCCATCACCCAATTAGCCCAGCTTCCCACCCGACACCCTACCAGCAACCTTCAGTTCTCTGTATTAAATACAGTCTCTTACGGTTTGCTTCCCTCTCTCCTTTTATCTTATTTTTCCTTCCCTTCCCTTATGTTCATCTGTTTTGTTTCTTAAGTTCCACAAATGACTCAAATCATATGATATTTATCCTTTTTGTCCTTCCTTACAAGAAGTAGTTAGAGAGCATGAACCGTAGACTCAGATCTGGATTTAAATCCCATAATTGACTTGCTGAAGGAGCTTGGGTAAATTGCTTAATTTTCTAAACCTTAGGTAGTTATAGTTGTAATTGGTGATAATAATAGTATCTGCTTCATCAGCAAGTTGTGTTAAATGAGACGATGCATATAAAGACATGGTTTATCTGGTGCCTTTAATGACCAAATACTCACCAAATTATAGCTGCACTTTCCATATAGCAGGTAGCTCTAGGAAGCACGTTAACTGAGGCCAAGGCCTATTTTGGAAATTATCATGTCAACGTGATTTTTATCCTCTTTCAGTACAAGTAAAGAAAGCCCTTCTCAGGATGTCGAAGGTACCTTTTCTTCTGAAGATTCTCTACCCAAGTCTAAGGCAATGAATAAGCCGCTTACATCGCCCCGGTCTTCCATGGAAACACCTTTATGGCCAGCTCCTCGAACCGTCACAGAGGACGAGATAAACTTTGTTAAGACCTGTCTTCAGAGGTGGAGGAGTGAGATTGAACAAGATATTCAAGGTTGGCTTTTTTAAAGTTGTCACACTGTCTTTCCCTTTCTGCTGGAAGTTAGGCATAAATGATGGAGAGAGGCATGATTCTGACACGGGGATTGGGACTTGTTTTGGTTCCTCCCATTATACAGCTGTGGAAAGACCTCTCCTAGAAACCTCCTCAAAATTTCTGGGAACTCCTGGGACGCTTAGACGCACACGATCACCTTCAGCTGGGATTTTTCCATGTCTGCCGATTTCTGTTCCTATAGTTTATGTCAACTCTGACTTTCATTGACCCAAACTTAGAAGTTAGTTCTCCTAGATTTCCACTTTTAAAAGTCTTGTCTAAGGGCACCTGGGTGGCTCAGCTGGTTAAGAGTTTGACTTCGGCTCATGGTTCATGGATTCAAGCCCTGCATCTGGCTCTGCACTGACAATGCACTGAGCCTGCTTGGGATTCTTTCTCTCCCCCACCCCCTCTCTGCCTCTCCCCTGCTCACTCTGTTTCTCTCTCTCCCTCAAAATAAATAAACATTAAAGAAAGTCTTGTCTATATGAAATATGTTTTACTGAAGGCTAATTAGGCAGAGAAGGAGCAATGCACACAATGTAAAATGGAATTATTCAGCATCCTGTCTTTTGTTTTATTTAATGCTTATTTTTTGAGAGAGAGAGAAAGAGCATGAGCATGGGAGGGGCAGAGAGAGGGAAACAAGAGAATCCCAAGAAGGGTCTGCACTGCCAGCACAGAGCCTGATGCAGGAGTTGAACTCACCAAAATCAAGAGTCAGACATTTAACTGACTGAGCCACCCAGGCGCCCCGTTCAGCACTCTGTTTGCAAAGGTCCTTTGACCTTGTCATCTTGTTGTTCAAACTTTCCCTCCTTCCCTTTCTTCTTTTATCTAGGGAGCAAAATGGATGGATGAATGAATGAATGAATGAATGAATGAATGAATGAATGAATTAATATTATGTTTATCATTGTCATTAGGGGCACCTGGGTTGATCAGTCAGTTGGGCATCTGACTTTGGCCCGGATCACAACCTCATGGTTCGTGAGTTCAAGACCTGCATCAGGCTCTCTGCACCTCCTCCCCTCCTCTCACTCTCTCTTAAAAAATAAATTAACATATGAATGGATAGATAGATAAATAGATAAGTAAAATAATCAGATCAGATCAGTCAAATCCCTGGTCAAATCAGATCATCAAATCTAGATTCCTCCTAAGTTCTTATCACAGAAATCTCACCTCTGCCTTCTCCAGTCGCATATGAGGGACATATATTTTTATACTCAAAGTGACCCAATAAGGTCTTTGTCTAAACAGAGACTGCTTCTTTTGTGGGAAATTTTGGTGCCAATTATAAGAGAGAACATTTTAAAACCTTAATGGGAATTGTGTTGAACTAAAAGCCTTCATAACCTAAAGCAGTAGCTGCTTTGAAAGCATCCAGTCCTTTGTGGCTCACAGAGCGAAGTTGAAATCGCCAGAGTGCCAGTGACAGAGAGGCGGTGACTTTTGTGTGGCTGTGTGCAATGGAATCATTTTAACTAAGTTTTTTTTCTGTTTTTCTTTTTTTTTAACAGATTTAAAGAATTGTATTGCAAGCACTACCCAGACTATTGAGCAGATGTATTACGACCCTCTCCTTCGTCAGGTAGAATGAAAATGGATGGGAAAGTAGTCTGCATGTGCTAATGGTAGATCCAAAAGAAAATTGGCTGAAAATGAGACTGAACAGGGACCTCCCTGAGTCATAAGAATAGACTTAGGAAAGAAATAGGTATTTTTCTGTTTATTTTGAGGTCCAAACAGGGAATATATCTTCCACGAACAATAACACTTAAACATATTTGTTTTGATTCTGCCGCATGGTATTCTTTCATACAGTAGAAAGGTTTACCATCAGGTGTTAAAAATTTCCCATAAAGCGGTAGTTTAAGTCACGTGGTGGGGAAAACCCTAGCCAGGGACCCGTCACCCACCCTTTCCACAGCGCCCTGTCCTTGGTGATGCTTTGGTTAGCCATGTGTTTCAAGCATTATTTCCCTCATAAGTCCAGAACGGAATGTGGCCAGGGCAGAACTTCTTACTGTCCACATACACTTTTGTTTAGAATAACCTTGTGGGCACCCGGAGGAAATGGTGCCCCAGTCAGGGGTCGCGTGTGCCAGGCGGGAGGAGGAGAGCCTCGTCCGATTCCAGGCCTTGCAGAGGTGCAGCTGGAATGCGCCGTGTAAAGCCTGGGTTTTCTTCATTTCCGCTTCTGTGCTCTTTCAGAACTTTCACCTACGGTGAAATCATGCCAAGATACTGACTGAATACAGGTTGACCTTGATTCTCTGGCTGGTTTTCCTTTTCCTCAGTGCTCACTGGGCACCTTAAGCATTGCTCTGTGTTCTCCATATTGAAAAAGAACAAATGCTTTTGAAACATTTGAAACAAATAGTATGTAGTTAAAAGGGTCTTCACCCCAGGGAGGTGGATGGATCCTTTGGAAGAAGAAATATGGGGACCGTATGGTTCATGATGAAATGTGCTAACTTGAAATTTGGCACCAAATAAAATCAGCACAGAACAAGGGCACCACTCAACTCGCGGTAGGTCCCAAAGGCAATACAGCTTTTCTCAACATGAGTGGTGAAGCTGATTCTATCTTCAGGTAAACTGAGTTTGGAATTGGGGCATAGATAGGTCTGCCAGTGCCTTTGACTTCAGATCTGGGGTTTTAGGAATTTAAGGAGTCGTCAAAGATGCCATCTCGTTCAGCCGTGTGGTTTTAAAGCTTCAGGAATTGAAACATAATCGGCCGATTCCAAGGCTGTGTTTTTGTCTGATTCTAACCGCCTCTCAAACACATGTATAGTCAGTTTTCTTACGTCTGATAGTTGGCAGTAACCTTCAAGTTTAATAACCTACGCTTTCCCGTTCACGTTGCTTAACCTGACTCAGGAGTGTGCCTTCTGACCCGCAGGTGCCTTATCGCTTGCATGCAGTTCTCGTTCACGAAGGACAAGCCAATGCTGGACACTACTGGGCCTATATCTATAACCAACCCCGACAAGTCTGGCTCAAGTACAATGACATCTCTGTGACTGAATCCTCCTGGGAAGAACTTGAAAGAGATTCTTACGGGGGCCTGAGAAACGTTAGTGCTTACTGTCTGATGTACATTAATGACAAGCTGCCACACTTCAGTGCAGGTAAAAACAGCCTAACGGAAGCTAGAGCCGGGGAAGATCTGTGCTGCTCGCAGAAGGGAATGGTCTTGTAGTCTTTTTGTTTTTTTTAAACTAGAACTTTTTTTTTTGTAATTTTTTCAGCTAATTTATTTTTGAGAGCGAGACAGAAAGAGCAGGTCGGGGAGGGGCAGAGAGAGAAGAGAGAGGATTCCAGGCAGGCTCCACACTGCCAGCACGGAGCCCGATTCAGGGTTCAAGCTCAAAAACCATGAGATCATGACCTGAGCCGAAACCAAGAGCCTGTTGCTTAACCAAGTAAACCACACAGGCGCCCCGAATTAGAACTTACTATAAAGTAATAATGCATTTAAAAAAAAATAAAGTGCAAAAGAGAATGAAAAGAAGTAAGTTTGCTTCCCTGCTTCCGTCCTGGAGCCCAATGGCTCTTCAGGTTTTTTATGTACTATTCAGGAAGTGACCTAGGTAGATGCTAGATTTCATCTGTTGGTCTGTCGCCACCCCATTGTTTTCACCCTAATGGGATTTTTTTCCATTCTACCCATACTCATGTGTATAACTGATCTCTCTGTATTTTTTAAAATTTTATGTATTTATTTTGAGGGAGAGAAAGGCAGTGTGAGGAGGAGAGGGGAGAGAGAATTCCAAGCAGGTTCCGTGCCATCAGCACAGAGCCTGACACAGGGCGCAAACTCCCCAGCCGTGAGATGATGACCTGAACTGAGACCAAGGGTCAGACACTTAACTGACTGAGCCACCCAGGTGTCCCAGGGGTCTTTATATTTTCATAAATAGAACCAACTCCTTATTTTTAACAATTGCATTGTAATTCCATTGCATGGAATATGTATTCATGAAGCCAGCTTCCCATTGATAGGCTTTTACATCATCTCTAATTTTTTCCTTTTTTAGTGCCATCTTTGTGCACACGGTTTTGCATCCTTTGAGAATAGCTAAATTTTACAAGTA
This sequence comes from Proteles cristata cristata, assembly GCA_017311185.1. Taxonomy (NCBI): domain Eukaryota; kingdom Metazoa; phylum Chordata; class Mammalia; order Carnivora; family Hyaenidae; genus Proteles; species Proteles cristata. The sequence goes on along the minus strand of JAESUZ010004658.1, from coordinate 407,396 downwards.
GAGTTGCCTGAATCATTTCATACCCCTCATAATACTGCTGATTCTAAGAGCAATCATCATCATCATTTCCATTAGAACTTTACTCCTTCCTAGGTGCTTTCAAACTTCGTTTCTCTGATACCTTAGAACTCTAAAAGACACGGTAGGAACTCTGTTACCTACATGTTCTCAGTACTCTGCTCGTCCAGGCTCCTACAGCCAGTAAGGAGTTGGCAGGCCCAAGATTCAGATCCAATTCAGACTGCAAGTTCTGTGTTGCTTTGCATTTACTTTACGCTCTCTTCCTTTCACATTTTCTGGAAGAGGTCTTGTGACCAGCATTTCGCATCTAAAATCATGAAAAGCCTTTTCTTTTCATATTCAGACTGTACTTTGTTGAGTAAGTAAGAAAAGACAGAAGGCATCTTGTCCAGGGAGTGTATTGTCTTTCTGATTTGCAGTGTGGCTGGGGGACCGGGGTACAGAGAGAATGATCACTTAGCAGTAACTGATCTTCATAATTGCATCTCTGCACACGAAAGCGGAACAGCTGCTTGTGGGGCATACAAATGACTGGACTATTGTTGGTCGTATATGTTGGAGCCTTGTTAGTACACATGTGGTTCATTCTTCTCCTGTAGAAACACACAAGGAGAAGCTGTCATTTTCCTGATGAAAAGATTAGTTAATGGCAACCAGGAAGTAGATGTGTTGTTCTACTGTGGGCTTTTATATTTTGATTTAGTCACAGGATTAGAAATGAAATTTAATATGTCCTTGATATCCTTGTCATTTTTCATCAAAGCCTTTAATTCTCGCTCAGGTATTCTATACCATCTATCCTCTGTGTCCCATGGCTTTCGGGCAGCACTTAATTGTGTGAAGCTTGAGGCAGTATAAATGTCATGGAATTCATTTCTAACCATCTTGAGATGGATATTCTCATCAATAATAGTTGTAGTGTTTACACTGATAAAACTGTTTAGCTTGAAATTTCCATGGATCTAACAATTTTCCGGATTTCCAAGAAATATTTGGTCCATCCTTGCTATTTTGCCAGTGATTGGCCTCTGTTTCAAAGTCTTACTCTTTATTACTCAGCCATCCGTCCATCCATCCATTCAACAGACATTCAGTGTGTGCCTATCTATTCATCTGCCAGGCACACTCACTGGTGCGCTGTGACTATTGGCTTTATGTGGTCATTACTTCTGTTGGGATTCTGAGTGTATGTATGTATTTTTCTCGTGGAGTAAGAAAAAGAACCAAGTGTCTTATTTTTCTTCTTTCTAGAAAGGACTTTCTGATTCCTGGTGACCTTTTGCTGGATGGTACTCCCTTTTAACTCTATCTATGCTCTTGACTCAGAGGCGGCCCCAGTCGAGTCAGATCAGATGTTGGGAGAAGTGGATTCCCTGTCTGTTGAACTGAAGCATTACATTCAGGAAGATAATTGGAGGTTTGAGCAGGAGGTCGAGGAGTGGGAGGAAGAGCAGTCCTGCAAAATCCCTCAGATGGAATCGTCTGGCAGCTCGGTGCCACAGGATTTCTCCACATCCCCAGGTATCCGTGAAGGACACGTAAGCCAGTGCTCAGTGACATCCAGTCTGCACGATGTATAGTTCATGTGCTGTGCATATCGCACGACCTCACGGAACAGCTTGTGGCTTCAGAGCGTCTTCCTGATGAGCAGAAAGAGTATCAGAAAGATCCGCTCCCTGTACTTTCAGTCTGCTCAGTTTTCACGTGTGTCGCAGGTTGTAGGAGAAGGTATGATGGCATTAATAAGGGTTCTCTGAGGGTGATCTCTTCAAACCAGTGACTGTGGGAAGGCTTCTGGACATCAAGAAACAGGACAAAGTTGGGAGCATGTTAAGTTCTACAGACCCACCCATGGGCTCTCACTGAAGTAGACAACTTCTTTGAGTTTCGAGGGAAAATTTACCTAGTATTTTTTTAAGGCCTTTTAGAAGGGCTGTAGATGAAACTCCATGTCTGTCTTACTTGCCTTTTTAAAAAAATTTTTTTCTTAACATTTCTTTATTTTTGAGAGATCCAGACAGAGCACAAGCGGGGGAGGGGCAGAGAGAGAGGGAGACATAGAATCCGAAGCAGGCTCCAGACTCTGAGCTGTCAGCACAGAACCTGACGGGCTTGAACTCCTAAACCGTGAGATCATGACCTGAGTCAAAGTCGGACGCTTAACCAACTGAGCCACCCAGGCGCCCCTTGCTTGCCTTTTTACAGACTGTTCTAGACATTGCTTATCATCAGATACTCATTCCTTCGTGCCATTCTTTATCAGAGCCCTCGGCAGCCTCTTCCCACGGGGTCCGCTGCTTGTCCTCTGAGCATGCCGTGATCGCAAAGGAGCAGACGGCGCAGGCGATCGCGAACACGGCACACGCCTACGAGCGGGGCGGCGTGGAAGCTGCGCTGAGCGAGGTAAGGACCATGGCGGGCCCGCCGCCAGGAGCGCTGGGCTGCCAGCCGGAAAGGCCACCACTCCCCACCTTTCCATCATTCTGTGTCTCTGCTGCATCTAACCACCCCCTCTTTATTTCTCGTGTTTTCTCTTACTCTTCCTCCCATCCTGCTGCCACAGCTTCAGGAGGCTAAGCCTGAGAAGCCCATGCCCCCGGAGACAAACCCCGCAGGGCAGACAGAGCAGCCCCCAAAGGCCGGTGACGCAGAGTCTGCCGCCCAGCCTGACTCTGAGGCCTCTGAAGTGGACATTCCCAGTGTGGGGAGGATTCTGGTTAGAGCTGACGCACATGGATATGATGAGGAGGTACAGAGACGAGTGCAGGACTGTGCTGAGTGTCACTGCTCTTCTGTTGCCTTCCCGTGTGGCCCAGTATACTCCTTTAAGGTGTTTGGCAATAGTTCGTGGTAGAAACAAATAGTCCCAATTGAAACAAATAATGAACAAGAGGGCCTATCTGGTTTTGACCTTAGTTACCATTCTTACAAAGAGAGCCTTGTTCCCGCTGCCCGCTGCCCCTGGTATATACCTACCCAGGAGTGTTCTCAGGGAGGCCCGTGCAGGGTCCGTGGCTCAGAAAGGCAGCATTTAGTTCTGTTTTTGGTTCGTGAGCAAAAAACCCCCCAAAAACAAAAGACCCCTTTTCATTTAGGAGGCTTTATTGTTAATAATGTTAGCCCATTTCCCCTCCTGATATCAAACTTCCAAGTGTGTATAGTGAGCAAAACGAATGTGAATTAAAGTTGTTTTTAACTGGGAAGCTTTGGGCCCCAAGTTATTTGTGGTCCGTCCCCTTTGCCGTTGTCACTGCGCATTACCCGTTGTGAATCCTGTCCCTCGGGGTTCTCTTTCTTCCTATAGGGCTTTCTCTTTTTTTTCAAATCATTGAAAAGTTTTGAGTTTATGAAGTCCTATTTGCATATCACCTAACTTCCAGACTGTTTTAAATATAAAGCATTTAAACATTTTTCATCGAAACTCTCAAGTGTTTGTTTACTGGGATACACGCCCAGATCACAGAACAAACTCCGAACACTCACCGCAGACACTGCCGCTGGGAGGCCTGTAGTTTAACTTGATTCTTCAGCAGTGGCCATTTGTAGATGTTTTCAGATGTCCGTCGTAGTTCATCTATGAAATCAGAATATGTAGGAACAGCCTGTCCTGGGCAAGGTCCTGACACGTGCGCAGGGGTGAGGCTGTGGGTGTGTCGGGGGGCAGGTGTGCAGATTGGGGCTGGCCAGGGCCGCTGCCCCTCCCCTGCAGCTGCCCACCCACCTCTCTGTCACTCAGTCTTCTCTTGAACTTTTCTTCTCTCCTTTTTCTCTCCGTGTTGTGTGCCTTCTCGTGGTAGGTGATGCTGAGCCCTGCCATGCAAGGGGTCATCCTGGCCATAGCTAAAGCCCGTCAGACCTTTGACCGAGATGGGTCTGAAGCAGGGCTTATTAAGGTATCTCTGTTTTTTTTAAATCTGTTATCTTCATACCACAAGCATAGTAATAACGGAGCTGTAATTCCATTAGATGGTAAAAAATGGGATGAAGTGTGCTCTTCTTTAACACCTAAAACTCCACTTCCGGTCTTGCACCCGACAGCACCCCCTTCCGGGGCGAACATACCCTTGGAGCTGTGCCCAGCTGCATCACACCAAGCCTGGAGGGCGGTCGTGGTCCTTAGCAGCTCTCCGTTAAGAGAGCTGCCTCTGTAGTGTGGGGGCCATGATAGAAGAAGATCTAAGAAAGCAGGCCCTGGCCCTCCTTTTTAAGGTACCTGAATTAAGGTACTTGAATAAATTGCATTCACGTGCATTTTTAAAATTCAGGTCCTTGAGACTCCAGGATACTCCTGAACTCACTCAAACGAAATATCTGTTTTCCTTAGAATTTCATGCGAGAGATGAATCTCTTCGCAGTGCACAGCGAGTTCGTGACGGGCAGGCCACTCCCAGATCCCGCACTTGTCTCCCAGATCCCGCACTTGTCTCTGTAATTCCCTTCAAACTTTTTGGAGTTCTGAACCCTCTACCGTAGGCATCTGGGTGTGAGCGGAAGGCCACAGCGCCCCCTTGTGCTCACTGCTGGCCTTGTCGTCCGCAGGCATTCCACGAGGAGTACTCCAGGCTCTACCAGCTGGCCAAGGAGACGCCCACGGCCCACAGCGACCCTCGGCTGCAGCACGTGCTTGTCTACTTCTTCCAAAATGAGGCACCCAAGAGGGTGGTGGAGCGGACCCTCCTGGAACAGTTTGCAGATAAAAACCTCAGCTACGACGAAAGGTGAGGCGGGAAACACGTGGGCGCACCACCTGCCCCTTCCGGGGTGAGCCCATGAACCCCAGCCGGGGGGGGGCCGTGCCCTGCGCCTCTCACTGCTCTCTGATCTCGGCTCTCCCAGGTCCATCAGCATCATGAAGGTGGCGCAGGCCAAGCTGCAGGAGATTGGTCCGGACGACATGAATATGGAAGAGTACAAGGTGAAGTCTCTCTTTAAGTGTGCTAAACAAAAACATCAACTCTTGAGGCAAAACGTAACCATTTTGTGTTATCACAGACTGACTAGCCTCTACTCACTCCCCCCAGAAAACTGCAATTGGGTACGAATGGATAAATGACTTCTAACCCTCAGAGTAGCCAGTTTCTTTGTTCAGTCCTTCTATGAGAATAAATTAACACTTCCTTTTAATACCTACTCCAGCCTTGGACCCAGGCAGTAAAATTCTTGATTCACGGTTTGGGTTTGTTTTAAAATAATATCGTCTGCTAATATTTCTGTTTTCGAAATGAAAGTTCCGTGCATAAAAATGCATATGTAACCGCAAATTTCCCAAAAAAGCAGTGCGCTAGCAGGAAAACCATGTTCTGTGATACCTATCAGGGTCCCACCACACCCCGCTGAGCTGGAGTGCTCTTCTCAGCAACTGCAACAGCCTTGACCTTCCATGTCCCCTGCACATGCATGGTCTTGTCAGAACCTGAGAGGCGTCTGTTTAACCCAGAACCACAGGGCTTTGATGGGGGTGTCGGAAATGAAGATAATAAACTCTGAAACTCCTGTGAAATAAATATTTCTGTTCCTCAGGGGAAGCCATAGGTCATTGAAAATGAAGGTCAGAACACAGCGGGCTTTTGTTGTAAATGTTGAACACCTCATTATCGAAAAGCTTTTGTGTTTGTTGTTTTTTTGTGCCTGGCCGTACGTACCCGATAAATATTTGTACAGAGTTTAAAACTTCGTGTGGCGGGAAGTGTAGAGAAAGTTTATGGTGACCATTATCACTCACGGTCGTCATTCCTTTGCAGAAGTGGCACGAAGATTATAGTTTGTTTCGAAAGGTGTCTGTGTATCTCCTCACAGGTCTGGAACTCTACCAAAAAGGAAAGTATGTTGGCCTTTTATGTCTCTCGGACTGTTGGTCAGGGCACTGTTATCTGCTCATGGCCACCTGGGAACATAGAGAACCGTAGCCATGCGTCCCCTCCCTGGTCCCACGTGCCAGGGCACCTGTACTTTTTCCACGGTTTCACTAACCATCACACGTGGTTTTTCATCCTTTACGTAGCGGTAGATTTGCTGGCTAGATTCTCTTTGTGAGAAACAAAGATGAACTCAGAAAATGAATTTTAGAGCTGTCCCGGACCTTAGTCAGCATGCCATCCCCTTCTCTGGTGTAGAGTTGAAGAAAACGGAAGGCCGGGGAAGCTTCACAGGTGGCCTTGGGTTTCTGGCTGAGCTGTGGAAGAGCAGACACTGGCTGCAACGAGAGTATCGCACGCGGCCCCTGTCCTCAGGACAATTATTTTTCCAAGTTGCAGCCACAGAAATTTTTATATTGGGGAACAGAGAGGCCTGAGCCCTAGATTTTGTAGAATGAAGGAGCACTCAGCTGTCATTTATCTACCATTTTCTAAGGTACCAAGAGGCACTCTCCTACCTGGTATACGCCTACCAGAGCAATGCCGCCCTGCTGACCAAGGGGCCCCGCCGGGGGGTGAAGGAATCTGTCATCGCTTTGTACCGACGAAAGTGCCTTCTGGTTTGTACACTTTGTAACGCCTTAGGATTTTTATTATCTTACTGTCTTTACCTCTGCTCCTTGAAGCCGTGAAGAAATACTGCTTAAAAAAACAAAATAACCCTGGGTAGGTTGTAGATTTTTCTAAAGTCTTAGAAGTACTTGTACATTGAACCAGATAATTTTAGGTCACTTAAATGAGTATCATTCTTCTTCAACCCCAGAGAGAAGTTAGGATGAGAACCAGTTACCCGTTTTGCTGTGCCCTCTCTGCACACCCGCATTACACGGTTTATTGCGTTGCTTCTCTACTGGATCGTGACTTCCTTGAACACAGACCCTTTTCTTATTTTTTTTGTATGTGTTTTATTTTAATTTATTTTTTAAATATTAGCATTTTATTTACTTATTTTAACTTTTTATTTATTTTTGACAGAGAGAGGAGAGACAGTGTGAGCAGGGAGGGTCAGAGAGAGAGGGAGACACAGAATATGAAGACAGGCTCCAGGCTCTGAGCTCTCAGCACAGAGCCCGACGCAGGGCTCGAACCCACGAACTGTGAGATCATGACCTGAGCTGAAGTCAGATGCTCAACCAACTGAGCCACCCAGGCGGCCCTGTTTGTGTTTTATTTATTTATTTAAAAAAAAAATTTTTTTTAATGTCTTTTATTTATTTGTGAAAGAGAGACAGTGCGAGCAGGGGAGGGTCAGAGAGAGAGGGAGACACAGAATCTGAAAGAGGCTCCAGGCTGTGAGCTAGCTGTCAGCACAGAGCCTGACGCGGGGCTCGAACCCTTGAACCATGAGATCATGACCTGAGCCAAAGCTGGATGCTCAACCAACTGAGGCACCCAGGCACCCCTGTATGTGTTTTATTTTATTTTATGTATTTATTTTTAAATGTTTTATTTATTTCTAGGAGAGAGAGAGAGAGACAGCGTGAGCAGGGGAGGGTCAGAGAGAGAGGGAGTCACAGACTGAAACAGGCTCCAGGCTCCGAGCTGGCAGTCAGCACAGAGCCCGACGCGGGGCTCGAACCCACGAACCGCGAGATCATGACCTAAGCGAAAGTCGGACGCTTAACCGACTAAGCCACCCAGGCGCCCCTGTGTGTGTTTTATTTTAAAGACTTTATTTTTTAAAGTAATCTCCCCACTGGGGGGGGGCTTGAACTCACAACGCTGAGATTAAGAGTTATATGCTTTACCCACTGAGCCACCCCTCACAGATCCTTTTCTTATTCAGCTGTTTTCTCTGTGCCTGGTACATCATGAGAACGCAGTAGACGTGTGTTGAAGGAATGTAATGTTTTTTTCTATGTTCACTGCTAAGCTAGAAGATGAGAATTTTGGTGATTTCTAAGAAACTCCTATTTTTTTTAAATGTTTATTTTTGAGAGAGAGAAACCATGAGCAGGGGAGGGGCAGAGAGAGGGAGACAGAGGATCCGAGGTGGGCTCTGTGCTGACAGCAGACAGCCCAGGGTGGGGCTCTAACTCATGAGCTGCGTGATCATGACCTGAGCCAAAGTCGGACGCTTAACTGACTGGGCCACCCAGGTGCCCCGACACTCCAGTTTTTTTGCTTTTTTTTTTAAAAAAGGTACAAACCATAAAACTTGGTCCTCCCGGGGTGCCTGGTTGGCTGTCAGTTAAGTGTCTGACTCTTGATCTCATGATCGTGAGTTCAAGCCCCACATTGGGCTCCATGCTGGGCGTGAAGTCTACTTGAAAAAAAGAATCGGTTCTGCTTTTCTGTTCCTTTCACTGTCGTACAACTGAAGATCTGGCCTGGCCTGTTTTGCCTTTGGCAGCCCTGGGAAATGGCACACCCATATCTCCTCTGCCTGTCCAAGGGCTTATACAGTGCTTGTCCTTCAGAGAACTACAGAGGGGTGGCTCGGCTTCAGGTGGTGAGCTCACATTTGTCTTCCTGACGCCCAGCAGGATCGCCCTTCCTGGGAAGAGTCAGGCCACCACTTCTGCCACCGCCTTGGTAATACCAGACGGAGGAGGTTAAGTCATGACGTGTATTCGTCTCAGGAGCTTCATTTTCTGATTTACACCTTGATTTCTCTATCAGTTATCAGCTGTGGCAGGACATTTTGAAGCTAAAAAAAGGGCCTTGTAGATTTGATGGATCTGAATTACATTAGAGCCATGCTTTTATGTTTTAAATCACCAAATACAGATTGCATTTCGCATGCCCTACTCAGCTTCCACAGGTGGGTGGTTATAGTGACCTGAGTTCTTTCCGTCCAGCTCTCAGCACGCGGTACACATCAGAATCACACGGGGCACTTTCCCTTTGTGGGCTGTGAGGCCAGAGGCCTGGGGGAGGGCCCTGGGCATCAGCATGTCTTCTGCAGGTGATTGTCGTGCTCAGTGGAGATGGAGAGCCGCTGAATAGGCCTTTTAGTAGAAGCATGTGCTAAGCAAGACCTAGACTTGTAAGTTTAGGTAAGTGGGTCACAGACTTTGCTACATTAGAATCGCCTTGGGAGCTTTTAACAATCCCAGTGCGCCGGTCACCGGCATACCAGTCAGATCAGCATGTCTGAGACAGGGCATCAGTAGCTTTTCAAGATTTCCAGGCAATTCCAATATGCAGTAAAGTTTGGGAACTGCTTGTTTAGGCTCTTCTAAAGTAGGTATTTATCTTTTTCAGACTTTTTCCCCCACTCTGCCTTTTATCTGTAGGAGCTGAATGCCAAGGCAGCTTCTCTCTTTGAAACAAACGATGACCACTCTGTAACAGAGGGCATTAATGTGATGAATGAGTTAATCATTCCCTGCATTCACCTTATCATTAATAATGACATCTCTAAGGACGACCTGCATGCCATTGAGATCATGAGAAACCACTGGTGCTCTTACCTTGGACAGGATATCGCGGGTATGTTGTTAGCACTTGCAATAATTCCTTTCTTCTTCTTTTATAAGATTTATTTATATATTTTGAGAGAGACAGAGTACAAGTGGGGTGGGGCAGAGAAGAGAAGGAGACTCTCAAGCAAGCTTCTTGCTGTCAGCACAGAGCCCCATGCAGGGCTTGAACTCCCAAAACTGTGAGATCATGACCTGAGCAGAAATCAAGAGCCAGACACTGAACCAGCTGAGCCACCCAGGCGCCCCTCACTTGTAATAATGTCGAAGACTCTTGAGACTTAGAAATTACAATATTCTTACTCAATAGCACTGGTTATCAAACCTTTTTAAAGGATTATTGAAGCATGGAAGTTGGTTCAAAGTGGCTCTGCCTTACTGAAACGGAGGCCTCTGTCCCACTCAGCCTCCCCTCCCCTCGTCCGAGGCCGCTGAAGGCTTCACAACCAGCCCATGAGTCCTCTTTGAAAAGAATTCTTCCTCTCCAGGAATGTCAGACTTTTGTTAGTTTTTCATGTGTCAAAATCTGAACTCCAATTTTATAGTTTAAAAAATCAAAATCCGTTAATGCAGTTTGATTACCTGGTCCCGTGCCAAAACCCCGTTTCTGTGTGACCTGAAGTTGCAGGATGGAACAGCCATTATTAACTGTGACGCCCTCAAGATTAATAAGGTAGTAAATGCAGTAGCTCTACTTGTCCAAAGCATTTTGGAGAGGGGAGCTTAAAACTAGTCATTTTTAGGTGAGTTTGATAGACTTACAAAGTTGGTATATATTCTAATGGGAAGTTTCTTCGTTTCTCACTGATATAAAGATATTCTCTTGACTTGTTAGAGTGTTTACATTTACAGTATTAATAGGAAATTCCTTTCAATGTCTTGAGTTTTTCTTTACACTGCGTGGGATAGATGGCTTTACTTCAAGCCATGTGTACACACTGCTATGCTCTAATCATTGAAAGAAAATACACCATTACATTTACGGCATAGAGTATCCTATCCAGTTTCTCAAATTTTAGAAGGATGGTAGATTAGAAGGCCTGCCAGTGAAGTGAATAATTTGTGTTATCCTGCCACACATCATACGGCTTAAAGCAGTGACCTAACTGCTGGCATACTTTGCTCCTGGTTCAGCCTGGAGGAATTGTCACGTGTCGTTGGCTGGCCAGCACAGTGCTGTGACCTTTGAGGCTGGGTGATGAAGGGCTCTGTGGAAGGCCTTCCCATACGGTTGCAGACCTGACTAGTTTTTACCCAGAGACCTGTTTGGCTGTACATGTAACCATCCACTTTCCCTCCACAGAAAATCTGCAGCTGTGCTTAGGGGAGTTTCTACCCAGGCTTCTCGATCCTTCTGCAGAAATCATTGTCTTGAAGGAGCCTCCAACTATTCGACCCAACTCTCCCTATGACCTTTGTAGCCGATTTGCAGCCGTCATGGAGTCCATTCAGGGGGTTTCAGCCGTGACGGTGAAGTAGGCCCCTCACGTCCAAGGCCCACGGTGGTCCAGCGCTGCCAGCCTGTCGCACAGAAGTCTGTCGTCAGTGTTTTCCCTGGGGAAGGGATTAGGTGGGAAAGTAAGCTTCAGACCCAGCCCCCAGCCATGCTCTGCGTGTAAAGAAGGATTGAAAATAAAGTTGCACTTTTTAGGTACAGAATCATCAAAGCAGTTTCATCACAAAAGACAAGAACCATTGTATTAAGGTATCGAATTACGTGACAAGACCTGAAATGCCTTTTGTACCTACGTGAATGTGCTCGCAGGGCTCCAGCTTTTTTTGTGATTCTCTTGCTGCTTTTAAAATGATCCTGCAGGCCTAAATATTTTTGACAGCGGAATAGAAGGGCGATCCATCAGAACCTGAGCCAGATGAACGGCTACTAGTTATTTTATCAAATGCAGGTGACATTTCAAAGTTCTTCATGGCAAGAGATGAGAACTCTAAACCTCGCCTGTCCCTTGACAGGAGATGACAAAATGGTTTGCTGACGAGCTGCCGCCCTTCCCGTGTGGGTAGAAATCCAAGGGCACGTGGCGGCACTTGCTGCAAAGTCCGAAGAAAGCTGCCTTTTCTTTTTCTCCCTATCTCTCTCTCTCATTTTCTATTTTTTAACTAAACCAGAAAACCTCACACTCAGTCCCGAGTGAAGGAAAGGAAAGCAGTAAGGGCCGTGGACGGAACGGCTCTGGGAACCGTGACTAAGACAGGAGAGTGCTGGGGTTTCAGTAGAATCTTCCTGCACCCGCAGGACAGCAGCGGCAGGTGCCTGAGGCTGCTGCTGGCTGAGAACGCTTGGATGCCCCTCCCCTTTTTTGCTCTGAAAAATTAAGGGATGAGGGTTTGTAAAAAGAAAAAAAAAACTATATATATGTATGTATATGTAGAGAGAGAAATATCCCCTGTTGACCATTTTTAAAAGGCTCCAGATTGGACATTGTGTTCTAACCAAATTTTAACATCAAAGAAGGAATAGTGGGCGGGAAGAACTCTCGATACAACTATGCAGATTTTATAAATGTGCAATAAAAGTGTCGTGGTACCTTCGGTGTCCAGGATGGCCTTCATTTAAGCACACATTTTCTGGAAGTCGGCCGACTCTGTGAGCGTTTATCATGTTACAGTTTTTCTTCTTTAAAAGACAAAAAAAAAGTAGATAAAAGGGTTGAGAATCTTGACGGGGGAGGAGTGAGAGCGGGCGACAACGGTTCTTGAGCACCACCTAGTGGTGCCCTGGTGTCCTGCACCCTCCGTAAGTGTACCTACTTTGTAATCCCTTGAATTTAGAAGGCAAAAAAATTCTCTTAAAACCGACCTTCTTACCTTTTGACTAAATTAATGGGAGGCAGTCCTTTATAGAATTTCAGAGCTGCATTTGTGTTTCAAAGCTCACTGCGAAGATCATGGTTTCATGGGAAATTGATCCGTTTTCCTACCCTTTGATTTGCTTCACTGTTTAAAATTCTGGGTGCCACCATTTGCTGTTCACTTTTTAATGTCTGTCATCACTGAGTACAGTGCACAGTTGTATTATTTCACTTGCTTTAATGGCCCTGGAATGATGATGGGGACCGGTGTGTCCAAGGTCATAGAAGTTTTAGGCAGCGGAGCCAGGGCACCAACTTGGGCAGGCTCACTTCATAGCCTGTGCTTTGGACAACTGCTCATCTGTCCTTGGCAGTCTTATAAAATCTTTTGCTTTGTACCTTCCCACATTTGCTACCTCCTGGTCAGCTCTTGGGAATCTATAGTTGACCAAGACAGGAACAGATGGGCATTTGTATGTGCGGTGTGAGGTACTTTCTGTCATTTGGAGCCAGTCAGACCACCCGGTGGGGTGCTGAGGAGTAATGTCTTTTAACTCACTTTTGCTGGGTGCTTTAAGTATGTAGCCTGGTTTCTTAAAGGGTCCACAAACTGCCTCAGGCTAAGACGTTTTTACACATTTAAAGGATTGTGGAAAAGCAGCACAAGGGCCAGGAAGGTGGACAGAAATGTACTTGACCCTACCTAAAATGATCCAAAGATTTGATCAGGGTACTTGACCTCACCATAAATTCCCTTGGGACTGTGTTTAGGCTTTCTGTGGCTAGCTGGAATTGTGACCCTCCTCTCTTTGTGTTTGTTAGCTCCTTTAAGAACTATAAGGCATATAAACTCATTTTTATCCTACTTGCTTCAAGAGAGAAGCATGAAGTCCATACACAGAACAGTTGAAATAATAAATGAACCAGAGGCAGGGACTGAATGAAGGGTTGGGGTAGAGTGAGGTGGGGTAGAAGGAACAATTTATTGTAGCTATAGTTTATCCATTTTCATTGCTTGGTTTACTGTATTTCTTTGTCTGACCCTGTCTCACAATCTATTCTGCTGTCATTTTTGTTCCCAGTTTCGGCTACTCTCCGTGACACTGCCAGGAGCATGCATGTGCATGTATTTCAGCGCACACATGAATACGTTTCTGTTGGTGTGGAACTGTGAGTGGAATTACTGGGCCACAGGGCATATGGGTCACAAAGGGTCACAGGGATGGCTCCGTCTTTATTAGGCACTGCCCCAGAGTTTTCCAAAGCCATTATGCCAACTGAAACTCCCACCAGCCTTTGATGAGCTCCAGCTGTCCTGTATCCTTGTCAAGATTTGGTTTTGTCAGTATTTTTAATTTTAGACCTTATGGTAGATGTATAACACTTTTTTAATTTGCCCTTTGCAGACTAACGGCATGGAGCATCTCTCTACCTGCTTATTGGCCTTTGGCTATTTTATGAAATACCTAGTTAAGTCTTTTGCTTCCTTCTTTCATTGGATTTACTGTCTTGCTACATATTGATTTGTAAGAGTTGTAAAAAATACCTAGTTACGGAAACTTCTTATATGCATTGCATATATTTTCTGCCATTCTGGCTTTTCGTTCCTGATGGCTTGATGAAAACAAATTTTTATAATGTTAACATCGTCCAATTTACTGGTCTTTCCCTTCACAGTGAGTTAAGCTGATTGTGCCCTGTTGAGGAAATCTTTACTCAAGGTCATGAAGACATTCTGTGTCATCTCCCAGAAGTTTCGCTGTTTGACCTTTCGCATTTATCTGACTGACCCCAGCACCTTTCACTGTCTTTTTCCCGGTACTGTGCCTTTGTCATAAATCAGAGGTCTACGTAGGGGTCTGTTTCTGGGTTCTTTTTACCTGTTCCATTGGTTCCATTACTCATACCAGTATAACACTGTCTTCATTATACAGCTTTATGAATCTTGATTTCCAATAAAATAAATCCTCCAGTTTTGAACATCCCCAAGATCATCTTATCTATTCTTAATCTTTTGTATTGCCATATACGTTTTAGAATCAGTTTATCAGTTTCACACATGCATATTTCCAGGGATTTTGATTAGGTTTACAGTGACTTTAGATAATTTGGAGAGAATTGACATCTTCTGTTTTATGAACATTGTATATTTCCTGATTATGTAGGTTTTCTTTAATATCTGAATAAACTTCCATAACTTCTGTAAATTGATTCCTAGATCTTTGATGTTTTTCAAGCTATTTTAAGTGTTGTCATTTTTGGAATTACATTTTAATTGTTTTGTTGCTGGTATCTAGAAACAAATCATGTTTTTGTGCTTGCTTCAGCAGCACATATACTAAAATTGGAACGATACAGAGATTAGCACGGCCTCTGCACAAGGATGACACTCAAATTTGAGAAAGAAATTGATGTTTTTATATCAACTCTGTATCCAATGACATTAATAAGTTAACTTACTAATTCTAATAGTTAATCAGTTTTTTTTTAAGTTTTTTTCTACGCACAATTATGTTATCTGTGTATGGTGGCTTTTATTTCTTTATTTCAAATCCTTGCAACATTTATTTTTCTTGCCTGATCACACTTACTAAGACCTTTGGTACAAACAATGCTGAATAGAAGTGATAATGGGCATCTTTGTCCCCAATATCAGGGGAGAAAGTTTGCAATATTTCATCAATAAGTATGCTGTAGGCTTTTTACAAATTCCATTTATTAGATAAAGAAAGAGTCCTTCTATTCCTGTTTTGCAAAGAGTTTTTTTAAAAAAATTGTGAATGGATGTTGAAATGTATCCAGTGCTTTTTTCCTACATCTATTGGAATGATTACATGGGTCTTTTCCTTTATTCTGTTCATGCGTGAATTACCTTGACTCATTTTAAATGTTCAACAAACCGTGTGTTGCCAGGAGACATGGATCGTATTTTTATGTGTATGTGGAATTTGTCATATTTTGTTTAGGATTTTTGCATGTATGTTCATAGAGAGATTGGCCTTTACTTTTCTTATTACATTCTTGTCAGGGTTTTAGTATCGAGATTATTCTGGCCTTATTGAATGAATTGGGACATGTTCTCTCATCTGAGATCATCTGAGCTTAGAATTATGTGTTTCTATTAGGTGTGCTTTTCATTATGGTAAAGCAGTCTGTTTCATACAGCATTTTTGGATTCTTTTGGTTACTTCCTCTTGTGTGCATTTTGGAAAATTATTGGAAATTTGTCCCATTTCAACTAAAATTTAAATTTTACTGGCAGAAAGTTCGTAATACCTTATGATTTTCCTTCCTCCCTTCCTTTCTTTCCCTTTTTCTTTCCTTCCTTTCTTCCTTCCCTTCCTTCCTTTCTTTACTTCCTTCCTCCTTCCCTCCCTCCCTCCCTCCCTCGGATCTCTGATGTTCTAGTGATGCTGAAGCTGGGTGACATGTATTTTTTTTTTCTGGTTAGTATTTTTAGGGGTCTATTGGGTCTTTTCGATGGTTAGTATTTTCAGGGGGTTATTAATTAGGCCTTTTTCAAGGAACTGTATTTTGCTTTGGTTTAAGTTTCTTTTGTGGGGCGGCGGGGGGTGGGGGGGTCGGGGTCTGCTTTTTAAATGCAAAGCTCTTCAGCAGTGATTCTTAACCTTGGCTGCCAGTCCAGGGTCTCCCGTGTTCACATTAAAACAACAGCAGCTGACCTTCAACCCTGCAGATCCTGACTTGTGAGATTTGGGCTGGTACCCATTGCTCATGCTTAGAAGGGCATCACAAGTGATTCTGATGTACAGGCACACCTGAGAGTCTCTCCTTCAGAGAACATCTGTGCCTGCTAAGGAAGTGGCTTTTATGGTCTCTCCCACACCCCAAATTCTTGGGCCTTACAAAATTAGGTTCTAGAACCTCCTTCAGTGAGAGTTCACAGGATTTCATGTTTTCTGGATGAATGTATTTTGGCATTCCTCATGTTGCACATTCCTCAAGTTGAACTCAACTTTGACAGAGATCTCGAAAAATACGTTTCTTATAATTCACCTTCCTTTTAATTCCCATAAACACACCAGTTCCCTAAAGTTTGCTCATAGGCTCAACTTCTCAGCTATTTGGTCATTACAGTACTTTTTTCTGAACCTTGAAAAAGTTTTCCACATTCTTTCTAAGTTGTTGGACAGTAAACCGAACTATTAATATACTGCAAGGCAAGAGCAGAACTGGCTTCAGAGAGATTTTTGGGACCTTTTCCATGTCTTCGTCATCTCAGCACTCTGGCTTGCTGCACTGCCCACCAGCTTGTTGGCTGCTTATGGTGACCCCTCAACCTCCCGTGGACCATTGATAGGCAGGGGAATGGTCTTCCAGGGAAGACACCTGGCCGTTCCCCTTCTCAAAGAGAAGATCATAAGCCTGATTGCTCCTGTTTCATCAGGTGGATGAGAAACTGATGATAAGCAATGAATAGGAATATTAACTTGGAGTAGAAACAGAGGCTAGACCTCCCAAAGAATGTAGGTGTTGGCGTGAAAGTGGTGCCCAGGAGCCACCAGTAGTGAGTCCTCAAGATTAAACGTATGCTAGCCGCATTGCTAAAGCACAGACACGAAAGGGTGGCCTGTTTTCTGTCTAGAGTCCTGATGGTGGGCTAGACGTGTCTCTGCATGCCAAAGTCGGTCTTTGTGAGTTAGCATTCAGATTTCAGTAGTCAGGACAGAATTCCCAGTGATGACCTGAAAGTAGCATGGTCATTCCACTACGTCGTCCTGACTGTCCCTGCGTAAGGGACAGCCAGATCTCCTCCATGGGTTGACCGGGTCTCCAGCTTTCCTGACTCACAAATCACTGCTGAATCAGTGTCTCTTCTAAGAAGGTGTGGAAAGAATACTGACACTGGAATCTGCCACACCTGAATTCACATACTGGCTGAACATGTTTTCCTGGTCTGTGAAACAGGAAAATACTTACCTCGTAGTTAGTGTTTTAAGAGTCAAGAACAAAACAGATGTAGCAATGACTCAGCGTGAGCAGAGTCCTCGGTGCAGTTTTCATGGGGAAACTTGTCATGGGGTGAGAATTTCAAGGGCTGGCCTGACCTGTGCAGGGCTCACAGCTCGGTTCTAAATAACTGGAGCACCGGTAAATATCCAGAGGGCTGTGGGTCTCTGGCAAGTGGAAGTGTTCATATTGGCCAGTCTGACTGGCAGAGAGAAATGCTGAAGAAATCAGAGCACATGCCGGATAGAAACATCACAGCATCTTCTACCTGATGCTTCTCCTGTTTTAGATACATTTTCCTCTTTAATTGTGTTATCGAAAGGCTTGAGCTTGATAAGGTACAAGGAGTCAATAGTTTTCTTTTTGTTTCTGAGGCCACCATCCAGTATGATACTACGGATCCCTTTTTCCTGCCCCGACAGCATCCCAGGAAGATGGCAGAGCTGGACTGTCACGTGGAAGCATTAAAACAAAGATTTGCATGTACTGCAGAGTCTGGACCAATCTAGACTAGTTCGGTCATTCGTTTTTTGAGCGCTTCTCCTCTGTGGTCAACTCCTGGCTCCGCTAGAGCCTGGGGGCAGAGGGAGACTTTGTAATACTCTCTCGGTTCTCAAATGCCCTTTGTTAGGTCAGGGATGCAATTATTAGCTCTTGTGTGAGGTATCTTATGTGTTCTCCAGACAACCCTGTAGAAAACCTCCGCACTGTCCTTTGATGTGGCTTTTGGACTTTTCTCTTACAGACTTCTAAGCTCTTGGTTAAGTCATTCACCCCTCCCAGCAGTGCTCTGGGACAGTGTCACCCAGACTACTTCCCCTGAGTCCACTTGGGCCGTGGAAAGCTCACCACCCCACCCCACAAAGGCCAAGTGCGGCTGCTGCCGTCATGCCCCACTCCAGCCAGGCTGCTGTTTCAGACCGCCTCACTGGGGACCAGGCACCCTTCTCTGTGCTTCTGCAACACAGGTCTGGTTTTCTCGAGAACTTTCTTGGGCATCATGCTGAGGGCGGCAGGCGTAGGCCCACGGAGCTTAGCAGGGGTGGGTTGGGAGTGTTTCGGATTCTGTCTGCCCTGCTAGACTCCCATCTCTGCGCGGTCCTCCTGAGGTCCATCTCCACCCTGTTCTCACACGGAGGGGTTGAGAACATCACCACCCAACTGTTAGCAGTTTCCATCCAAGAATCCATCTGTGCTTCACTTATGTAGGCTGTTGAGTGTGGCACTGGCCAGCTTGCCCCCTTCTTAGAAGCAGTGTATTGAGCCCCTCTCTTTAGAACAGGGGGCACATAGCACCCATGGGACTTGACCTTGAGGCTTTGTTTAAATTCTGAGCAACAGAGACGTCCAACCTACATTCTACAAATGTGGGTGAAATAGCAAGAATGGCTTAAAAAACAAACCCATCAATCAGTAGAGTGGAAAGGGACCTCCAGCTTCTTTGGTTCTATGTTTGAGGCCAGTGACTACAAACATTTTCCTAACTCTGAGTGTCTTTTTGTCCTAATCCTGGCTGCTAAGACACATCTCCTGTGCAGAAGCTCATGAAACTATTTCTGACTTCTCTTCCATCCCCAATTGTGTCTAACCCACAATTGGCTTTCCTTAGGACTTTTTCTCTAGATCTAGTCTTGGAGGCTCAGAAGGGTAACAGATGAGTATTTTAATAGGGACCTTCTGGAATGCCTTATCTGCTAATGGGGAGGTTCTCAGACCCAAAGGCAGGCTGGTGGAGAAGATGGCGCTGAGGCACATCAAATTCTGACATCACATTTGGTGAGTCCCTGAGTTTCTTTCTTACAGTGTGTGCACATAATAAAAGCTTTTGACTTGAAATTCTGATTGACTGATGTTCTTTGCTGTTTCTGATACACATGACAACACACCTCTCCATGTGTAACCACAATAAAGAAGTGTTTTTCATGTTAGGATAATTTGCTGCAAGTCTACGTGAGAAAGGGCTGAGTTGAAGCCAAGACTTAATTAGTTCTATTTTTATTTCTCATTATTTCCCCTATAAAGCAGGTAAATGAAAACAGAGGCAGTTTTAAGGGAAAAGCATCTTCTTCCTCTAAAAATGGACCACATTCCTGTCTGGGAGTGACATGCTGTTGACTATTTGGAAATCAGTCAACAATCCTCATGCCCATTAAAACACATGGTGCTGTGTCCTTTATAGGGGAAGTTGGGAAGACAAAATATTTTCTTAACAAATATTTAGTTTGTGTTCTCTCTCTCCTTTTTTTTTCTTTTTGCAATGGAAGCCACGATCACATGCTGGTGACAAATTTCCCATTGCACCTGCACACATGGCATTAGGACAAAGGCTGGGAGTCACCAGCAGCGACAGGTGAACCACCTGGCAGTAAAAACCCTGTGTTTAGATCTCAACAAAAGTACAAAGGACAAGATTTTTCCTTGTAGTTCTTTGGTTTTTCCTTCTGCTTCATTACTAATTTTTCCTTTGGTCTGATGGATTGTCCCAGCAACCCATTTTCAGGAAGCAACAGGATGGGGCGAAGAAAGACTGCCCTGAGGTCAAAGTCCTGACCAGCTATTACTTGCCACGGCACGTTGCCTAAATTTTCTGGATCTCAGTTTCCTCATTAGCAAACCAAACAATATCCGCTCTCCCAATCTCCAAAAAAAAAAAACAAAAAACAAAAAAAACAACCCTCTCAAGGTGTGTTTAATAATACTACTAAGATATGTGGGAGTGTTTTGTAAACTCTTAATCCCTACACAACCGTGTGATCAGGAAACGGGGGTGGGGGGGTGAGGTGTTAGAGGAGGGGGAGCACGTACAGCTGCGGTCACCTGGGGGTTGAGTTCCAACTCCTGGCCACATGGTTGGCTTCCTATGGTCCTGAAGACAGAGACGGCGTCCATTATATGACCTGTAGGCTCGGCAAGGTCTGGCTCCTTCCTACCTCACTAGGCTTGCCTTCTACATTTTTCCCTCTCCATCCAGAACTGCTATCCATCCTCAGATTTTACCCAATTATCCTTTCTTTAGCATATCCATCTAGGACTCCCCTGTGACTAGGTTACAATTTCTCCTATTGCATGATCTTATAGAAGCATGTGCCTTTCCAAATTTGTAAGGGTTGTCTTGGTTACAATTTCCCTTTATTTAAGTGATTTCACATTAATATCTGTCTCTCCAATTTGCCTGTACAAGGGGCAGGGATAAATTTTGTCTTTTACCATTTTACCCCTGGTGCCCAGCACAATGCAGAGCATATGGTAGGTGCTCCGTGCATATTTGTTAAATGAATGAATAAATGACCAGATGGGGGACTGAAGAGGTGGGTCCATGTTGTCCACCCTGTGAAGATCCAAAGTTAACTCCTGGATATTGGAGCCTCACCCCTGAGAAGGAGTAGTTAATGAAATAGGCATCGGGACCATAGAAAGCCAGAATGCAACTGGTGCAAACTGCCCTTTTATGTGCAGACATTTATTTACCGAGGAGTCATTTGGATGTGTGGACAACAAGTGGACATTCACACAAGGACATGCATAGAAGGGGAAGGAACTTTCTGGAGAAAGCATGACTCCCAGAGAGCACCTCATTCTGGGTAAGAAGGTAAAAGTTGACAATCATTAAGGAGGGCCCTTTTCAGAGTGAGCAGTGGGTGTCCTGTGTTAGAGAGGAATCACTGGGTTCTACTCCCAAAGACAAGACGACACTGTATGTTAACTACCTTGAAAATAAATTTTAAAAAAAGAATAAAAATTTGCTGGAGATGAAGTTGCACCTGGGCAGACTCATTTCCTCAGGAAAACAAACCAACGAACCCATGTTATTCTTCTGAGGAGGGGCTGTCCTGGGCTATGCCGGCAAACTTGTTTATACTTGTGTTGGGGTGTGTATGTGTGTGTTCTTGCTTGAGCAGCGGCTGTCAAGAGTCCAGGGCCATTTTATCGAGAATGAGAGACATCTGAGCACAAGCAGCGCAGCCTCAGAGCTGAGCAGGCAAAACACAGCACCAGTGTGGTGGGGAGAGGGGGCTCAGGTCCGCAAGCGATCCAGCACGCCTGGGCACTTGGGGGAAGTGGCCTGTTTGAGGACATAGGGAGCAAGCACCTTTGCTTATTCTCCTGCAGGAATCGTGGATTCTTTTGACTGAGTAAGGGAGCCGGGGTGGGGTGGGGGTGCAGATGGCAGTGGGAGGAACAGGTGAAGGGTGCTTTCAACCAAGAGAAAGGTGTATGGGTAAGCCTGAGGCTCTTCCTTGTGGACTTGCCCAAATGCCTGAGGAAGACCTGGGCTGGGGTATCAGGCTGAGGGCCTGCCAGTGCAGGTGGGAAAAGCAAAGTAACTCAGGTCATTGTTGTGAAGGGGACTTTATTTGTAGCCACAGCCTGGGTAGCTCGGCTGACATTTGGGTTCCATTTTAAAGGATTTATAACACGATTTTGCATATAGTGGAAGTAGAAGACATTGCTGAGAACCTGATAATTCTGTCCACGTACATGCCCACATTGGGTGGATCTTGGGCACGTCCACTGTGGGGCTAATCAGTTTGCCCTGGTTTGCCTGGGACTTCCCTAGGTTTAGCACTGGAAGTGCCCAGTTCTGGGCAAACCACAATGGTTGTTCACCCAACTACTCATTCACACTATTTCTTAACTTCACGCTGGGAATACAGAGCTGACCACTCACAACCCCCAAAATATAGCAGAAACAAGAATATGTCTTCTCTCTGGGGTATTAAGAATCTATAAAACTGGGGTGTCAGTCGGTTAAGTGTCTGACTTTGGCTCAGGTCATGATCTCATAGTTCGTGGGTTCGAGCCCCGCCATCAGGCTTCTTTGCTGACAGCGTGGAGCCTGCTTAGGATTCTCTCTCTGCCACTCCCTAGCTCGTGAACTCTCTCTCTCTCAAAATAAATAAACTTTAAAAAAAAAAAAGAGTCTACAAAGCCACAAAGATGTAGTGTGAGGCTCCCCTTCAAATCGTGTACTGGAGGCAGAAAATGAGCAAAAGGGAGCTTCCTACTTTAAGGGGCTCTCCTGGGCCAATAATTCCTTTCCATTTGCCAGGGCATATTCTCCAGCAATTCTGTTTATATCCACAGTGGCTATTGACACTAGATTTTCTATGATGGAGGCAATTTTGCAATATATTTTCCTTAGTAATGAATCAAGTACAGAATTAATATTATGAGTTTAAAAGCCTATTATACAAGTAAAGTCTAAATCAGAAACATGCTTGCTAGAAACTCTGCTTTGATTTTTCATTCTCAAATGAGGGTCGCCATATCACCATGATGGTCAAATCCTTACCAAGTGGGACAGTGACTAACACCCCCCAAATGAGGCAAATATTGAGAGGGTGGTAAAGAATAAGGAAGGGAAAAGATTCTACTGACATTCCTTTATTCCGGAGATTCCTTGGCAGAAGCAGGTCCTAGACGAACAGGTTCCTAGGTCTTGGTGTTAGATAGAAGGAGTCATTGGATTCATCCGCTGGGGCACAAAATGGTGGGGCTGTAGTGCCAGCCATCCGGAGAGAGGGCACATCTTCTTTTCCCAGACAGGCTGAGAAGATGAGGAGTAACCCACCAAGGGCCAGGAAAACACCGGCAGCCCAGCCCAGGTAGAGGGCATCTCCAAACTCCCAGCGAGGCACGATCTCAGGGACGCTGTTATCCTGGAAGTCTTGGACCGTGGTGTGGGCGACCCAGGAGACTGGAAACAGGGTAGCGGCTGAAGCTGATACTTCCAAAGACCCTCCCAGGAGGCAAAGCCGCCTCTTAAATACCCATCTGATCCTGTGAAACTGGAAGCATTCGGACCCACAGCCAGAGAGCAGGAGCCCCAGCAGGCCCAGCCCGTGGGAGGCTACCATGAGGATGCGGGATGCCTGCAGCTCCCGGGGCAGAGTCAAGAAGGACTCCAAGGCCTTGCACACGGCAACTTCCTCCTGATTCACGCAGACCTCCCAAAGCCCCATGACCCAGGTCTCCATTTCGTTCAGTTCCAGATTGAGAGTCTTCCACTGGGGCAGGATGGTGGTGACACAGGAGCAGACCCAGCCAAGGAGAGAGAGGAGCAGTCCCCCAAGCTGGGCTTTCCCGTGCAAGCTTCAGGCCATAGCTGCTCCTACCTCGGAGGCAGAAAGTGAAGGACAGGTGGCTGGGTTAGCAGGCAGCACTCTGGGGGAGACCCAGTGGAAGGTCTCTGACATTCGGAGGGGGCTCTTGTTTCAGTTTGTAGGCAGCAGCTGAGGCAGGTGCCAGGAGCTTGGCAACATTGCGTTTAGGGGGTGTGTCCAAGATCGGGTGTGGGCGTGGGTTCTGGGGGAGGGTCCCATGAGAGGCAAAAGAAAGCTACAGAGTAAGCCATCAGGATCGATTTGACCAGTAAGTTCACAAACTTGAAGTTAAAATCACTCCACAGGTCCAAGAGGATGAGAATGGTGTTTTGGCAATATACACTGAGAAGATCTTTCTGGAGGGCAACATGACTTCACATTCCATACTTTTTTTTTTGAGAGTGAGAGAGAGCAAGTGAGAGAGAGGGCAGAATGAGTGAGATATAAAGAGTGAGTGAGAGAGAGAGAGAGAGAGAAGTGGGGCTCACCCAAAGCAGAGCTCAAGTTCACCCTAAATAGGACTCGAACTCATGAACCGTGAGATTGTTACCCGTGAGATCACGACCTGAACCGAAGTCAGATGCTTAAAGAATGAGACACCCAGGCCCCTGGAATCTCATACTTTTAAATACACACATACTTTGACCCAGCACCTTACCTCCAGGAACTTACCCCAAATTATTGTGAATATATACAAAGATTTGTAAAAACGTCCACTGACACATCATTAATGACTGCACGCTTCGGTTAGCACTAGGTAGTGGTTAGAAAGTGATGTAGAAGAAATGTCAATGACATGGAGAGTATTTTTGATTCATTGTTAAGAAAGGCCAGCACGTGACCAGTTTTTAGTTTCCTGTTTGTGCTTGTCTGTGTGTTTTATGCATTTGATAAGTTTCCTCTGTAATATTTTTGTAAGCAGAAAAAAATGGAAAATGCCCCATCCAAGGAGTCTGTGCAGACGCAGAATATACTGAGGGAAGCGCTCTCTTCCCAGTCTACTGCTGAACGGCACCAGCTAGAATGGGTCACCACCCATCTTGGCAGCGTCCATGGTCCTATTTGCTGCTGCGAAGAGGCCAGTTCTGACAGAAAAGGAGATAATTTGCATTTACTGAGGATGGCTACGTGCCAGTCTGTTGACGAGATACTTTATCCTTATTTAATCTTCACACCACCACGGAGAGATACATGGTGGGTAACTTGCCAAGGCCCCCCAGCTGGTAAGCAACGGACCCAGCTCCTGAGCCAGGGGGCTCAGAGGGTGACACTTCAGGTTCCCGTCTCCAGGCTGCAGGTGTGACTCCTCCTGCGCTGTGACACACTGGTGACACAGCCTGTGGGGTGGGGGGTTAATCTGTATGGCAACACCCAGAAGAAAATTGGAATTTCTTTTTTTTTTTTTTTAAGTTTACTTATTTATTTTGAGAGAGACAGAGACAGAGCGAGTGGGGGAGGGGCAGAGAGGGAGAGAGAGAGAATCCCAAGCAGGCTCCGTGCTGTCAGTGCAGAGCCTGGCACAGGGCTTGAACCCACAAACTGAGATCATGACCTGAGCCCAAGCCAAGAGTCGGATGCTTAACCAACTGAGCCACCCAGATGCCCCGAAAATTGGAATTTCTTATAATGAAGACATAAGTGTTGACCAATGTATTTCCCTATTCATATTTTAACCCACTGATCGCCCTGTGGTGCACTAGGAAGCAGAGATGTTGCCTGGGTGCGGGGGAAGCAGGGGTGAGGACCTAAGGAAGCACTTCCTTGACTTTACCTGAAAGATGTCTCAGTTCAGTCTGACCAGATTACCAGCAGCGTGGGGACGGAGGGAGGTGAGCAGAACCATCCTGAAGGCTCTGTTTTTCTTTCATGGTTTGTTACCAAAAATGTCAAACATACAAAAGTAGAGCAGATGGGTAAGAGATTTCATGTCCTGCCACCCGGCTTCAGAAACGGTCCCTATACGCCAATCTTATTCTATCCATATCCGTGTGCACCATCCACATCCCTCCCTTCACCGTTTTGAAGCCAATGGGGTGCGGTTTCAAGTCGCAGGCTCCTTCTGCTGCTTTGGTAACGACCGCATGTTCTAATCAACACAATGGCAAAATATTATGCATCCCAGGGAACGCTGCCTGCTTGTGCTATGTTCATCCAGATTCGTGTCTGATGTTTCGCTTCTTGACCACAGGCCTGCCCCTCGTTGTATAAGCTCTGACGGCACAGAAGGGATTCTCTCGGACGCTGCTCCTTCTTTGTTTGCCTTTTCCTCAGAGCCCTTGCGTGACGATTTGTGAAAGTCTGCGACTTGGGAGGGGAGCCTGGGTGGCTTAGTCGGTTGAGCATCCGACTTTCACTTAGGTCATGATCTCATGGTTCATGGGTTCGAGCCCCGCATCGGGCTCTGTGCTGACTGCCAGCTCAGAGCCTGGAGCCTGCTTCAGTCTGTGACTCCTCTCTCTCTGACCCTCCCCTGCTCACGCTGTCTCTCTCTCTCTCTCTCTCTCTCTCTCTCCTAGAAATAAAATAAAAATTAAAAAAAAAAATCTGCGACTTGGGAGACACGTAAACCATGGTAGGTGTGAACCAGGTAGGAGGTCAGGTTGGTGAGGCAAAACACCATTCGTGTTATTCATTTCTTCTTACTTACGCAAATATTCACTCATGCCTGCATGGATCGACTGTATAAAGCAATCCCGCTCCATTCCCTACATTCTTTCTTCTCCTTCCTCAGCCTAACTCTGGCTCTCCCCTGAAAACTTGAGAAACGGTGTGCCACTTATCTGGTGGCCTCTCGACCCAGGTCGAGGTGGAGCTCTGCAGTGGCATTTGTGGGTATGACCCAGGGATTCGTTTCCTGGACAAGACCCCAGAAGCTCAACCTCAAAGTGGCACCTCCTTCCATTCTCAGTTCAGATCCCTCCTTACTGTGAACCTTTCCTGGTTCGGGTAGAGCCGGGGTGCTTCTCCTCCAACATTTCCTCTATTCTGTACCTTCCTCAGAGGTGGCTTTAGCGTCAGGGCCTGTTACTTGCCCACGCCCCTTCTAAGGCCTGTACCCCAAATTTTGTTATTTATTCTATATTCTTTTCCTTAAACGGCCCTCTCCATCTCAGCAACTGATAAGATCCAGGCCCTACAAAATCTGGATCAATCCCTCACTTACCTTCAAGATGGCAATGATAATATTTCCTGGGATTCTTCATTTACACATTTTGGATTCCCAGCCTAGCCCAATGTCTGTCATACAGTAGTTGCTCAGTAAATATATAATACAAGTTTTCAGGAAGGTCATGTGCAGGTCCTTCTTTCTCACAGGACATTTCGTAGTAATAGCCTTTCGAATTCAAAGTGAGGCTCACAGGTCTAACTAACAGAAGTTGAGTTGGTTTTGTACAGAAAGATGCCTTTCGAGTATGTTAGGCTGACTTTTGTGCTTTCTGTTCAGCCTGTTTCATTTCCTTTGCTCACGTCACAGGAAGCTGCCCTTGCCTCGCTGGGATAAGCAGGTTGTCTTACAGACACTTAAAATTGACCAGGACCTTAACATCAGCATCTACTTGGGGTCAGCCTTCGCAAGGAACTATTTTAAAAAATTAAATATGACATTAAAAATGTTTTTAATGTTTATTTATGTTTAAGAGACAGAGCGAGGCAGAGCACAAGCAGGGGAGGGACAGAGAGAAGAGACACAGAATCCTGAGTACGGTCCAGGCTCCAAGCTGTCAGCACAGAGCCCGATGCAGGGCTCAAATTCACGAAGCCCGAGATCATGACCTGAGGCAAAGCTGGATGCTTAACTAATGGAGCCACCCAGGTATCCCTAAAGATGACATTTTAATCAAAGCAGTACATGTTTATTACAGAAAAATAGGAAAACATAGCAAGATAATAAATCCCACAAGTCTGCCACTAATTTGGTATACATCTTTTATCTCTGTATATTATTTGTATCTATTTATTTTAAAAAACAATCACAGTGTACATAGTATATTGTGGACATCTTTCTGTATATAACACTTTTAAATAATGAAACAACTTTTTAAAACTTCTGATAAAGTTGATTTATTAACCTCTGATACAAAGTGTTAGTGGCACCTGGGTGGCTCTGGACCTTAAGCATCTGACTTTAGCTTGGGTCATGATCTTATGGTTCATAAATTTGAGCCCTGCATCAGGGCTGCATGCTGACAGTGCAGAGGCTGCTTGATTCTCTCTCTCTGTCTCTCTCTGCCCCTCCTTCTCTCTCAAAATAAATAAACATTTAAAAAAAAATGTTAAGTATATTGTTCTAGTCCACACAGTACTAATGTCATTTATACTTAGGTAATATAAATAATATAAACCATATAAATATGTAGTGTATTATTACGTAGGTATAATACATATTTGTTACATGACGTAGTATATATGTAATACATGCACATAGATATATATGATGTAATATATGTACATAGATTGCATTGTAAACTGCAACATAAAAAGAGTGCAACTTAGCCAGACTTTTAGTTATGAGATGACGCCACTTCGTTTGCACAACTCCAGAGGGCACTACTCACATAGACTCTGACGGCCGCTGCAGTCCTTGAAAGTGGATATTCAACGAAAAAAGATGGGGCTGGGTTCGTCCGATATTCCAGCTCGTTAAGTGTCACAGGTGAGCGTTTTGAAGTTGAGAAAGGTTCATTTAGGACTGATTTTTTTAAGTAAAAATACTTCATTTCGTCTATCGAGAAACAGGCGGGAAAAGACAAGCAGTTTGAAAACAGCTGGGGAGGGAAACGCGTCTCCCCTGGTTTGCCAGCTACGGGACACCGTGGAAATTCCACGCTAGGACTGTCGCTGTGCCTGCTGGGAGTTGTAGTGCGGCCTCGCCTTCCGGACGGCGGTCTGGGCCGCGCGGGACTCAGTTTCCCGGCAGGCCGCGCGCCAACGCCGCCGGCGGCCGCGGGACTAGAACTGCCGCGCTGGCCCCGGGAGAAGAGTCACCCTGTCCGCGTTGGTTGCAGAAGTGGAGATGGCTTCGTTCGTGACAGAGGTTCTGGCACACTCGGGGAGGCTGGAAAAGGAGGATCTGGGCACTCGGATCAGCCGCCTAACCCGGCAGGTGGAGGAGATCAAGGTGAAGGCCCGGCGGCCGGGGACCGACTGAAAAGGGACCCGGGTCCATTTGTGGAGGGACCCGGAAGGGAGTCGGGGCTGAAGGGCAGACAGAGTGGGTACGAGCAGAGTCAGGCGGGGGTGCCGAGTGGGAAGAATGCGAAGTGAGAGAGCTGGGTGTGTTTGGGTTGACGAGGGAGCTCCAGGGGGAGCCCAGACCGGGGCCGGGGCCGGGGGTTAGGTTGGGGAGGGCGGGGGTGGGGGCGGGGGATTTGGCTGAAGACTGAGGAGACCAGCCTGAGAGGTGGGACTGCAGACCCCGACGTGTCTAGCGGGGGAGCAGCTGGGAGGGACAGAAATGCGGCTGGACCCCCTCCAGGATCTGTGTTTCTCTCCTCCACTCCCTCTTTTTTGTAGAGGTGTTGATGAATATAATAGTCTTGGGAGAATGGTACCATTCTCTTCTCTGAAATTTTTGTTGTTCAAATCTATAAACGTGTTTATTAAACTCTGTTCTTTACCCCCAAGAGCTTTGAGGCTGTTCTGAGTGTTATAGAACTTGTAAAGAGCACTTAAGTGGCCCCTGCTGTCATGACATTGATACAGACACAAAAAGCAATAGCCATCCATCCACAGTTTTGGCTTGGTATTGCTGTCCTTACCTTTTCAGTATTTACGCACATCTCTGTTGGAATCACTTAAAATTATGTGTGCCCGCCCGTGTTAAGTCTGGATTTAAGGGAGCAAGTTTGGCACCCTGTCATAAAGGCACAAGAATAGGTTTCCCTAAGAACCCTTGATTTCATTAAAATGGCTTCCTGAATTCAAGAAGCATTCATGTTATTCACATCTCTTCTTTTACACGGCTCTAGGGTTTTTCACCACTTTTTATATGGTGGAAAGACTATGAAGCTGCCTTAGCACGGCACCTAGGGCTCCCACCGCTCTGGATCTCACTGTTCTTTCACTAGGTTTCCTTTACCAATGTGAATCTTCCACCAACTGACAATTACTTCTTGTGCTCCAAGCAGACCCAGTATTATTCCTGGTTCCCAGATTTTGTTTGTCATTTCTCCATCTTTGCCTGTAGTATTTCCATCCATTTTTCACCTTCCATCTCATATGTAGTTTCCTGCGTGAAAAACATCCCCATTTTCCTCCAGCAGCGGCGATCTCTTTCTCATTTGTGTTTCCGGAGGATGTGAACTCTGTTCTTTAATTACATTTTTCTGTTCTGGTGACCTAAGTGTATAGTATCTTTCCTACTTAAAAATAAGTTATTTGTAAGCGGGCATAACTTAATCTTCCAAAGCATTCAGTGATTTGTTGATTGATGAACCTCAAATTAAATTAGACCTTTAAGATCAGGCCTTAAAGCTTTATAAGCAAGAAGTTAGAAATTTATAAATTGAAGTGTACAGGTTATGAATTTAATTTGTCCATTTGCTTTTCTGTTAGCTATATGATTAAAGTTGGCGGCTATAGTCTGAGCTAATCTAGTTCAATATGAAAACTTAAGGCTCCCCTTTTTCTAGCATTTGTACAGCTTTTGGGCACTGGGGAATTTGGTGATTGCTGTCTTCTTGGGTCTAATAATGTTATAGTATCCTTAAGGGTGAGAGAAATGTGTTTTTCAAAGAAACCCATTGGCTCAGAGGAATAGTGAGGGTATGTGAGTAACTGGCAGGAAGGTTCCAACATGGAGGATTCCTTATGGAAGACGAGTTGTGTATTTTTAATAGCGTTCTCCACTCCTCTCACTGTACTTTTTCTGTCTTATTTTATAGGGTGAGGTGTGCACTCTGATCAGCAAGAAGTACAGCGAATTCCTGCCTAGCATGCAGAGTGCACAGGACCTGGTGACCCAAGTGGATAAGCTGTCTGAGGACATTGACCAGCTGAAATCCAGAATAGAGAGTGAGGTAAGCATAGTTTGTTATATGGGTTAGGTTTGTAGGATGGTAGTTCAGCGTCCTGGTTCCTAAGACAATTCAGTTCTGTGGATAAATTTTTAAGACCTCACTTTCCTTATTGGTAAATGGAAATTGCTGTAGATAATTTGAGGGTAACTGCCAATTTTAAAATAGAAATATTTTCTAAAACTATCATTTAAACAATTTTCATAGTAAAAATTTAAAGCTATAATAATAATGTCTTGCATTTGAATAGCATTTTATAAATTAAAAAAATAATCTCAGAATTTTATAGTCTTCAGAATGAAATAAAAACAGATAAAGCTTAAAACTGGGTCATTTGGCCTTTTCTTTTGTCTCCTTTTAGTTTAAAATGTTAATCATCTCGCTCTCTTTTAACTGAACATTTTTAATTTAATTTTATTTTTTAATGCTTTTTATTTATTTTTTGAGAGAGACAGTGCAAGGAGGGGAGGGACAGAGAGAGAGAGGGAGAGATAGAATCTGAAACAGGCTCCAGGCTGTGAGCTAGCTATCAGCACAGAGCCCAACATGGGGCTCGAACCCACAAATTGTGAGATCATGACCTGAGCTGAAGTCGGACGCTCAACCGAGCCACCCAGGCTCCCCCAAAATTTTTCTTGTAGAGAGTGCACGCACATGTCAGTGGGGGAGAGGGTCAGAGGGAGAGAGAGAGAATCCCAAGCAGGCGCCACACGCAGTGTGGAGCCCAACACGGGGCTCAATCCCATGACCTACACAGTCCCACGGCCCTCAGGTCATAGTCAAGGGTCTGGCGCTCAACCGACTGAGCCACGGAGGCATCCCAGAATGCTCAAACCTGTTAATGGCCAGTGTTCTCTTACGTCTGTAGCTAGCAGCCACACTTTTCCGGCCTCGGCATGATCTTGGTCACTTAGCTTTACCCTGTAGAATTGGCTTGATTTGCCAGTTACAAACACTCTGCTTCCTGTCATAAAGCCACTTTATCCGGATGCAGAGAGAATCCTTGCCTGTCTCATAATGGGTTACTGTAGGGCCAATGCTTTCTGTGCTGCTTCTGGAAGGTCTGGTGGGGTTTAGGAATGCTCACCATGTTTGCCGGAATGCTGTCATCCCAAAAGAGGAAAGCCGGTCTGCAAACAAAAATAGCCACTTTATAATTTTAAAAGCATTTGTCCACGTATATTATTTCACCAGAATTTTTTCCCCTGTCTTTTAGTTTTAGGAAACATAGTCATTTGAGGGAAGGAAAGCTGTCCCTAGAGGTTTTAACAAGTGTGAGTTAGAGGCCTTCTACATCTATTGCCAAATTGTTGGGCAGGGCTCGTCGATACCCCAGATTAAGCTGGTGAAGTGTTTTCAAGGTATCAAGGAAAGACACCCAAGTCTATTCTCTATATGATAGTTACTGAAGAGGGAGAGTGAGAAGTGTTTTTCAGAAGTTCTGTAGAAAATTTTAATCACAAACGGGAAAACTGCTGGTTACCTAGAAACTCTGTTTTATAGCCAGTTCATCGATCATGATGATTAGAGGTTTTAGTAAGCATAAATCTGTTACTCTACAACTCTGTCGCAGTTCAAGTAATAGTTTCAAGGTGTATTTGTAATTAGTTGATTGATCAGTGAGTCAATGGCACGGTCTTAGACTGCACTCTTACGGATGCAGTGTCTGGAACAGGAGGGCCATGGACTGTCCGTATGCTTGGCCGGCCAGATTGTGGTTGGTGGGATTTATTCAGTTCTGGTTATTATATTTTGAAAGGTGCTCAGTCTGCATGAGAAGGTCCATGCTTAAACATTGTATCGTCAGAAGGACATTGAAAGAAACTAAGGGTGTTTGCTTATCCTTAGTAAGATGCAAATTTATGGCTGGGAAGTGGAATTACGTTGACTAGGTAGATATGAACAGAGATTTATTCAGTCATTGGTATATTTATTGAGCCATCTGCAAGGTGTGAAATACTGTGGTCGCTGCTGAACAAGACAGTTTTTTATTTCAGAACGCGAATGTCCTGGCTAATGTAGATGACTAAAGTAGTATGATACACGTTAAGTAGAAATAATTCACTTAGGGAAATACAGCCCATCTTGGCTTCTCATAGGAAATAGTATCAGACCCAAACCTGCAGTGCTTGGTAGTGAGACAGAGGGAAGGAGTGTTTGAGGTGGACACAGGAGGCAGTGTTGCAGAAGCATGGATGTCACGGAGAGGTGTCGCTTTTGGAGGGCTGTGGCGATTCCACATGGCGCTTGTCTACACAGCGTGGTGGGAAGGGACACAAGATGAGAAGAGCAAGGTAAGCAAGGACCTTGTATATCAGGTTAAGCGCTATGGACATTATCTTGATGGCACTGTGGAAGCCATGGAGGATTTTAAGCAGAGTAGTGACATCGGGTTTGGATTTTAGGAATCCCATTCTGCTTGCAGTTTGAAGAAAGGACTTGAGGAAAATGAGAGTGAGAAATGAGAAGGCTGTTAAAGCATTAGGGGGAGTTAAGCTAATCAGGGAGAAAGGTCAGTGGTGGCAGTGAAGGAGAAGAGGATGAGGATGAATCCTGGTGACATTTAACAGATAGGACATTTGGGACGTGACGTGAGGAGTGAAAGAGGGAGGAGTCAACGATAGTGGAGGTCATTGACGTGCCCTTCACTGCAGTAGAGGATCCAGAGACGGAGCAGGTTTTGTGGCAGCCTGCAGGACATCCAGACAGAGCTGCACAGTTAGAGCGTATTAAGGCGAAGTCTTGACTTCTAAAAGAAATGAAAAGAGAGAGACAGACCTTGAAATGCAGTGGCTCCAATGGCTCTTTAATTGTAGAAGTTTAGGCTATACAGTCAAGAACTGTGAGGGGGGCTCAGATTTTAATCTACATGCACACTAGCTGGCCAGCCCCCCACAAGTTTTCATGGATGCTGTTAGAAGACGTGAGGCTCCTTGGGTGAGAGGTGAAAGACAGTGTATTACTCAGAGCAGCAGGCCGATTGTTAAGAGCCAAGAGAGAGCACGGAGGAGGCACATGTGTTTTCTTGACTCAGACTTGGAAATGGTGCACATCACTTCTGCCTCAGATTCATTGGTGAGATCTCAGACATGGGGTCACACTCTGTTGCGAGAAGCTAGAATGTGTAGTCTCATGGAGTAGCCAGGTGCTCTTGCTGTGGGAGAGTGGGGAAGTGGATTTTAGATGCCACCCGTCCGTGTACAAGTTTGGAGGTTAGGAAGGTGATGTGGACTTGAGGTAGGAGTCCTTAGACATTGAAGCCATGGGAAGGCATGAGATTGCCCAGAGAGAGAGCAGAGAGCACGGTTTCTCAACCTCAGCCCAGTTGATATGTGGGGCTGGATAGTTCTTTGGTGTGGCAGGCTGTCCTGTGCATTGTGGGGTATTTGGCAGTATCCCCGGCCTCTACTCACCAGATGCCAGTAGAACTCCCTCAGTGTGACAACCCAAAATATCTCTAGACATTGTCAAATGTCCCTGAATGGGAGTCGGGCAAAAAAAAAAAAAAAGAAAAAAAAAGATTATTATTTGAGAACCATTGGTTCAGAGTAGGAAGAAGGCCAGGGAGAGAGGAGTATCAATATGTGTGAAGTAGTCAAAGGGAAAATGAAGTTCCCCAAAGAAAATGAATGGCCAGAGAACTCAAGAGAAAAGTCAGTGGAGAGTAATTTCAGGGAATTAAGGGAAAGAAGTAACTGTACTGACAGATAGTTAAACACTGATGATGTGTGCTTTGGATTTAGCAACAAGGAGTTGACTGGTGTTTGGGACACTATTTTGGAATAGTTTCGAATAGATCTGGATGGAAACCAGATCTCAGTGCGTTACAGAATGAATGAGAGGCGGGAAAGTAGAGGCCATGCGTATGGCTCACTCTTGAAAGAAGTTTGGTTTTATGAGAGGGAGAAGACAAATAAGGTAGCTACTGAGAAATGTAGGTGGTTGCCGAGGTGGAGGAAATTTTTCTCAAAGATGGGGGAAATTTCAGCATATTTCAACCTGAAGGAAGGAGGCTTGCACTTATGGGTATTCAGCCAATGTATATTTCATAAATGAAGAATGAACTAGGAAGAGGTAAAGGTACCGAAGGGAGGAAATCATTGATAGTGCAAAGGCCCTGAAAAGGCGGGACAGGGTGAGAGGCGGATTCTGATTCAACACAAAATCCTTCCACTAGAGCCGTCAGCTGTGGAATGAGTCGTCACCTGGCGGCAGGGGGGGGGGTGCGGGGGGTGCTCCCCCGGGTCCCCCTCTAGTCATCCAGGTGGATGAGCTCTCTGATGAAAAATACTGCTTAACTTAAGGATAGCTTCCTGGTATTGCTGCAGAGGATCATGGTTTGGACTAAGCGGACCACTTAAGATCTCTTCCTAATACATTCTGTGATTTTTATTTTTATTCCCCTCTTAACCAGCATTTAAATGTCAACACAAATTATGTTCACCTAAGAAAGCTTATTGATTAGCTACAAACGTTTTATTTCTTAGAGAACGTGCAGCCTAAAAGTACTTCTCTTTGATGTGGATTAGGTCCGCCGGGATCTTCATGTGTCAACTGCTGAATTTACAGATTTGAAGCAACAGCTGGAGAGAGACTCATTAGTTCTGAATTTGCTTAAACAGCTGCAACAGGTCAGTAAAACTCAACTCACACTTTAGGGTTTCAGGGGTGAGAAGATTACTTCTCTCCAAGATAGTCTCATTGTTAAACGTGTATCATCCCCTGGTTCTAAGGTATTTTTTTCATATTTTAGAAACAAAAGCACATAGACTTGAAATAATAGGAGGTATAAAATGAAATAGCTAATAACTGTGCTTATCTTTTCAGTTTTCTTCTGCTATTGAAGACTCTAATTGTGCATTAACAGAGAAAAAGTATGTCACTGCCGCTCGGTGTCTGGAAGAGGTAATTACACACTTTCTCCACAGTTTAAGCGATTAGTTCTCTTCTTGTTTTTAGTAAATTTTGTGTTCTGTGTGTGCTTTATCATTATACAAATATATTCTAATTGCCCCGAGTCCAGATGGAATGTCTAACGATGATTCCGTTTCACTGCCAGGCACAGAAATGCTTGAAGTTACTAAAATCCAGAAAATGCTTTGACTTAAAAATGTTGAAATCTCTCAGCATGGAGCTCACGATACAGAAGCAGAACATACTCTATCACCTAGGAGAAGAGTGGCAGAAGCTGATTGTCTGGAAGTTCCCGCCGTCAAAAGGTGCTGCTGACCTCAGGTGGACTGCTTTGCTTCATCTGCCTGAACCCGTGTGGCCTGAATGCCTTCTAAATATCTTATGTCGGTGGATGAGGAGGTTTCATTTATCGGTCTCCCGAGTCGGCACTGCATTCTCCTATCAAGCAGATTGCTTGTTAGGACCCACTCCTCTGGGTTCCTCAAGTGTCCTCACTTCACTTCCCTTACATCCCTCTCGCTGTCCCCATCATGAGGAGGGAGCAGAGAAGATTGGGTGGGTGGCACTCCCGTGATGACGGTGTGGTACAGGGGGTCCCAGCGGTCTAAGACCTCACAGAGTGTCCCCTGTTGTAGGCGTGCCCACTCCCAGCAGCCCTCATCCCCACAGTTTACCTTGGCTAGGAAGCTTTGAAAGGCCGTTCCACTGTTTTCTTTCTTGGTGAGGAAGGAAGACAGGGGGTCAGTGGGACAGGGGTTTGGCTAGATTTTTTTCAGTCCATGGTGAAAAAATAGGGGCAAAACCATGGGATAGGGGGTGCTTTATAAGATGAGGAAATAGGATGACTTTGGCCCTGGCTTTGATTTAGGCTGTTTGGCTTTTGGCCTCTCTGCTCACTTCTAGCTGGGAGCCTTCTTGGAAGTCTTGTTTACACAAAGTAAAACCTCGAGAGGAGATGTAAAGGACATGCCATTACACCTAGTATATTTTTCTAGTACTGAATCTTGAAAATTTTAGTTTGTTTCAAGGGAAGCTTCACAGTCCCTCCCACCCCCTGTCCCATATCCATGCGGGGCCTCTAACTTTATTTTATATGTATGTGTGTACATAGACACACACAAACATACAGGTATGTATTTCATACAAACAGAATATTTCATATTTTGAAGGAAGCAATCTAGAAAATGTGGGGTTCTATTTCCTAGAAGACTGTAAAATTAAGAGGAAATAGCAGGCGTGTTAATACTTTGTTAGAATACACCCTTCTTGTTAAACTTGTTAGGCTGTTCTCTGTACTCAGTAAGAAAGAACATTAAAGAGGAGATCTTAAGTGTGACCAGGACCTCACTTTTCATTCCTTACCTTCATTCAATTCATTTTTAATAAGCATTTATTAGGCACATCATGTTGCTTATGCACTTAGTCTGAATATATCAAAAACAGTCATTTCCTGTTTTAAAGTGATGCCAAGAACATGGAGTGTCATAATTAAAATTTGGTCACAGGGGCGCCTGGGTGGCTCAGTCGGTTAAGCGTCTGACTTCGGCTCAGGTCATGATCTCACAGTTCATGAGTTCGAGCCCCACATCAGGCTCTATGCTGCCGTCATGGAGCCTGGAGCCTGCTTCGAGTTCTGTGTACCCCCCTCTCTCTGCCCCTCCCCCGCTCATGCTCTGTCTCTGTCTCTCCCTCAAAAATAAACGTTAAAAAAAATAAAATTTGGTTACATTAGAAGTGTCTTCTCATAAAACCACACACTGAGGGATCTCAGTAGAGAATGAGCTCTGAGGAGTGGAAGTGGGAATGTCTTGTATTACTGAGACAGCTGATGTTTTCCCCCTTTCTCTTAGATACCAGCAACGTGGAATCTTGTCTACAGACAGAACTTCATTTCTGCATTGAACAATCTCAGAAAGAAGAGAAGACCCCTGGGCCGCCAATCAGTTCGGTGCTCTTGGCATTTTCTATTCTTGGGGAGCTACAAACGAAGCTTAAATCATTTGGTAAGGCATACTACTTTGTTTCGTTTCCATGAGATCTCGGAAGGCTCAAGCGTTCAAGGACTGGCAGAGAAGTCCACAAAATAGTCTCTCCATAATATTGCTGATGGATCTAGGGTTTGGCCTCATGGCTCATCAAATGGAATTCTCATAAAAATTACCCTTTTCCTTAAAGGCTTGGCTCCTTTCTTGTCTTTCCTTTTTTCCTTTTTTGTAAACAAGCTCTTGGCTCTTTATTTTACTGGACTTTTTTGAATAAATAAGAGCCCGAGGACAGTCTGGGAACCTTCCGCGGTAAAACCCGCAGTACGTAACAAGTGGTGTCTGATTTCACAGCATGTGTATTTTTATTGTTAGGTTCAAAGAGCTTTTTTGGTGGTGTGACATGCTTGCTTTTTAAAAGTTTCTTCCAGTGATTTCTGATGAGCGTTCATACAATTTTTCAGGTCAGACGCTGCTGAAGTATATCCTCAGGCCGCTGGCGTCTTGCCCATCCCTTGATGCTGTGGTGGAAAGCCAGCCTCACATCATTGTTATTCGTTTTGAGTCTGTGATGACTGACTTGGAACATCCGTCACCTTCTGAAGTTTTTGCAAAGATCAGACTAGTACTGGAAGTGTTCCAGAAACACCTTCTCGGTATGTGCCCACATGGCAGCGCACTCACATTTTTATCTTTGGGAAAAGTCAGTATTGGTTTTAAAAGTAAATACTATTTTAAGGGAGACAAACATGTGCCAAGGTGAATGTGTAGAGGATTGGAGGTAAGTAAATTATGCCATAGGAGTAAAGTTATTACCTTCTTATTTCCTGCTCTGCTTTACGGCTGTGTTCCTCGCCATATGGAGTGTAGGGTCACCAGGGGTACCCCAGATTCTGTACTTGTAAGCAGTACGGTATAGGTACTTAAATTCTGGGATATGCTTCTCCCACTAGACTTGTAACATCACATTTTGGGACTCTTGCTTTAATTATCGGCGGAGCAGAGATGAACCGCATACTGCTTTACATATTTCGTGGGAAAATCTCCATTCATCTGATAGACACAAACTAGATTTAACGTGAGAAATAAATTACATTCCATCTCAGCCGGTTGGGTAGATCTTTATATAGTCACAATCGAGATAGCCAGTTTCTGTATTGTTCTGAACAATTATTTTTAGTTGTCATACTGTTAAAAATAAAATGTTCTTCTGGTGTATTAATACTGTTGTTTTTTAGTTATTTGCCTTACCTTCTTTTTGCTTTTCTCAGTTGTCTTGCTGAATAGTCAAATCAAACAATCTGGATGTGGACAAAATACAAAAAAAAAATGCTGGTATTGTTTATATGCCTTCCTGGCAGTCCTTTTGTTTATTTACATAAAATAATTTCTACGTAAAGCAAGGAAGGATTTGGTTCTAGCCTCAACAGTATCAGAGAAGAAGAAAAAGTCTTAAGACTTGTATAACAGAAGTCCAAGGTCGATCTCTTGTTCCTACACTTAGGGAACTAACACATAGCAATGAACAAGGTTGTAAACTATCCAGGGATTGGGAAGAACCAGAGATCTCTGATGCTTGAATCTCCTCTCTAACGCTCCCATCTGTGGATCATGTCACCAGCCTGAGCGCTGGTCGTGAGAGCAAGGTTGCTTTCTCTTGATGCATTCTGTTCTGTGTCTGGGCAGCTCTGTAGTTTTATGGAATTTTTGTTGATGTCTTAAAAATCACATCTTCAATATCTATAGTAAATACTACTGGCAAAACTTCCATTTTGCAAATTAAATCTGTAAGGTAGTTGTTTAAAAAATGGTTCAAAATACATCACTCTGTAATGTCCGCTTCACCGATGCGGTTTCTATCGTGTGGATAGAACACGTCTAACTCCTCTTACACATGATGGACTTCTAAATTCCTTATGGTAGCTGTTGTTTCCCCTGTTTCTTACCACCAATATAAACATCCTTGGGTTTTTTGAATGACATAGTTTCAGGTTCTTCTTGTTTTCATTGCTCTTCTGTGAATATATTCCATTTCTTCGGTAGTCTCACTAAAGTATGGTATTCAAAACAGAACAAAGTATTGTAGGTATAGCGTAAGCCACTTCAGACTAGTTTGCGAGCATTCATGTTCTAATGCTCAGTTCCATGCTTCTGTGAATATAGCCAAAGGCCTGTTTTAAA
Organism: Proteles cristata cristata; assembly: GCA_017311185.1. NCBI lineage: Eukaryota > Metazoa > Chordata > Mammalia > Carnivora > Hyaenidae > Proteles > Proteles cristata. The sequence goes on along the minus strand of JAESUZ010004658.1, from coordinate 368,060 downwards.
AAATATTTTAAATTTTTACTTAAATTCTAGTTAGTTAAGATACAGTGCAATGCTGGTTTTAGGAGTAGAAGTCAGTGATTCGTCACTTACATACAACACCCAGTGCTCATCGTAACAAGTGCCCTCCTTAGTACCCATCACCCGTCTAGCCCATCCCCCACCCAACTCCATCCATCAACCCTCAGATTGTTCTCTCCCGTTAAGAGTCTCTTATGGTTTGTTTCCTGTCTCTTCCCACCCTGCCATATGTTCATCTGTTTTGTTTCTTAAATTCTACATATGAGCAAAATCGTATATTTGTCTTTCTTTGACTGACTTATTTCACTTAGCATAATACCTCCACTTCCATCCACTTTTTTGCAAACGGCAAGATTGCATTCTTTTTGATGGCTGAGTAATATTCCAGTGTATGTATACACCACATCTTCTTTATCCATTCATCAGTGGGTGGATATCTGGGCTCTCACCGTAGTTTGGCTTTTGCTGATATGCTCGTGTAAACATCAGAGTGTATGTATCCCTTTGAATCTGTATTTTTGTATCCTTTGGGTAAATACCTAGTAGTGCAATTGCTGGGTTTTAGGATAGTTCTATTTTTAACTTTATGAGGAACCTCCATACTGTTTTCCAGACCAGCTGTACCAGTTTGCATTCCCACCAACAGTGCAAGAGGGTTCCCCTTTTTCTGCACATCCTCGCCAACATCTTTTCCTGAGTTGTTAATGTTAGCCATTCTGACAGGTGTGAGGTGGTACCCCAGTGTGGTTTTGATTTGTATTTTCCTGATGATGAGTGATGTTGAGCATTTTTTCATGTGTCAGTTAGCCATCTGAATGTCTTCTTTGGAAATATCTGTTCATGTCTTCTGCCCCTTTTTTCACTGGATTATTTGTATTTTGGGTGTTGATTTTGATTAGTTCTTTATAGATTTTGGATTCTAACCTTTTATCTGGTATGTCATTTGCAAATATCTTTTCTCATCCCATCGGTTGCCTTTTAGTTTTGTTGATTTTTTCCTTTGCTGTGCAGAAGCTTTTTATCTTTATGAGGTTCCAGTAGTTCATTTTTGCTTTTGTTTCCCTTGCCTCCGGAGATGTGTCTAGTAAGAAGTTGCTGCAGCTGAGGTCAGAGTGTTGTTGTTCGTTTTCTTCTTTGGAATTTCAGAGGTTTCCTATTTTATATTTAGATCTTTTCATCATTTTGAATTTATTTTTGTGTACGGTGTAAGAAAGTGGTCCAGGTTCATTCTCTGGCATGTTGCTGTCCAGTTTTCCCAGCATCATTTGGTGAAGAGACTGTCTTTTTTCCCCTTGGATATTCTTGGATATGCTTTATCAAAGATTAGTTGGGTATGCTTTTGTGGGTCTATTTCTGGGGTTCTGTATTCTGTTCAATTTATCAAAAAGAAAAAAGAAAGGACCCAAATAAAGTCATGAATGAAAAAGGAGAGATCACAGTCAACACCACAGAAAACAAAACATAAAACAGAATATTATGAGCAATCATGTGCCAACAAGTCGGGCAATCTGGAAGAAATGGATAAATTCCTAGAAATATATAAACTACCAAAACTGAAACAGGAAGAAATAGAAAATTTGAATAGACCTATAGCCAGAAAAGAAATTGAATCAGTAATCAAAAGTCTCCCAACAAACAAGAATCCAGGGCCAGATGGCTTCCCAAGGGGAAATCTGCCAAACATTTAAAGAAGAATTAATACCTATTCTTTTGAAGGTGTTCCAGACAATAGAAATGGAAGGAAAACTTCCTAACTCATTCTATGAGGCCAGCATTACTTTAATTCCACAACCAAAGACCCCACTAAAAAGGAGAATTACAGACCAATTTCCTTGATGAACAGGGATGCAAAAATTCTCAAGATACTAGCAAATCAAATCCAATAATACCTTGAAATAATTACTCACCATGATCAAGTGGGATTTATTCCTGGGCTGTAGGGCTGGTTCAGTAATCTGCAAATCAATCAATGTGATTCATCACTTCAATAAAAGAAAGGATAAGAACCACATGATCCTCTCAATAGATGCAAAAATAATCTTAAATATATAAAATTATGTATAAGGATATTTAATATTACCTATATTACTGAAATACTGGAAAGGATTTGAGCCATACTATGGTGCATTATGCCACCACGAAAAAGAAGTGAAGGAGAACTAGATCTCTTGACTGGGGAGATGGCCATGATCTACTTTGAAGTCATAAAAAAGTTAAGTGTAAAATCTGTGACATGAACCCTTTTTGTTGTTGGCATGAATCCTATTTATAAAAAAGAAAGCAGCCCCTTGTATGAGGATTGTGTTAATTTGCTAACAAAGTGTCACAGTCTGTGTGGCTTAAACAACAGAAATTAATTTTTTCCCAGTTTTAGAGGCTCTAAGTGCCAAGATCAAGGTATTAGCATATTTGGTTTCTCCTGAGCCCTCTCCCCTTGCCTTGCAGACATTCTTCTCACTTGTCTGTCCTCTGTTAAGTGGACATCCCTGGTGTTTCTTCCTTACAAGGCCACTCACTGGTCATATTCGGTAAGGGCCCCTCCCTTATGACCTCATTTAACCCCAGTTACCTCTTTAAGGCCAGGCCCTGTTTCCAAAGCCAGTCATGTTGGGGGTTAAGGCCTCAACATACGAATTGTGGGGTGAGGGGGAGTAAACAATTCTGTATAGTTCAGTCCATTTCAAGTGTGTGTGCATTTGGTAATTGACGTATATATGTGTGTGTGTGTGTGTATATATGATTCACATATACATGTGTTTATTGGGCAATTCATATATAAATATATATAGTAAGAATGTAAGGGAGGAAGAAGACAAGCCAGACTTAACATTGGTCAACTTGGGTGTGGAGAGAGAAGCTTGTGGGTATGGAGAGGGAAAATTTGGCTTTTTCTTTATAAACCTTAGTGGTTTTAAGCTTGTCAAAATAAGGAAGTTATGCTTTTGCCATGAGGGTTTTCTAGAAAATGTCAGTTACAGATTTTTACCAAAGAGCAGAAACTCTGAACATACAAATAACTGTAGAAGAAGTTTGAAAGGCTGTTAAAGACTTGCCTCTGAAAAGGCTACCGTCAGGCACGGAAAGTTTATGGCTAAAAATTCTGTATATGCTTCAAATTATAGATAATCCCTATGTTAATCAAGCCTTTTTGGTCAGTAGAAAAAGATGAATATGTCCTACTTAATTTTTTAAAAGCCAGCATAAACTTAATACTAAAATCTAATAATGATAGTTTACACATAGAGAAAACACTATAAAATGATTTTATTTTTGGATTATAAATGCAAACATTTGCAAAGTATATTAAGTTAAAGCCAACAATACCATTAAAAAGTTTATTCCAGGAGTGCAAAGATGTTTAGCATAAGAAACCTATCAACTAGTTTATTATGTCAGCATACTAAAAGGGATTATATCATTAGATATGGAAAATATTATGATAAAATTCAGTACCCTTTCCTAATAAAAAACTAAGTAAAATAAGAATAGAGTACTTCTTAATAGTGTGAGATATTTACGATATTTGCTGAAAACGTCTCTTAATATTGTCTATTTTATTACCTTTAAAAGAAAGCAGATTTTTTTGTTTTGCTTTGTGTTAGTAAAGTGCAGTTACCATTTATTGTGAAATTTGTGATGTATTTTTCTCTAGTCTCTTTTTTTCCCTTTATCGTTTCAATGATTCTACTAGCCTTTGCATCTTCACTTAATCCTGCATCGGTAGTATGCCTTGTCCATAGTTATTTTTCTTAGAAAGATAATTATATTGTAATTAAAATAGTTCTTTCGATTTAATTGCCGTTTACAGTTTATATAGGTATCACTGTAACTTGTGCCATATGCATAAATATCAGACAAACACCACAGTGTTACATTGGTGCATAGACAAAAAACGATTGTACTGGAATGAGTCTGTTTACACCGAGTGGCTTGGCGGTGTGCATGTGCAGTGCTGGAGGTGGTAGGCATGCCCACCACGGGAACAGCAGGTGACAGTAGCTGACGTGCGTGGTGGTTCCAGTAAAGTGACATCTCAGCAGAACAGCGAAGTTGTGTTATCAGACAGTACACTCCTTCCTTTTTTTTTTTTTAACCTTAAAATTTTACTCAAACAATGTACAGAGGTCCTGTGTCCCTTGCCGACGTTTTCCCCGGTGTTAACATCCCTTGTGCCTGTGGTGGGTCCCGTGTGGCTGTGGTGCGTCCCATGTGCCTGTGGTGTGTCCCGTGTGCCTGTGGTGGGTCCCATGTGCCTGTGGTGTGTCCCGTGTGCGTGTGGTGGGTCCCGTGTGCCTGTGGTGGGTCCCGTGTGCGTGTGGTGCGTCCCGTGTGCCTGTGGTGCATCCCGTGTGCCTGTGGTGGGTCCCGTGTGCCTGTGGTGGGTCCCGTGTGCCTGTGGTGCGTCCCGTGTGCCTGTGGTGGGTCCCGTGTGCCTGTGGTGCGTCCCGTGTGCCTGTGGTGGGTCCCGTGTGCCTGTGGTGGGTCCCGTGTGCCTGTGGTATACTGTCAGAACCAGCACGCTGCCCGTGGTCCCATTCACAGAGCATGTTCACATTTCACCGGTGTAACCTGCAGTCGTTCATGTGTGTGTGTGGTTCTGTGCAGTCTTATCACGGGTAGATCCATCCACGCAGCCACCCTCACAATCTGCTCTTGCCACTGGCGGCACCGTGCTACCCCTTTATAGTCACACACCCTTGCTTCCATTTTTAAACTGAAATTGAAATCAATTAAATTAAAAAAAAATTGCGTTCCTCAGTCCCTCCACATTTCAAGTGCTCAGCAGCAAAATGTGGCTGGTGGCTGTCATACGGGGCAGGGCAGGCCTAGACTGTAGACACTGTAAGGTTCTCAAGGCTCTGAGGTAATGTGCCCACTTTCCTTTTAAGGTTCTTCTTCCCTAAGGTCTTCCTTGGTGAATCAGAACTAGGTTACAAATCGCTGGTCTCATTTATGGTTCCTCTTCTCTCTACATTGGTCCTTTATTCGTAACTATTATTTAATTAATTAATAGTATATTTTAAATATAACCCCATTAAGACATGTTGGAAAAAACCCACACGACATACTTTAGAGAGGTGTTGAGGTATTCTGTTTGCTAGACTGGATACTACGCCGTAATGTTAGGTGTTTACTGAGATTTTACTTAGGATAAACACGCAGATCCTAGGCAGAGGTGACAGAGGGTGTTTATTCATTATTAAAGCACTGGGATTTTGTCTTAAGTGAGTTTCAACTCGATACGCAGAGCTTGTGAGTGCTTGTCACATAAACAGATTGGTAGATGAGCGAATGACGATTACTGTACGGTGTAGACGGCCGAGTAGGGTGTTGTTGTGGACTACGGGCGGTAAAGCAGTGCAGACCCTTCAGCTGAGCAATGAGGAACGTAATAGCTGTACGCCATGCTTTGTCCCACGCAGGCGGTTGAGACAGCTGTAGGATTATCTGTGCAGTTTTCTTCCCCACCATCCTAAAGTGAAAGAATTCTAGAAAATAATCCAGACTGTGACTGGCCGCTTGTTTGAAACTTTTCCTTTCGCTTCAGGTTTACCTCTTGATACTGACCTAGAAGATGAAAAGACGACTGAGATCACTGTGGCTGAGCTGCTCGGTGACGTGATCTGGGAGGACTTGTCTGAGTGCCTCATTAAACACTGTTTGGTGTATTCCATCCCGACCAACAGCAGCAAGTTACAGCAGTACGAAGAGGTGAGTGCGGACACCCGGGTGCCTTTCGGTGTCTCTCGTGTTTCCTGGGAGACCGTTTGCTCTTTAGAGATCTCTTTAAACAAATGATTAACAGGAAGTGGAAGCAGATTTTCCTACTACTTCATTTGTCTCCAGGCTTTCTACCTTTGATTGGGAAGTAGGTTTTCATTTTAAGTATGTTTTACATACTTTGAAAAACAAGTGTTCTTTTATACTTGTGTCAATAGCTGTAGTAGCCACTGTACTTTTTTGCTTTTTAGCATGTCCATGAACGCTAAGAGAAATGTCTTCATTTTAGAGATCTTTGCTCTTTTACTAGGTAGAGTTAGAAATTTACGTTGAAGGTACTATTAGTGAACTTAAGGCTGGAAAACTATATAATATGTGTATACCTGCTAACTGCTGGTCTTTTCTAAAACTTAAATGACCAGCTGGTCCTTGTTATTTTTTGTACATTGGATTTGAAGTTTTGATATCAGAATGGAGTATGGGTATGTAATTCTTTTTTTTCCCTGTGTCTGTCTTTCTCAGATCATACAGTCCACTGAAGAATTTGAAAATGCCCTAAAGGAGATGAGGTTTTTAAAAGGAGATACTACTGATTTGCTGAAATATGCCCGTAACATCAATTCGCACTTTGCTAACAAGAAGTGTCAGGATGTGATCGTGGCAGCTAGAACCCTAATGACCTCTGAGATTCACAACACTCTGAAGGTACTGGGGCTGTCGTGCGTTACATCGTGTTTAGGAAGCCGCTCCTTTCTGAGAGAAATCCGGCAGAATGGAAGAGCCACGAACGCTGAGCTCACTGGGAGAAGTTACTCATCTTGTAAGATGAGTTCTCTCGTTCAGGTGGCCCTGCTTCCTGCCCCTTTCATGGAATACTGTGGGGCCCAGAGAGGGTAGTGCACCAGAAAGCACTGTGCGCTTGAGAAGCCCATGTGGATTAATTACTGTTGTTGAAATTAGACAATATATCAACCTATATAGATTTTTCCCTCAGCGTTATTACTTGAGTTTTCAGCACACAATTTTGTAACACGTGTGATTGGGCTTCATGAAGTCCAGAGATTATACCCTATTGTGAACATGTTGACTTCATCTCTGAGGCTACGAGAGGCACTAGTTTGGAAGTCAAAATGATAAAAAAAGAATCTATTGTGTCAACAATTACCCGCAATTATTGGACTCTTTAATTGGCATTAAGAGTAATTTACCCCTTTGACCTTAGATAATTCTGTGTAGTTTCTTTTCTGTTTTCTTTTTTCATATTTTACACATATAAAATAATATTTGGTAGTTGTAAGGTATTACTTAGATTAAAGTAAAACATAAACTCAAGTAGTCCCTTAATAGAAAATTCCTCAGCCGGTTTTCCCCCGTCACGGTGATGGGGACTAGGCTCTTCTTCCCTCCGTCCCTGCTTTTACCACATCCTCCCTTTTCCGTGAGGGTAGCCTCAGCAAAACCGTTAATTAGCCATTTGAGGGGCACACATTTTAACACACTTGGAGGTATTTGGGATTGTTAAGGAGCTGCGATCTGCTCCGTACCAGGAACTGTACTGTGGGGTCTTACGTATTTTTTTACATGAATATCACTTGATTACGTAACTCTTCGGCACAAAACCCAGTGGCTGCCCATCCCCTGTAGAACAAGACCCAGGAGCCTTACAGCCGCCTCCACAGTCGTGCAGTCTGCGCCGCCACTGCCCCTCTGGCCCCATCTCCTGCGACATGTTCTGACCCCGCGGCACACACCCGGACTCCTTGCTGTGCCCTGATGTGCTGCGTCTAGTTGGTGGCAGAGCCCTCGAGCCTCTTGTTCCCTCTGCTGGGGACATTTTTTAAATCTCTCTCTCTTTTTTTAATGTTTATTTATTTTTGAGAGAAAGAGAGAGAGAGAGAGCGAGGGGCAGAGAGAGAGGGAGACAAAGAATCTGAAGCAGGCTCCAGGCTCTGAGCTCGCAGCCTGATGCAGGGCTCTAACTCATGGATTGTGAGATCACGACCTGAGCTGAAGTAACCGACTGAGCCACTGAGCGTCGGAGGTGCCCCTGGGAACATTGTTCCCACAGTTACCTAAGTGACTTACTGCTCTTCCTGGTAACTCTTATTAAAAGTGTGACCTCCTCCTTTTCCTGCACCCTTTCCTTCTTTGTTTTTCTTCATTATCTCTTATTATCTACAAACGTTCCATAGGAATTATTTTTTTTTTTTGGTCTCTAGTAGAAAATTAGCTCTGTGTGGACTTTTTCTTTTTTCCTTCCCCACTGTTTTGACTACAGCTGTATCTCCACCACCACCACCAAAATACCAGTGCATGGTACTGTGTACTTAGTGCTGAGTAAATATTTGGCAACGGAGTTAATATATGTCCCACTCTCCTGTCTCCTAACTCCTTGCTATAAATACGATTGTTACTGGATTGCTCTGTGACTCCGGGCTGAATCTTTTAACCTTGTTGGACCTCATTTTCCTCTTCTGTCATGTGACAGAATTGAAGCAGCTGGTCTCTGAGCTCCCTACTCAGCTCGTTCTGACATTCTGTACGACTGCATTATCTTCAGGGCGCTGGGGTGGCTCAGTCGGTTAATCGTCTGACTTCGCCTCAGGTCAGGATCTCATGGTTCGTGAGTTCGGGTCCCACACTGGGAGCCCAGAGCCTGCTTCGGATTCTGTGCCTCCCTCTCTCTCTGCCTCTCCACCACTCATTCTCTCTCTCTCTCTCAAAAATAAGTAAACATTTAAAACATTAAAAAAAAACCAAACACAAAAAACCAACCTGCATTATCTTCAGGAACCCAAATCCTACTGGTGGCTTCCTCTAGGTCAGGGTTTCTCAGTAGTGGCACTGTTGACTCTCGGGACCAGGCCATTCTTTGCTGTGGGGGCTCTTTTGTAGGATGCTTAATAGTGTCTCCGGCCTCTGCCCACTAGATGCCACTCGCCCGTCTCCCAGTTGTGACTCCAAAAATGTCTCCAGACTTTGCCAGATGTTCCCCAGAGGGCACAATTGTCCCTCCCGGTGAACCACTGCTCGCCTCCATCCTGGTTCTTCCCCTGGGCATCTGGGCCATGGGATTAGATCTCCTAAACTGAGCAGCTTTAAAGAGGCCCTCTGCCTTTTTCTACAAACTGTTTTCAGCTTAATTGCCTTTCATGGCCTTCATCTAAAGTGTCCCCACACAGCCGCTGCTGTGTACCCGCTGTCTTCCCCAGAGATGCGTTTCGTTGCTGATGCCCGTTCTGTGTGAACATTTTTGCCTGGCCGATACCAGGTTAGATCTCCCGCTCTTCCATCTGGGGCTCTCTCACTCTTCTCAAGAAGGCACCTGTTTTGAGTCGTCTGTATTTTGCGCCCATTATTGTTCAGACAAACATCAGCATCTTTTAATCATCTTTCTGATTATATTTTTCGTCTCCTTTCTAATCTGACTCAAATTTGACTGCCAGTTCCCTGACATTTGTATTCTCATTTAAACCTTTATCTAAGGGAGATATTATCATATACCATTTTATACATTAGGAGGGCAGCTCTGGTGTTTAACATTTGTCTGAGACTCGGAGCTTTTCCCAGGAGCAGCGTCGTGGGGAAGGCCCGTGGGTGGAGCAGGGCCGCTCTTGCCAGGGGCTCCTTACTGTTTGGTCCCTGTGGCATCTTTGGGAAGCAAGGTGTGAAGACCATTATTGTATAATTCCTTCACTTTACAGTGAGGAAATTGAGGTCTTGGGAGGTTAAATGACTTTGTTAAAAGTTAGGGTAAAAAATACTACAGATGTTTCCAGACTAGCAGCCTCATGTTCTTTCGTTTAGTCTTGATGAGACTAGGAATTTTGATTCTATATAAATGTTAGAGAAGCTTTTTTGGTTTTGGTTTGAAGCTTTGTTTCCTTTTGTGTAGCGGAGGATATGCTAGCCTGCAGGGGTTACTTCTTTGACTAAACCAACACATGTTTTCAGTGGGAAATAATTTAAGACAACAGAACACAAAATTATACGGTCTGCATTAATTTTTTTTTAATATTTTTATTTTGGGGAGAGAGAGAGGGAGAGTGAGGAAGGAGCGAGAGAGAGGGGGGGTACAGAAGATCCAAAGCAGGCTCTGTGCTGACAGCAGCGAGCCCGCAGTGGGGCTTGGACTCAATGAACTGCAGAATCATGACCTGAGCCAGGTCGGATGCTTAACTGCCTGAGCCACGCTGGTGCCTCTGAGAAAGATGATTTTTGAAAGTCCTTTCATTTACCCAAATGAAATCTTGGCCCAGTTTCAGAGCTTTTTTCTTTCCACTAAGATTAAGAGTATGCAGAAGAAATGGAAGAATTGCACAGGAAAGGAGATTCTTTATTTCTTGTGACATGTTCTCACCCAAGATTGAGCAGCCATTAAAATACTGCTCTGTCAACTCAAATCCTTTGATTACTGTAGAGCCACAACTTTATTATTATTATTTTTTAAGTGTTTATTTTGGGAGAGAGAGAGCGTGCCCAAGCAGGGGAGGGTCAGAGAGAGAGAGAAGGGGAGACAGAATCCCAAGCTGGCTCTGCAGCGTCAGCGCAGAGCCCGATGCAGGGCTTGATTCCACAAACCTTGTCCTGAGTGGAAACCAAGAGTCAGATGCCTATCCGACGGAGCCACCCAGGAACTCCTGTCGAGCTACAACTTTATCATCGTGCAAGCAACCATCTGATGCTTTTGTTTGAATTGTTCTGAGGAAGGTGCTTTTTCTGTGTTTTACGTTTCAATCTTAGATTACTCCTGATTCTAAGATAAGTGTGCCGGACCTACCCAGTCCTCAGAAGGATGACAAGCCAGAAGTACAGAAAATGTCCACCACTCAGTACAACGAGGTGGTGAATTTAGAGCCTGAAAATACATTGGATCGACATTCCTTTTCTTTGCCCACGTGCCGCATTAGCGAGTCAGTGAAGCAGTTAATGGAACTTGCCTATCAGACTTTACTAGAGGCCACAACCAGCAGTGATCAGTGGTAAGAGTCCTAAAATTGGCAGTGACTTGGTTAAATGTGTGTCTAAACTAGACATTTATTAAGAAAATTAGCTGGAATTCTTTGGGTTTTCTTTATATACTCCTTTGGCAAAATACATTTAGGAGTAACTGTTTTGCCACTTGGCCTTCGCATGGCCATCATGTGAAGGAAATATACTAGACCAGAAGTTAAAGCTGCAAGGCAGTGTCTCCTACGTCTTTTGATAACACAGAACAGTAAACAATAGTTTGTATGTCACGTATCTGTACTCATTCTTTCCTCTAAAAGAAATAGTTTTGAACAGGACGTACAGAAACACCATTACATGACAACTCACTTCTCCATCACCAAACCCTGAGTGGCAACATGAGGTTATCGTAGTAATCGAGTAGTAGTAACACTGTTTTGGGGTGTAATAACCCTGACTCGTTTTTCTAAATCTTTGTGGAATTCCTTTGTATTCAAGGTACGTAGTTTAAGATGTTCTTATATGGAAGTAAGCTGTACAGACCTTATATTTGCTCAAGTGCATTTTAATAATAATCTTTAGGTATTCTAAGGCCAGATTTAAAGGGCAAAAAAAAATTGAGGTTAGAGTCTATCCTAGAAATGTTGATTCAACTCCTAGCATTGGAGTAAGAAGGAGAAAAGGTGAAAGCTGACAATCAGACCAACTCAAAAAGAACCAAATGAATGCCTTTATGGACACCTTGCCCTTTGCAGAGTGCGTCCCTGAGTAGGTGACATTTGCTAGAGGCTTAGCTCCATTTGTTACTGAAGGGATGATCTGGGTACCGGCAGATTGATAATGAGAAAGAGGCTTTGGGTTAATGCTGCTCTTCTTGAAATTATTACCAGGTCCACGTTTTTAGAACTGCAGTCTAGTTAGTAAACACTGGTTGAAGATGTATTCCCATGTAGATGAATGGCATTTTCAGTAATGACCAAGGCAGGTGCTGAGGTGATGACTAATGTGTACTTGGTTTGAGTTTTTTTCCCGTTGCCAATACCCTTATGCATTTCTGTTGAAACTGTTTTTCATTAGTGCCGTTCAACTTTTCTACTCGGTGAGGAATATCTTCCATTTGTTCCACGATGTCGTGCCAACATATCACAAGTAAGTGCCCCCGTGTCTGACTTGTGTGTGATAGTGTAGGTCTAAAGTGTTTGTAAGTTGGACTAAAACGGGTCGTTTTATATTCCCACCAAAAACATTTTGGTTCCTAAAATTCACAATTAAATGCAATAAGTCATTAAAAAACATGTTTAAGGAATATTAGTCATTTGTTAGTAAAAGTCTAAACGTCTATATATTTTAAAATTTCCCAGCTGACTCTAAACTGTAGCCAGTTTGAAAACTGGAGAATTAGAAGAGAGTTTAGTGGTTCGTTACACACATGTCAAAGGAATTTGGAGGAAGGGCAGGAAGTCCCCACTTCCACACACTTGTCAGTGTCAGACTTCAAGGGCATTAGTATACTCAGCTCTGCTAGGTTGACATACAGAGGCGACTCAGGTCACCACTGGATTCCCTGGCTCGCTTTTTTGTGTTTGTCCCCGGGCCAGTCTTAGGGGATCAGGCCGCACTCAGGCGGGATGCTGTCCCCGTGAACGGGGTGGGGGTGTTGAGGCCGCATCTCGTCACATAGTGACGTCTCCCCTCTTGTGCGGGAGATGGTTCTTAAAGCCTGGAAGTGCCTTCAAAGGGAAGTAACTTTTCCTCCACCTCAGCTTCAGCAACTGGTGATTCTTTTTCTGCTCCTCCTGCCGGCCTAGGGAGAACCTGCAGAAGCTGCCACAGCTGGCCGCCATTCACCACAACAACTGTATGTACATTGCTCACCACCTACTGACCCTCGGGCATCAGTTCAGACAGCGCCTGGCGCCCGTTCTTTGTGACGGCACCGCCACCTTCGTGGATCTGGTCCCCGGCTTCAGGAGACTTGGTAACAGGATGCTTCACTTCAGGAAGCCGTGCTGATGATGCAGCCCCTCGGCCTAGTCCCTTTGTAATTTGTGACAGAGGCGGCTAGAAATTGGGTGGTGGTCCTGAGCTGTACTGGGGAGTGGGAGAGTGTTTCGTTTGCACGGTTCCCAGTCATGTAATTTGCCAAAGTGAATGCAGTCTCTGTGGAAGTGTCACTTTTCCACGACACGACTTCATGGTACGCCAGAGTTCCATACTGCCTTGCTGGTGTGCGGTGAATTCACCAAATCAGAGTCACGTCAGTAGAGTGACACATAATGAGACTTGTGATAATTCCGCCAGTATTGTCGGTAGGAGCTTACTAACATCAGTGTGTGTTCTTTACAAAACCTCAAGATAGCTCCCCCTCTGCCACTCAGCTTTACTTGGGATTATTAAAACTCAAAGAAATGAAATGCGGAAGACGTCAATATGTTTACTATAAAGATAGCCTAAGAAAAGCGGAGGAGCCATATGATTCACTTAGCTTTCTACTTCCTGACTTGCCCCTTAGGTGGTGTTGATGTCGCCGAAAAATAAGTAGCTGCTTCTTTTGAATAAGTAGCATTTCTTCTCTGACCCTGGACACACTATCCGGAAAGACTTCCTATCCTGAGCATGGGTTTGTGGGCACTGGCTGACATATTAGAGGCGATCACGTCTAGGAAGCTCACGGCAGCTTTATGATGTTCTCTTGCAAGTGATAGTTTTCAAATAAGCGGGCCGATACGTGATTCATGCTCGTCCCTCTCCTCCCGCCCTGGCTGTGTACTGTGTCACTGAACAGCGGTGCTGGTTCTGTGTTCTGTTTCTCCACCACAGGTACAGAGTGTTTTCTGGCCCAGATGCGGGCGCAGAAAGGAGAACTTCTGGAAAGATTATCAAGTGCTAGAAATTTTTCCAATGTGGACGACGAGGAGAATTACTCTGCAGCATGCAAAGCGGTCCGGCAGGTGGGCAGCAGCTCCCAGCCCTGACGCTTGTACCCCTTCTGTAGGTGAGCCCCCCGGTCTTTAAGCAGCAAAGGACGTGCAGCAGGTAGCTCAGGTAACCCCCACGCCCCCCATGGGAAATACGGGTACCTTCTGTGGGCACGTCTACAGCCTTCTCCTTTCCTTTTCCCCCAAGCCAACAGCAGGCTATCTTTCCATCTTCCCGGTAAGGTGGCCAGTTATTAATAAGTCCATCAGAGCAAGGTTTTGACCCATGAACTTGAGTTTGGGAGATTTGAAACATTAGCTTTTACCTCAGTGCCCCTCTCTCTTAACGTGATTTATCTTTTATTTTGTTTTTAATGAGCAAATGGTTTTTATTGACTTATTGAAGTTAGAACTAACATGCAGTGTTACATCCGTTTCAGATTACGATACATTATAATTCCCAGTTCTGTGCGTTTCTCAATGCTTCTGGTTTAGCTTCTCACAGTGGTTTTCCCATCCTCAGCATACGTTCTGCTTTTCCTCAAGCAGGGACCTCCACTAAGGATAGTCAAGAAGCTCATATTTGTGATCACTTTCCCTCCCCTTCTTATAATGCCTCTGCTCCTGAGCACACACAGGTGATCCGCGTGAACGTAGGAAACAGGAGTTGCAAGTGTCTCTTCCGTGTCCATAGCTGTATTCTCCTGACAGGTTCTGCACCAGCTGAAGAGACTTGGGATTGTGTGGCAGGATGTCCTCCCGGTGAATATATATTGCAAGGCTATAGGGACTTTACTCAATACAGCGGTTTCCGAGATCATTGGCAAAATCACTGCTCTCGAGGTAAGGGCCGTTAGGTGCCCCGCCAGGCTTGCGATGGCCAATTCCGATCTCTGATTGTCACTTTACTAAGAAAATGATGTTGAAATCTCATTTTCAGTCAACGTAGGTGGTAGAAGAAATTGTGTTTTCTGTCTAACTCATTGTAGGGTTATTTATTTTTTTTTTTGTCTTCATTCTGTTTTGCTGGCAACTTGCTAGTTTCTCTCCTTTATACTATACAAGAAAGTAGGACGATCCCTTCTTCTCCATCTCCATCTGTGTAAATTATGAATGAGGAGGCCAGAAACTAGGTAGTCCTTAGATGTGTTGTAAAGCATGAATCACGTATTTATTTAATTTGCAATTGAACCAGATAATTGAGTAAAGAGAAATGCAGCCTTCCGTAGGTACCCCTTTTCTGGCATGCGGTTGTTGTTGGGATTATATACGTGAGCTTACAGGCAAGGTGCCTGGGCTCCACCAGCTGGTGTCTCTAAAGCATTGATTGACTGAATCCTTGTTTATAAAAATATTCCCTGCTTTACAGCAAGCGGTGCAACATTCTCCTGGATAAATGGGCTCTGTCAGGCAGGCACGCTAAATTATTGACAATCTGTTGAAACATATTTTGTGTCATTCTAGCTTCAGGAGTGTTGTCAGAGCTGATGAAATCTCATGTCTAATAAGGTGGGCTAAATTGGCTGGAAAACATCTTGCTGTAGCTGACCGCTTGAGCAGCATGCACTCCAAATTTGCCCTTTTCTTACGACTTCAGTGGCCCAATTCTACTTTGTGTTCCCTCTGTGCAAATCCAGGACATCTCTACTGAAGATGGTGATAGATTGTATTCCTTATGCAAAATGGTGGTGGATGAAGGGCCCCAAGTATTTGCACCTCTCTCAGAAGAAAGCAAGAACAAGAAATACCAAGAGGAGGTTCCGGTCTATGTGTCCAAATGGATGCCGTTCAAAGAGTTGATGATGATGTTACAAGCCAGCCTGCAAGAAATTGGGGATCGGTAGGTATTACCCTTTTATGGAGGCAGGTATCTCTCCAGAAATAGTTACAGAGTGTGAGCGCATTGAGAGCCGAGCTTTTTCTCTGTTTCTTAACCAGTTGCTGCTCAGGAAAGAGTTCCATATCCAGTGGCAGTAGTTGGGGCCTTTGCATGGGCGGTAATGTGTGGCTCCCGTTACCACTTTCCCCTGTTTGATGACAAGAAAGGCTTCTTGTTTCATATCATTTTGGTCTTGAACATAGTGTTTGGCATGCCGTACAGATGGTCTTTCATTTGTAAGAAGTACAGCCTCCTGACACCTGGATGGAAATCGTTGCCCGTTTTAACCAACAGTGGATACATTCTAAGATTGGCTTTGATTTGTTAACAGAGAAGTGACTTTTCCGTGTATGGGATATTCAGCATCAACCACCATTTGATGGACCAGCAGTTTTTCTGCAGGGAGTACAGTGGTTTTAGAGATAAAGCATCGTACACATAGAGAGGATTCGTCTTGTCTTAAACGTGACGGTTGATGTTTTTCCCATCGGTTGACATTGCTATGTGTGGTAACTGTGTGCTTTATTGTATCATACTCAGTGTGCAGAGGTCATCGATGCTGTACAAAAAGATTGATATGGGTGAGGTACACATTCATGGACGCTTTTATTATTGTCTTGGTAGATATTAATAATCAGGGTATCCATACCTGCATAGGGAATCCCAGCATAGACCGTCAGGTCCATCTTCATCCTTATAGCTGCTTGTCCGCCTGGGTTAGCTTAGTTTATTGGTGTATTACAGGGATCCCTTGTGTTAGATCACTCACCCCAGATGGGTCTGAGTTGTTCTTGGCAAATGTTGTCCATTCTAAAACACAGAAAGTTAGAGTGCTGCCTGGAAAAAGTCACATCAAAATACTTCCAACCACGTTAGTACGAGATCTAATGTATTTGCTATTTACAGGTCCTTCGGGGGTAATCAGGTAAGACTCTAGAGGGCAGCAGGTAAGAAATTTTCTTTCTGCTGCTGCAGCCTAAAAATCATTCTTTGTGATGAGAACAGTTATAATACTGGTCTATCTTGGCTTCTTTTTTTTCTGCCTGGGAAGAATTTTTCTCTTAGAGGTTTCAGTAAACACAAGGATAGTAACTAATTGGGAACATTTTTTACTGAAGAAACTTATCTCCAGTGGTGTAGTTTAAGTGCTTTAAAAGCATAAAATATATATATGAAGGAATACAGTATATAACATATTTACAGTTAGAAGAAAACAAGTAAAAGGTTCCCGTACCTATGACCTAACGTAAGAAAAATATTGCCGATCCTGCGACGACCCCTGTGGTTCCCCTCTCCACATACTTGTCCCTGCAGACAGCCACTGTCTCGAATTTTGTGTTCCCTGTTTCCTTTCCTTTCCTTCATAGTTTTGCCACATTTGCGCGTGTTTCTGAACAATGTAAAGTTTAGGCCTGCTCATGTTTGGACTTTGTGTAAACAGAAGTTTCTATAACTTGCTTCTTTTGGTCAATGCTGTGTTTCTGAAGTGGACTCATGACCATGTGCAGGGCTGCGTGCGTGTTTGTCTTCAGAGCCGTAGCGCATTCTGTTTTACAGGTACTTCATTATTCAGCCCGGTCGCTTCATAGTTTCACCAGTATTTGGTATTGTCAGACTTCACAGTTTGTGCTAACGTAGTTAGTATGAAATGGTAGTTCGTCGTCATTGTAGTTTACATTTCCCTAAACTCTAAGGACATTGAGCATCTTTTTATGGATCATTTGTTCTTCTTCTTTTGTAGTAAATTACCTGTTCACATTTTGCCCTTTATTCTATGAGGTTGTTTATGATTTCATTATTGATTCATGGGAGTTCCCTATGTATTTTTTATGCCAGTCCTTTGTTGGTTAAAATTTGTTGCCTGTGGCTCATTTTTTAAAACATGCACTGATCCCCAGACTCCATATAACCATGTGAGGATGCAGCCATAGTTCTCAAGTTCAAACTGGACTTACTGAGTGTAGTACATGTGAGGATGCAGCCATAGTTCTCAAGTTCAAACTGGACTTACTGAGTGTAGAACGTGTGAGCATGCGGCCATACTTCTCAAGTTCATACTGGACTTACTGAGTATAGAATAAGGGGGAACAGTCTTACCTTCCTAACCTGATCTCTTCATCTGACTGCGCCGATACCAAAATGCAGCCATGAAGCAGAAGAACTTAAAGAGATTGAGTAGAGGATTCATAAAGAAGGAGAAGGATGCCAGCATTTGTTTTACTTCCATTTAAAACCAATCAGCGTTTGGGGATCCAGTCCACAGTTTTAAACTCTTGCTTTTCCAGAGACATGGCAGGAAATAGAATTGTATCTTTTATTTTGCAGGTGGGCAGATGGAAAAGGGCCCCTGGCAGCTGCATTCTCTTCCACTGAAGTAAAAGCTTTAATCCGTGCCTTGTTCCAGAACACAGAAAGAAGAGCAGCTGCCCTCGCTAAGATTAAGTAGCTATATCCTCCCAGGAAAGCCATGTCTTGACTATTTGGATTCCTCTCTTGGCATATGTAATCCTTTAAAGACTTCTGGGGATCATCCGTTAGTTTTGGTGAACCAAGTACACTGTGGAAGTCTGATTTCACCTAAGACCGCCTTACCTCCTGGCTTGAATGAGGCTCTGTTGAAGAACTGGATGTTAAGATGAGCTGTCAAGTGAAGCACCTCAACTGGTTGACTTCCTAGCCGTCCGCCCTAATAAGACACTGTAGGGCCGCACTGCTCCATGTTGCTGCTGGGCCTTCTGGGGACTGTGTCCTTTGTGAATGTACAGCCTGGCCTCTGGTCAGGGAATCCAGGGGATTCTAAGGGTCAGGGCAAAGAACCTGTGAGCAAATGCTAGATGTATTTTGGGGGACAGGGGAACTCTATTTGTCCTTACAGGAATTGAGGAGACTTCCTTTAATATTCTTTCCAATAAATAATGCATTTCAGAGTCAGGATGATTGCCTTTAATAACACGGTGAGCTTTGACAAAAGACACCAGCGAAGTTTCTTGTCTTCCGTGCCCTTCTTCTTATTGACACGTATGATCCCCACAGAGGACTCACTGACGTGTCATCTTCTTCCTTCTCTGAAGTCCTAGGATTCCTAGGACTTCCTTTCAGTGTACACTTTTGACAGTTTTTGCTATTTCAACTAAATTCTATTTTCTTGGTTGGCTTTTTTTCGTTTCCACCTCCTTAAGCTCCCCTGTTTCTGTGTCCTATCAGATGGCAGAGGTTTTCAATGGATGACGTTCCGTCGGCGTGTATATACGCCCTGCGACCTAACTCTGGGCTCTGGAGCCCCGGCCGTTATTTGCCGGACGTAGATAATTCTTCAGCTCAACTTAATCTGTTTCTAGCTCTTTTCAGCCACTGGACGAATGCTTCCTGTCAAAGTCACCCTCGGCCTCTGCAGGACTTTGGAGTCCTTGATATTCTTCGTACTGAAATACAGTTTCCTCATGAAAAGAGGGCGAAGGGTGTGATTTTTAGGTGCCGTTGGGGTAGTTGGCTGCCTGGGGAAAGTTTTCAGTCCAGTGGGCATGCTTCCCAAGGCCTTGACCCCTTGATTCCTGGCACACAAGAACAATTACTTTTCCCCCCTCAGCTTCCAGTGTCATGCCTTCACCCCCTCACTTCTGGCTCCGCCCCTTGTCATTCTGGTGACGTAGTGTTTCTTTTACCTACTAGAGGAGTCACAGGATGATGAATAAGAAAGAAGCCCGTTTCTGTTCTTAATAAGAGAAACTGGGTGGTTAACGGTAAGCTATTTGTCTATGCTGAGCAGGTCCTGCTACGGGAGCTCACAGAAACAAGGCCTGACCCTGCTTCAGTTTTTTGAGAACAAAGGCATGGTATCTGCTGAGCGAGAAGGCAGCCATTTTCACAGGTGAAAAAAATACCTGCTTTGGAAACTTGGCACAATTTCACGGAGCAGTCTTTTCTCAGCAGCCGAGAGAATGGGGAACTGAGGACAGAGCTGAAATAAATGCATCCCAGGCCAATCACAGAATAGCAGGTTTCTTTTGTTCGTAGAAGCTATTCCGGTTGCTTGACAGGTACGGCAATTTGGGGGTGGGATCTCTTGTAACTGAAAAGCGCTTCTCTTTCCCTCCTCTCAATAGCACAGAAAACTGCACTATAGTTCTCCTTATAGAGGCTGGTGGTGTCGACTATGTCTCCTCACGGATGTTTGAATGCGGCGGCCCACAGAGCAGGCGCACCACATCTTCCTCCTGGGCCAGGGCCGTGGATGGCAAGCGATTAAGTGCGTGTCCGTTTTGATGAGAGCGGAGCCGTCTGATCGAGGGCGTGGGAGTTGTGTTTTCTGGCAGCTCCCGCAGGGACTTGAAGGTACGGGGTCTTACTGGGAACCGGAGCTGGAAGAGCGTTGAACCTTCTTCTGGAGAGAGCATGCAGGCGATGGGAGGACGAGGCCGCGTTTCGCGGGCTCCGTGGGCCACCCAGAAGGAACCTCTTCCCGAATAACAGAACTATACGAATGGCTCCCAAGAATGAGACTCAAGGAAGGTTCCCCAAGCTTTAAGGAGAAAGGAAAGTTTTTGTTAAAAAGGCAAGACTGCAGACAACTTGAATCCGCTCAACTGTGGCTTCTGTCCCCGTGTGGATCATTGGGAACCTGGTCCACGGTCAGTTTTGCACGAAGACCTCTCTCTAAAAGGGAGACCCTCCAGACGGCACCCTTGCCTCAAGCCTGCAAGCACCACGAGGCAGCTGGTCTGGTCTGTGGACATTTTGCTCTAGGCTTATATGCTGTCCTGGGTCAGCCCACGATAGTCACCCAGACCCTGAGCAGCATTTGTACCGGAGGCTGCAAGATGGGCCGGAGCGATCACTTAGAATAGATCGAATGGTATTTCTTTTGATCAATGCCATTGTTAAAGAAGATCTTCCCACACTGGCAGATCCGTACACCATCAGTTAAGGCCATGACTCCCAGGCTTTCATTCTGTGGCCTATTTGATTTCCCAAGATTTTGCCCGTCTGAAAGTTCTGACGTGTATGCACACACACACATACACGCTATAGTTTTGTCATAAGGAAACCAGCCCCAGGAAGCCTCCCCCAGCACCACAGCTGCTTTGTGCCCTGGATACACGAAGCTGTGTATAGGAGTAGTCTTGCGAAGGGAGATAACTCTAAAGGCAGAAAGTGGAGAAAGCTATTGGAGATGATCCAAGCACTCTTAAAACTGGGTTTTGGTGCCCACATTCTTCCTAATCATAGACTTGATTTTTGAACACTTGTTTTGTGATGACTTCCTCCTAAAAATAACAGTGTGGTAAAAGCCTGAAATCTCCTGAAAGCTACGAAGCCCCAGTTTTGAGTTGTTCAATTACCATATGGTTTAGACCGAATTCCTCACTTTGTCATGAGCTTGGTGAAGAATTTTGCGATGGCACGCGATGTAACCAGGGACGGGCCCTAGATGCCTCAACGCCAAGTTATGAAACCTCTGCCTGGAGGTTGGGAGGAGGGCAATAAACTTGATGAGCTATGTTTGAGTTCTTCACACCTCCTCAGAAATCAGGTGCCCTAGATTTCTTGTTTGGTGTGAAAGAGCGCCGTGGGTGGGGGGGCCTAGTACCCCTGGCCCCTCTCAGCCTCCTGTGCAGTTTTAAAACTTGCTGCGTTCATTCCCCCCTTCATTCCACTTATGTTTACTGGGTGCCAGGGGTCGCCCCAGTCACTGAACAAGCCCCCCCTCCGAACAAAAATGTCCTGTCTCTCTGGTGATTTAAATTCTAGTGATGAAGACAGGTAATAAACATTAAGTAGATTAGGTAGTATGTCTGAAGATTTTAAATGCTGTGGAAAAAATAAATGTAGAGTGAACTCCACCAGAGTCCCAGAGGAAGGGGAAAGGGGGAGGGAGCTACCTTTCCAAACGGAGTGGGCAGAGTACATCTTCTGAGATGATGAGTAAGTAAGCTGGGCGGCTACAGGATGCAGGTAGTTCTAAGCAGAGACCAGCCCTTGCAGAGCCCTCAAGTGGGAGAAGTGTGCCTGGTGCCTGGTGAACTCAAGGAATAGGAGGGGTCAGGGGAGAGTAGGAGGCAGGGAGGTTAGCAAAGTAACAGGAGAAGGTAAGATTGTGTAGGCCATTATAAGGATTTGGGTGGTCCCCTCCCCCTCTTTTTTAATGCTTATTTATTTTTGAGAGACAAAGTGCAAGCAGGGGAGGGACAGAGAGAAAAGGAGACACAGAATCCGAAGCAGGCTCCAGGTTCTGAGCTGTCAGCACAGAGCCCAACGCAGGGCTCGAACTCACAAGCTGTGAGATCATGAGCTGAGCCGAAGTTGGATGCTTAACCCACTGAGCCACCGGGCACCCTATCCCCCTCTTTTTAGTTGAGTAAATGGAAAAGTTTAGTAGCTTAAAAAAAAAAAAAAAAAAGATGGGGAGGGGAGCATATATAAAAGTATAGAAAATATGGTAAAGCCCTAGGTACCCATCACCCATCTTCAACAATTATGATCACACAGACAGTACAGCAGCTCTGATCATCTGTGCCTCTCCGTCCTTGCTCCCACAAACACACTGAGCATAGAAGCAAATGCCAGATGGCCGATCATTTCAAACCCAGGGCTCATTCGTGTGTAACGTCTGACTCGTTTCCTTTGAAGCTTTTTCCATTTGCATCCTTTCGGCCCTCGCCATTCCCCCCTCTCCTCTGCCGGCAAGCGGGTCCTCTACCCACCCGCTACCCTCCCCGTTTCCCCAGCCTTACTTCTCCACTCATCCCCTCCTGTTCCCTGAACCCTGGCTGTGAGATGAACACCTACCAGCCTGAGCTGACTCATGCCGTTACGTCCCTTCGGAGCCTCCTCCCTGCCCCGGCCGCTTGCTCCAGCTACCCTATCCAGTGGTTTCTGGGTGTTCTAAAGGTGCCCTTCACTGGGCAACAAGACCTTCATCTTGATGGTTTCATCCGAGTGGATATCCTCTGCCCCCTTAGAACCATATTTTCCCCAGTTTCCTCCACAGAGATCGTCTTCACAGACCTGGTGACCCGGCTCCCAGCTATTGGGTCCAGGGGCTGGGGTCTGCGACTAGTTTGGTTTAAGGCAGGGGAAGCCCCTGCCCGAAGGTCTGTCTGGAGGAGTGTGGGGTGTGGAGACGCCACTGCCAGGTTTCTGTCTCCCACTCCCATTCTCTGACTTTAAAGCAACAGTAATTGTTTTCATTTGCACCAAGGGCTCCGTCTGTGCTTGATTAACATGCAGCATGATGAAAATTATGCGTGACATGAAGTATGTCAGATTACCTCTGTTACAAATTTCCTTTCATTTCAACACCAAGCTGTGCTCCTCAATGCAAAGTCTATAAAGAGTTTGCCACAACCTGCATCTGCATTATTATTACTTAGAATGAGAAAATTAGCACTTCTTGCTCAGCAACGCTCTATTTAATAATGTATCCTGGGATCTTTGGTAAAGTTAACCTGGATCGCACCGGTCTGAAGTAGCAGTAGATCTTTCGCCTCTTCTTTCGGAGCTGGGGCCCTTGCTCTTGCTCACGAAGAGCATGGGTCTGTGATTACATGTGCAGCTACTTTTGTTTTCAAGTCCCGTGCAGTAGAAGTCATCTGAGTCTTTTGACTCGGCTTCTGAAAGCCAGGTTTTCTTTTTCTGTCTTTTCACCTATCTTTGGCTTCATTTTCCCTTCGACTATGTCTGTTCCATCCTCTCCAGGCTGAAGACTGTTCTTCTTGATAGCGGATACGGAAGCAGGGTCGGAGCAGTCCATCCAGCTTTCTCTTGGTTTTTAACGTCACACTGTCCACTCCCTATGGAGCTGAGCTCTTTCTGGTCCTTTCCTTTCACTAACTCTACTCCCTCCCTGCCTCCCCCCATCCCCCAAGCGCCTTGAAATAATGTTACTTATAAACTTCAGTACATCCTGGGCTTCCCAGTGGTATTTTTCTGTGTCCAGGCCATCCTGACACTGTCTCTTATGAAGGGCCTGCTTCTTGTTGTTTCATAGAACTCATTTATGGCTTCCACCTACAGCCAAAGTGCTGCTTTTTTTTTTTTATGATATCATCATATTTTATTATATTGCCAGGTTTTCAGTCTTAAATTCCCTCCCCCTCCCCTTTCATTCATAGTGTGGCATTTTTCTTTTGAAGTCTACGGCCTTGAGATGCTTTCTGGCATCCTTCCTTTCTGGAATATGCTTTCGTAAAGCCAGGGCCTGTGCCTAGGCTGTGTTGTTTCTTCCTTGCCTGTTGTGAAATTTCCAGTTGTCCTTTAACTGTTGTTTTGAATAAAAAGTGCCCCCGTTTGCTTCTTTGACTTTCCGAAAAGTAATTATTAGCAAGGCTAATAGTCCAGAAAACACACTGGGCCTTCTGGGTTTTAGCAGTGGGCTTCTGGCTGGCTTATGGGAGCGCCTGTGTCAACCTCTTGTTCATTTTAGAAAAACACCAGCCACCTCTTCCATCTACAGGGGGTGGCAGTGTTACCTCTGATTCTTTCTGTTTCCCTTTACCTCATGTGTCTCGTTGCTTAACATTCCCTTTATCCACCTGTGATCATTTAACTTGGGGTCCCTGAGAACTCAACGGAATCTTCATTTCCTGGCTTTTGTTGGTCTCTTACTGATTTCTCCAGCAAAGCAGTAAGAAGGGAAGAGCAATTCAGCTAGAGGGGAAGCCGACCTCTATGACAGCTTTTCTTTTCCTACAGGCAAAGTCACAGTCTCATTAGGAAAGCAATGTTATCCTAACATGAAGCAAAGGTGAACACCTTTGAAAATTTGCACTTGAGTGTATTTTGCCTTAGAGTTTGCTTTAGAGCAAAAAAGAAAGGGGCACCTGAAAAAAGCCTCCAGGCAGAGTTTTCTGGTTTTGGTTTCATCTGAGGTGAGTACATGGGGACCGAAAGGGCAGGGAAGAGAGACTGAAAGGGCCTGTGCTCTGGTCCTTTGGAGGATCTTCTCGGTGGCCAGGCGATCTGGTTGGCCTTGGGAGGAAGAAAGGGCGGAAGAGGCCGAGCTGGAGGGTGGAAGGCTAGTGCGGCCTGCGGGGTCCCAGCGACCCAAGGCTGTACTTCCTCAGCTCTGTGACCTTGCGTGAATTGTTTATTTTCTGTGACTCAGAATCTTCCTTTGTAAAGTGAGGACAATCGTGTGCCTGAGCTCAAAGTCTTGCGAAGATTAAGTAACATAATCTATGTAACATACACGGCATAGGACCTGAACCAGAATAGTGATCATAGACCTGCCAACGCCTGTGTTCAATGCTTTGATCTCAATGCACCCAATTTAGAATTCAGTTCTATAGGTAGTTCCCCAACTAAACTGGAACTTCTTTGAAGGCAGGAAGGGTGCCTGATGCTTTTCTTGATGTGGAGCTGGGCAGAGTAAGCGTCATGCATAATCACAGAGTGGTTTGCAGTCAGCTCCGCACAATGTGTGACATTGCAAGCCACCTAAAGAGACAAGGGGGCCACCTTTGGTGTGTGGGCTGCAGTGTCCTTTTTTTTTTTTTTTTAAGTATTTTGTTTTTGAGAGAACAGCAAGGGAGGGGCAGAGAGAGAGAGGAAGACACAGAATTCAAAGAAGACTCCAGGCTCCAAGCTGTCAGGCAGAGTCCAATCAGGGCTCCATCCCACGAATGTCAAGATCATGACCTGAGCTGAAGTCGGATGCTTAACCGACTGAGCCCCCCAGGCATCCCTCTGGAACATCCTTCTAGGTAACCTGTGAGGCCTCAAACATGGGAAGGAATTGATCTGGGGACCAGGGGACCTTGTTGCCTTGGCTGTGTGTGGATATTTGTATTTATGTATATGTTTAAAAACCTGTTTACAGTTTATATCAGCCAGAGACACAAACTGCCTTCAGTTCTTGTTATCAGCAGTCTTCAGCACCAGTGTAGCTGGACAGGGTCCCTGAAACACTGCCCAGTTCTGTCTGCAAGGCTTCCGAACTGGTGAGGATCAAACTGTCTCAGTGCACTTGGACTTCAGCCTATGTGATTGACATCTAATTCTTCATAGGGTGACCTTTAGATAGAATAGGCAGTTAGCCAAAACAACCAGTTTGCCAATAATTCTGCACAGATAGGGCTTTATTATATGACCTTATTATTATTATTATTGCTATTTGAAGTGCTTTTTCATTTGGTTTCATTATCATGATGATTATTTTTGGGTGGAGGTGGGAGGATTTAAGGAAGAAGCTTTTTTTTTTTTTTTTTTAATTTTTTTTCCTAGTCTATATGGTTGTCTCTGGGAGTGAGCACAAGAGGGGGACAATGAGAGAGAGGCCTTGGGGGCTGCCGGACATGCTCCCCTTCTGTTCCGGAGGCAGGAGAGAGGAAGAGGGAGGGGACTTCCAAGCAGAAAGCTGAAGTCTCTAGTTGGAGACACAGAGAGAAAGGGCAAGTGTGCAATGATTTCAGTGGGGCCAAGGGACCTGAGTGAAGGCAACCATTCATCGTAATGCTCACAGAACCCGTGGTGATAATCAGGTTAACGTGCATTTCCTAGTTACTTTACAAAAGCGACTCGTGATCATCACCGTCAGGATTTGCTGGGTGTCAGAAGTCATGTGGGCAGCTCTGTCCACTTGCTGAGGGGCTGGACCTGGATAAGCCAAAGACTGTGCTTCCACATTTACTCCTAAAACCACTCCTTTGAGGAAGACACGTGTCCCTCCTTTACAGACGGGGAATCGAGGCACAGACAGATTCAGTGTCCTGTCTACAGACCCACAGTGGGTGATGTGAAGTCAGGACCCCCACCCAGGCTTGTTTTGCATCCAGAGCTGGTGCTCTTTTGACTGTTGTCATGAAAAGTCCTTCCCCCCAGGGGTCTTCCTGTCTCCCATGTGTCTCTAGAGGTATTCTGTGGCCAGAGCTGCTAACACAGAGTACCCCAAGCTGGGGGGCCTTCACCAGCAGAGATGTGTTGTCTCCGTGCTGGAGGCTAGGAGGTCAGGGTCAAGGTCAAGGTGTTGGTAGGCCTGGTTCCCCCTGCGGGCCGCAAGGGTAGGGCCTGTGCCAGCCCTCTGTCCTTGACTTGCAGACGGCCGTCTCCTCTCTCTGCATGTCTCTTTGTGTCGTCTTCCCTCTCTGCGCCTCTGTCCAAATTTCCCCTGTTTTCAAGGACACTGGTCATATTGGATTAGGGCCCATCCTAATGACCTTCTTTTAATGTGAATGCCTCCTTGAAGACCCTGTCTCTAAATATGGTCACATTCTTTGCTTTTCTTTTATTATTTTGAAAAAATTTTTTATTTATTCATTTCAAGAGAGACAGAGAGAGCAAGCAGGGAGAGACAGAGAGAGGGAGAGAGAGAGAGAATCCCAAACAGACTCTGCACTGTCAGCATGAAGCCCAGTGCGGGGCTCAAACTCACAAAACGTGAGACCATGACCTGAGCCGAAACCAAGTGAGATGCTTAACCGATTGAGCCATGCAGGCGCCCCCATAAATACAGTCACATTCTGAGTTAAGGCTTCAACATATGTATCTGGGTGGAGGGGACGTGCGACTCACCCCATAGTAGGTCACAGTCTCACAGCTGTGCTTAGACACTGTTAATGGGAAGAGGACTTTTCCTAGTGCCCATCATTGTCTGTTTTATTTGCTCTGTTAGCTGACAGCCATGCACATAGTTACCTTTGAAGTGAGCCTGCTCACTGGAGTGAGTCTCAGGTCAACAAAGCATTCAGTGGGCTCTAATTTAATTAGTCACGTTACTGTGACAGCTGCTTTGTGACCCCGTTCACAGACCGGCAGAGGACGGAGACGAGACTGGCAGAGCTCATAGTTGATTCCGGGCATCCCTGATGTGGCCCCACGGCCCTCGGAACCATGCTCCTGTTCTGGCAGGGAAAGAGAGGGAAGCTCAAGTGGCATTTGTGTTTTTCTAGCCTAGGTATATCTTTTAAAATTAAATGGGATAAAAGGCAAGACCATGCAGTTTCGTTCCCCTCTTTCCTCAGCCTGCCACATGCCAGGTCAGCTCTTCCATGATGTGGAGGGTTCCCGAAAATCTCCTTTGCTGCGGAAGCTTCCCAGGCTGGTGCTGGATTTGCCAGCTGCTCCAGCCCACCCCTGCAAGCCGGCATGCTTCCTCAGACCTCTCCCTGTCTCCCCCTCCTCAACTCCAGCCTTCTGATCGCCTCTCGCTCTGGGGGCACTGACCGTGGCAGGCCCTCACTGGTCTTCCCAGACCCGTGGGGGGCAGAGGGTGCTGATGTAAAGTCAGATGACACAATTTTCTTCTTGCTCCTGTCACTTGGCCTAGCCATGTGAACTTGGGCCAACCGTTCAGCTGCTCTGCTCCCTATGTGTGGTCACCTACCAAGTGGAGACAAATCCTTGTGTCGCTCACCTTCCAGGATGGTCGTGAAGACAGAATAAACGTCAAAGTTGCTGCCCTACACAAGCCCATGTGAAAACGGAGAAAACTCTCATTTTGCTTACATGGATTTTACCGTCCGCCATATTACTGGGGTCATGGTGTGGTCTCCGTGTTCTGTATGTGTGTATCTGAGCTGGACTGAGTTCCCAGAAAGCAGAGCACCTTGTGCAGTGCCCAACACTGCAACCGTATAACTGGCAGGCATGAATGGGCTTTGGATGATTGATGACAGCTAGTCTTGGAGAAGAAGGGAAAGACCAGTAGGTGACAAAGTGGGTATCCAAGAAGATTGCACATAGAAAGAGTGACTTATTTTCTGAGTCATGAAGGTTTTACAGTCACATCAGTCGTTAGACACTGATTTAAAATGTCAGGTGACTATTGCTGAACTAGAACAGATGTTTGGGAAGTTTTTAATCAACCACATGATTGATATCTTTTGCTACTCCTTTTTGTCTTAATGAAAGCAGATGAAAAATACCCTTTGTGTCCAATGAGGACACCCCTGACTCACCACGTGGGGAAATCTCAGTCCATGTTTGGCTGAGTATTCCACAAGCTTACGTCTTTAGACAGAAATTTAAATGACTCCCAAAGTAAACGCTTTTGTTGTTGTTGTTAGTGTTTTTATTTTTGAGACAGAAAGACAGAGCGCGAGCAGAGGAGGGGCATAGAGAGAGGGAGACCCAGAGTCGGAAGCAGGCTCCAGGCTCCGAGCTGTCAGCACAGAGCTTGACTCTGGGCTTGAACAAGTGAACCGCGAGAACGTGATCTGAGCCGAAGTCAGACGCTTACCCTACTGAGCCACCCAGGTGCCCCCAGAGTAAATGGCTTTTAAACAAAGTGAAAAATAAGTAGTTGCTTAACAAAATGAACAATTTGGGGGGGGGTATTTTTATTTCTAGTATGTAAATTATAAACTTCATAGTTTATCTCTGAGCTTGGGAAGTCATCCAGAAGCCACGGATGTTTAGCAATCATTGTAGGCTTAGAAATCATTTCCTAGAATACAACTTGGGTAATTTTTGGTCTGAATAGTAGAACAAGAGAGGCCTTGTCCCCCTATCCTCCGGGGAATGTGTGCTCCTGCATGGGGACCAGAGAGGTGTTTTTTTCTCTGTCCCTCTCACTGTTTATGGCTGCCTCAGGGGCTGATGCAGCAGGAGTGCAGGGCCAGACAGAAGGGGGCTAATTTTGTTTTTGTTTTTGTTTTTTTTAATTTTGGGACTATGAGGTGCTGGTTACTGGGCAAAGTGCTAGGAGTAACTATGCATGCATACTGTGTTTTACTGCACTTCACTTTATTGTGATTTGCAGAAACTGTGTTTTTTTGGTTTCCTTTTGTTTTTTTACAAATTAAAGATTTGTGGCAACCTTGCATTAAGCAAGTCTGTGACACCATTTTTCCAACAGCACTTGCTCACTTCCTGTTTGTCACATTTTCGTAAATCTTGCAATATTTCTAACTTTTTCATTATGATTGTATTTGCTAGGGGATCCTGTGATCAGTGATTACAGCTTGCTGAAAGCTCAGTTGATGGTTAGCATATTTTAGCAATAAAGTATTTTTTTCAAGTTTGTTTATTTATTTTAGAGAGAGAGACAGAGAGATGGAGCATGAGCAGGGGAGGGGCAGAGAGAGAGGGAGACACAGAATCGGAAGCAGGCTCCAGGCTCTGAGCTGTCAGCACAGAGCCTGACGTGGGGCTCGAATCCAAGAGCAGTGAGATCAGGACCTGAGCCTCCAACTTAACTGATGGAGCCACCCAGGCACCCTGAGCAATAAAGCATTTTGAAAGGAAGGCACATACCTTGTCTTGTTACATATGATGCCGTGTTGCACACTGACTGGACTGTAGTATAGTGTGAACCTAACTTTTATATGCTTCTGGGAAGCCGGAAGATTCCTCTGACTCACTTCGTTGCAGTATGTGCTTTATCGCCGCAGCCTACGACTGAACCAGCGCTGTCTCCAGGGTGCGCCTGTGCAAAAAGAAGCCACTAACTCTGGATTTAGGGGACTCGGCGGGAAGTTTTGTGATGGGTTGACAGCTGAGCTCTATCTTGAAGCCCCAGACACTTTCTAGATATGAAAACATGGGGGAAGGACATTCTAGGCTGAGAGCACAGCCTCAGTGAGGAGTGGGAGTGACGTCCACTTGAGGAATATTCTAGAACTTTGAAGTCGGAATGTAGTTTATGGGGTGTGTGGTGGGGGGATGCAGTGAAACCTGGGGCCACGAAGAGGAGGAATCCTGCCAGCCACACGGAGGATGCGCTGTGTGGGGCTGAGAAGAAAGTCCGGGAGATTGTTAGAGAGCTAGAGGTGATAGTCTGCACCAAGGCAGGGGCACCTCCCTGACCGGACGGGATGGTGGAAGGGAGGAAATACCTCGAACTGGCAAGTGCACACGTCGACCGGCTGCTTCAGCAGACTTCACCGAGCACTTGCCGCATGCCAGTCACTGTGTGCAACTGAAAGAACAAAGATGAAACGCCGGTGTCCCGGGTCTTGCGGGCCCATCTCCAGTCAGCCCTCACCCAGCTCCCACAGGCACGGGATGCAGGAGCTGCTAGAAGGGGCTATCCAGTGCGGAGGCTGTTGGAGGCGGCGGGGGGACATTTAACTTAGGTCTTTTTGTTTTTAAGTTTGTTTATTTATCTTGAGAGAGAGAGAGAGAGCAGGAGAGAGATGGTGAGAGAGACAGAGAGAAGAGAGAATCGAAAGCAGACTCTGCACTCTCAGTGCAGAGCCCGACGTGGGGCTTGAACTCACGAACTGAGACTCTCACCTAAGCCAGAATCAAGAGTCAGACGTTTAACTGGCTGAGCCACCCAGGCGCCCCTAACGTCGGTCTTAAAGGATGGTGGCAGGCCGATTGTGTCCCCAGGCTGCTTTTTAAAAACAGTCCCCAGGATAAGGACTGATCTTACCTTAGTTCTAACAGCTCAGCCTCACCGGGTCTGCCCTGCTCCAGCTTCTGCTCACGTCTCCTCTCTGCTCTCTGGCTTCCACTTTTCTTTAGTCTCCCGGTGCCACCAGACTCTTGCCGTAGGGAATTTGCCTCTTGTCTTTGTCAGGAGCAGGCTCACCCCTCCCGGATCCCAGCTGAATCGTCTTTTCTTTGGAGAGGTCTTTCCTGAGTCTTCAGACTCAATCATGTCTCCGTCACACGCTGTCCTTGCTACTTTGTACCCCCCCACCCCCCTTGGCACGTTTTCAGAGCTATGCGTGTGCACGTCATGCGGTGCTTTGATTCACGTGTGTCTCCTCCCGCTGAACGGTAAGCTCCTTAGGGCAGGGATTGTGTCTGAAGTTGCTCAGTGTTGCCGTCTTCAGTGTTTGCACCGTGCCTGGCGCATAGTACATGCTCAGTGAATGCATGAACAAAGGTGCAATGCTTTATTATGAGAATATTCTAGGAACAGCTGATGACTGGCTTATGGGAGCCAGGTTAAAGGGGAGAAAAAACAATGAGGCTAGAAAAGTATGTTGAGTAAACTTGGGGGCGGGGGGAAGCCTTCTGTATCATGCTGAGTATACGCCGGGTGCCAGTTAGATGCTCCCATCACACACTGCCCTTCCCTCACCGGAGATGGTGACCTGATGGTTGGCTGGACAGAACAAGGCTCTAAGCTCTTCGAGGGTAGGGGCTGTTCCCGAGTCATTCACGAATGTAACTCCAGAATCTAGAAGAGTGCCTGGCACTCAGTAGGAAACCACGAACACTTGTTGAATGAAGGAATGAAGGAATGGCCAGATGAATCAACACTTCTACCATGGGAACTATGGAAGTTTTTTAAAAATCTATTTTTAGATTTTCTCTAGGAAATTTACTTTGGCAGCAGGGTAGAAAGGAGAGCCCATTTGCACTGATTTTATCCTTTCATATTAATGGTTGAGCATCTGGATTTGCTCGAAGGAGGGAAGGTACAGGCTGATTATAACAGACTAGACTGGAGACAGGAGGTCATCACAGTAACTCTGGGGAGGATGCTGGTGGTCGCTCAGGGTGGTGGCTGTGTTGCCGGAAGAAGAGGTGGATCTGAGGAATGTCCAGTTTGAATGACTCGGTGGAAGGTCAACAGTTGATAGCAGGCAGAGATGACCCCCAGATATCCAAGATTTCTATTTGCCAAGGAGGAGTCAGACTTCCTGCCAGGGGGGTCTTGCTGGGGAGAAGACGGGTGGGGACCTCCCTCCTCCAGGCCCTTGAGGTCTTTTCTGAGGCAGCCGCCCTCCACATTTGCTTAGGTGTCCCCTACTTTATTTTTTCTATTTTAAAAAAATATTTATTTTTGAGCGAGAGTTAGAGCGCAGGCAGGCAAGCAGGGGAGGGACAGAGAGAGAAAGAGACACAGATCCAAAGCAGGCTCCAGGCTCTGAACTGTCAGCCCAGAGCCCAACGCGGGGCTCAAACCCATGAACCATGAGACCATGACCTGAGCCGAAGTCAGACGCTTAACAGACTGAGCCACCCAGGCGCCCCAGG
The DNA here is from genome assembly GCA_017311185.1 of Proteles cristata cristata. NCBI lineage: Eukaryota > Metazoa > Chordata > Mammalia > Carnivora > Hyaenidae > Proteles > Proteles cristata. Next base: position 335,702 of record JAESUZ010004658.1, on the reverse strand, counting down.
CATCCCCTACTTTAGATTTTGGTCAGAGTGACAAGACAGAAGAGAGGACTTAGAAAGCGGTATGCTAACGAACAAGCAGCTGATTACCACTTGAGACCACATAGCTCTTCTTTTTCTTCTAAATACACTTTTATCCATTTCTTTGTGTTCAGTGCAAGCAAAATGGCAACAGACAGGGTTTCTTCACTGCCTATTAATACGCAGTAATGGTCTGGAATAAGTTAACTGGATCTTGCATTTTCCCAATTTTCACTCACTAAAGCTTTCTTTTATTAGACTTAGGTATCATTAATTCCTTCATTGAGAAAATTACTCTCCAGAGGGCTGGATGGAATGAGGGATGCGGTTGGGCCTCATTAGGCTGTGGGATGGCATTAGAGGGTCTGGTGGCTTGAATTAACCCCAGTGGGATGAGCCGCCCGAGCTGGGAGGGGTGGGACTTGTTTGAGAGGACCTGGGGATATTGTAGATACACATGGACCACACAGCAGATAGAGGCTGGAAGAGAGTGGGAGAGGCATTCTTGGTACAGAGGAACTAAAGAAGGGAATGAAATGACACTGAAGGGAATGTACAGAGCTTCTCAGAATCTTGACCCTGCATCTCCCGCCACGCATGCTCTCATGACCTCCACTTTCTTTCTCTGCGAGAGAGAGAGTGGTTATGGGGGCCATCTAAGCAATCCAGAATCTCTAGGGCAGACAGGAAGGAAGATCATGGGCAGGCTCAAATCCACAAACAAGAGCTGAGGCTGTCACCCAGAGACAGACAGAAGGGAACATCAGGAGCAGGATGGAACGCCATGGGCACTGGCCAGAGCTGTGTCCGTAGGTAGAACTCTCTGAGCCTGCGTGTTCTGTGAATACATGACTTGTGGGGTCTGCATGTGTGGTAGGGGTAGGGGAAACCCTGGACCAGATGTCAGGAGACCTGGGCTACATGGCCTCCAGTGTCCTGTCCCATTCATGGTAGATTCAGTGGTAGATTCTTTCAACAAAATTTATAATCCGAGAATTCTGTGTAACTTGAACTTCAGTATTTTTTTTTAATCTGTCTGAAAGTGCCAGGGCCTATTGGAAAGACAGCTGATATTTTTTTTCAAGTTTTTTTTTTTTTTAAATTTCTGAGAGAGAGAGAGACAGCGTGAGCAAGGGAGGGTCAGAGAGAGAGGGAGACACAGAATCCAAAGCAGGCTACAGGCTGTGAGCTAGCTGTCAGCACAGAGCCCGACGTGGGGCTTGAACCCATGAACCGTGAGATCATGACCTGAGCCGAAGTCGGATGCTTAACTGACTGAGCCACCCGGGCACCCCAGCTGATATTTTTGAGAATAGTGAGTAAAGGAGGAGAGAAAGCAAAATTTCAAGGTTCATAAGTCGAGGCTTACATAGACATGGTCCTGGGAGCCAGGAGGTTGTCAGGGAGAAGAAAGTCGAGGGGCGGGGACAGGAGGAGGATGAGTCTATAAATGAACCACCATGGTAAAAATTGAGCTCCCAGGGCCTTCCTGCAGAGGGGTCGCGCTTCAGTTGGTTTCAGACGGGGCGCCCCACGGCACAAAATTTAAGGTGGTGTCACTCTTAGGGTACGCAGGTACTGACACTACGCTTGCTAGTGACTGTCTCCTTAAAGTCTACACTGCGGGCCCCTGCTGCCTTTCCCTGGTGGTGGTCCAGATTTCTCTGTCCAAACCAGAGAAACAGCCAGGGCACTCAGAATAGCGCCCCTGCAACCAAAGGAGTAGCCAGGAGAAAGAGAAGAGAGCAAAGCAGAGAACGACGGCCAGAAAGAGGCCAGTCTTGGTGTAATTTAAAACCCTCTCTCTTCGTGTTTTTTCAGTTTTATGGAGTTTTTGGTCCATAGAACTGTGATTGTAAAATTAAAGTGTACATCTTAATGGTTTGGTGTCTATGTGCATTGTGAAAGGGTTCCTCTCATCCGGTTCATTCACACCTCTGTCACCTCACGTATTTATTTACTTACTTTTTGGTGAGCACACCTAAGTTATATACTCTTAGCAAAATCGAATTGTACACTGCTGTGTTATAAACTACAGTCGCCATATTATAACTTACATGAGTTATAAGATGAACAAAGTGGTCATACCTTCCATGGGTATCAATGGAAGCAAGCTCCGTTCCTCTGAGTGTCGGTGGAGGTTTGGTGTGTGTGTGTGGAAAGAAGGGAGTCCAGAAACTTCTTGTATATCATCATCTTGAACCAGAACCACTTTATTGATTGTTTCCCCCCACTCCTGCCTTGCATATGGGCCATATTTTCTTGTGTGTGTGTGTGTGTGTGTGTGTGTGTGTGTGTGTGTGTGACCATTTGTTGTTGAAAACTGGATTTTAAATAATATAATACATCAGCTCTGGAAATCGCATTCACCCTGTTCCCTAGTGTTTATTGTCGTTGATGTTGTTTGTTTAGTGACTTTTCTGAACGAATTCTGTAATATCTGTATATTCTTTGTCGTGCGTGGCCATGGAAGTCTCTGCTCAGTCACTTGGTGGTCAGCTAAAGATCAGACAGAGATTTGCTTTGGGTGCCTAGAATCAGTAAGCCTCTCAGTCTTTCCAGAGGCTTCTAGGGACATGTTGGGACAGGCCTTCAACACTCGATCAGGAAGTTTACAGCTCTGCCTTAGCCTTCGCTTCCTGCTTTTTCAGAGCATCAAGGTTGGCCACAAAAGAGAGCATAGGACCTTCCTGAAGCCTTTCCCAAATAAGTACACAGGCCTGGGTATGTGCACATTCCTGTGCGTGTGCATGCTTTCTAGATTCTCTGGAATATTTCAAAAGCCCCTTATGGACACCTCATTCCCCAGCTTTTTATTTTAAGGGTTTTGATTAGCTTATTGTTTGCCCCAACTGTTATCTGTCACCTCAGGCAGCCGTAAAGTCCCACAATCATCTTTGTTTTCACCAAACCTCCTTAGGCAAAAAGCTCTTCATCCTGGTCAAGCTCAGAGTCCAGTCAAAATAAGAGGGCCTTGCAAAAGGGATCTTCCAGATAGTTCAAATAATGACAACTCTCTGGAAATGAGGCTTTGTTTTTTTTTTTTTTTATAAATTTTTTTTTAATGTTTTATTTATTTCTAGGAGAGAGAGAGAGAGAGAGAGACAGCGTGAGCAGGGGAGGGCCAGAGAGAGAGGGAGTCACAGACTGAAACAGGCTCCAGGCTCTGAGCTGGCAGTCAGCACAGAGCCCGACGTGGGGCTCGAACCCACGAACCGCGAGATCATGACCTAAGCGAAAGTCGGACGCTTAACCGACTAAGCCACCCAGGCGCCCCAACTGGAAATGAGGCTTTGAAGGAGCTCCAACTCTCTTCCACCCGTGGCTGCCAGGGTGCTGATTTTCCCTGTGATTGTGGGACTTTGGTTTCTAAGGATACTTCAGAGCTGGAAAGAAGGTGATGGAATTACAGCAAATTAAAATACTGTAAAGCAGGGCCCCTGGGTGGCTCAGTCACTTAAACGTCCCACCTTGGCTCAGGTCATGATCTCATGGTTCTTGAATTCAAGCCCCGTGTCTGGCTCTTTGCTGACAGCTCAGAGCCTGGAACCTGCTTTGGATTCTGTCTCCCTCTCTCTCTGCCCCTTCTCTGCTCATGCTCTGTCTGTCTCTCAAAAGTAAATAAAACATTAAAATGCCATAAAACTCACTGTTCTTACCAAGATTATGTCATTTTTCTTGAATAAACACTTTCCATATTGCTATAAGCCCTTGGTTAATTTCCAGACTTTTGAGAAAGTTGATTCTGATCATTTTTTTCTCCTTTTTCTCCTTGTTTTTGTGAAGAAGAGAGTTTTCAGAGGGCTTTACTCTGGCATTTTCACTGACATCACCTGTAACATACCTGAAATGCCCTTCTTTGTGATTGCCTTCTCATTTCTCAAAGCACAGCTCAAATGTCTCCTCTACTCTAAAGCCTTTCCTGCATCATCTGGGCAAAGGAGTCCGTTATTTTTTTATCTTTCTATACATCTATGTTCATGCCCCTGTTATTGCACTTCTCACAGATCACAATTATTTCTATCTGTTCCTATGTCTTCTCTCAGCCTGCAGTTTCCTAGTTTATGACTTATTCCTTCTCCATGCCCAGACTAGTTCCAAACACACAGTAACTGTTCATATGTGTAGGCTGAGCAGTATTTGTTTTAGGAGATCTCAGAGCCTAGCCAGGAAATTCTCAGCTGCAGCCACCAGTTCTCTCCTCCTCTTTCTGTGATGCATAGCTGACCTCTGTCTCTTCATTGTATTAGACGTGTGGGGGCGGGGGACACTCTGTGTGATTACCATAAGCTCAGAGTTGACACCCTGGAAGTGAGAGGAAAATAGCAAAAATAAAGGCTGTGTCCATGAGGTTCAACAGGAACAATAATAATAATGATAGCAGCTAATAGTTACTGAGTAGATTCTATGCTAGATGCCAGGCTAGGAGCATTATATTCAATGTCTCCTTCATTTCCCGCGTCAGTCCTATGAGGTGGGTACGATTATCCCCATTTCACAGGTGAGACTGGGTAAGGGAAGTGGCAGGTCTGGGGTTAGATGACGCCCATATTCTCAACTGTTCCATCTGAGGGGTCCGTGGGAAGTGTTTGAGACAGGGGAAGCCACCGAGCCCTTTTCTTCCCTGGGAACCAGTTCTGCCTCTGAAGAGCTGGGGTTCCCCGGTGTGTTCAGCTCACCCCGGGCCCAACTGGGCCACCCTGTGCTTCGAAGCAAGATAGCACTGAGGCCTCCTGTGGTAACTGGTCCCCAGGGAAGCTGGGTGGGGAGGCCCCCCTTCCTCAGCACTGGGGCAACAGGTGTAGCCCTGAGGAGAGAAATGACAAAGATTCCTCATTATCATCCCAACGCCAGCAAGGTGACAGCCCCAGACTGCTGAGGGAGCCAACCCACACAGAGATGAGGCGTAACCCAGAGGGCTCAGAAACATTTCACCAAATGCTCATATCAGTCTTCCCAGTGCAGCCCTGCCAGCAGGAAGGGGGAATGTGCCAGCATGCATGGGGCACACTGTTGGGCACAAGGGACCTGGTTGCTAAGCAACAGTAGCTGGCCTCCCCTCCTCCCTATAACCTTTTCCTCTGTTTCCAAGCTTCTAGTTAGCAGATGGGAGGGCCTGAGGCTGCCCAGCCCAGCCCAGCCCTTGGCTCCCTTCCCTGCAACAAGGGGTCTATTCATGATTTCTGAGCAGATTTATTGTCCGTTTGGCACGTGCATGTGCACACGCGGGCATGGGTGTGTGTGTGTGTGTGTGTGTGCGCGTGCGGAGGGGGAGGATAGAGGGAGGGGCTCTATGTGAACTAGGGAAACCTCACCCTCTAACCAAGCTGGCTGGGCTAGCTAATCAGTGCTGGTCCCAGAACAGGAGCAGACCCTGGGGCTTTGCATCGGTGCCACTGACCCAAATGGTAAGGCTGTACATGCGTCTGTTCCACCCCTGACCTGTCCTCTCTCTCCGTCTCTCTCTCTCTCTCTCTCTCTCTCTCTCTCCCTGGCCCCGCCCTTGGGATTCTAGGCAGGTAACAAGAGCTTCCTCTGGCAGGCAGGTCTGATGTAGGGGACCCTGGGTGGCTAACCTCTTTTTTTTTTCTCCAGGGACTGACTTATTCTCTCTTTCCACCATAGGCCTAGCCAGGTGCTTTGCACATTCATAGGCAGTGCTTAACAAATCACTGCAACACTGAACTCCTGCTCTAAAGGAGGACCAGGGGGTCCCAAACCATTACAGACCATGGTTCCAGGCTACCCACCATGAGCTCAGACACGTGGGTTTGGAGGTAGAGCACCTTCTGGGGTGAGGCCGGTTCCTCTAGAAGCCGACCTAAAAGCCACGCTGCCTTGTGCTGAGACAGGAGGGGAGCCTGGCCAGGGCTTCTTCCTAGACCAAGCCCTGCCTCCTTGTTCAGAAGGACGCCAGCTCCAAAGACGCCCTATTCCCAGAGAAGAAACCCAAACCCTAAATGCCGTTGCTACTTCTCTGCTTTCTTATGGGTGCTTGACTGACTCTCTGAAGGCTGCGGTTCTTCACTTTCATTGCTGGTGCCCTGTGAGCCTCATCTCTAGACACAAGAAGGAGGGTATATGGTAAGGGGCAAAGCAAGACCCAGGTTTCTCATGGGGAAGCAAGCCCTCTGGGTGGTGGGAGGCCTAGCCCTCCACATCCTGGGCCATAAGCGGTGTAGCTGACGGGACGTGGTGGTGTCCTGCTCCATATGGAAGTTTGGGCTGCCGTCCTCCTCGTAAGCTGAACTGGCAAGGGTGCTCGTGGGTGCAACGGGATGATTTCCAGGGTGATTCAGAAGTGACTGACCTAGACGAGTTGTCTAAGGCCTTTTTTCCCTCCCAGCCAGAGGGTCAGGAACCCGAAGTTCAATGGAACACAAAAACAGGACTGAGGAGCATGACAAGAACATTCCATGTGACACATGGAAACCCCACTTAAGCCAACATTGTTTTGGAGTCAGTGTTTCAGGTTTTTATGATCACTGGGAACAGCTCTAGGTGTTAGCAGGGAAAGCTGCTGGTCCTTGGAGGAAACAGGAGTCATTTTAACTTTTAGGGAGTCGTCAATTTTACCAGATCCTAAGTTCCTTGAAGAAAGGATCATAGTTTTTACATGTTTCTTATCAATATTGCTATTATACCTAGCATTTGCATTGTACTGTATCATTTGTAAAACCCTAGGGGTGCCTGGGTGGCTCAGTTAGTGAAGCGTCCAGTTTTGGCTCAAGGTCATGATCTCGCAGTTCAGAAGTTCAAGCCCTGTGTCAGGCTCTGTGCTGACAGCTCAGAGCCTGGAGCCTGCTTCAGATTCTGTGTTTCCCTTTCTCTCTGCCCTTCCCCCACTTGCACTCTCTCTTTCTCAAAACTAAATAAACATTAAAAACTATGTAATTTATAAAACCCGTTCAATCATATAATCTTTTGTGGGCCCCCTGCCTGCCTTCCTTCTTTTCACTCAATGTGCATTAACTGAATTCCCACTTTGTGGCAGCCCCTGAGCTCTGCTCTGGAATGCCTAGACCAGTGAGGAAGGACAGAGAGAGAGAGAGAGAAGTAAATGAGTACAATATAGGGCCACAACAGGTGCCTTATGGGTTGAAGAAACCTTCTTAGAGAGGTGACATCTAGCTGAGTCATACGTGGGAGAAAGGACAGCAGGTGCAAAGTGTCTGTGGCATGAGAGCATGTGAAGGCCTGGAGGACTGGCCTTGAACTCCACGGTGGAGGGAGTCATGCTGGCAGCTGGGGATGGAGAGGTGCGGAAGGGTGCGACCACGGGATTTTGTGAGCCATGCCATAGGACTTTGGATTTATCAGACTACAAAGATTCATTTGGTACTTTATTATTATTATTATTATTATTATCATTATTATTATTATTTCAGAGGGTGGGGGAAGAGGGGCAGAGAGAGAGAGAGAGAGAGAGAGAGAGAGAGAATCTTAAGCAGGCTCCACGCTCAGGGAGGAGCCCATGACTGAGCAGGGATCGATCCCATGACCCTGGGATCATGACCTGCGCTGAAGTCAACTGAGCCACCCACGCCCCCCTCATTAGGTACTTTCAATACGGGGTTAACTTGCTCACGTTCGAATTTTGGGAGGACTGATGTGACATGGAGAGTGAATGGAGACGAGATACAGAGGAGGGAGATTACCTGTTAGAGGTGAGAAAACGGCGGTTTGGAGAGGTGTTAGGCTGCAGACCCAGCTTTGAGCTGCTGCTCCAGTATTTCCCCTAAGGTCTTATTTTCCATCCCTCTTCTTCCCGGCACATGCACTTCAGGCACACATACAACTTACTCTGCTCTGTGCTTCCCACCCCCATGCTTTTGCCTCTTCAGTCGCCTGGAATACCCAGTGCCCATATGTGTCACCTTAAGCCCCGTGTGTCTCTGAGGGGCTGTCCCAGGCTGGCCTTTTCTGGGAAGCCTTTTTTGATCACCCCGGTAAGAAGTAAGCTCTCCTTCTGAATGCCAGCGGGGGTAAAACTAAACTTCTCTGCTGCTCTTCTGTCACTTAAACATGTTCTGCTTTTTTGTTTTGTTTTGTTTTTGTTTTTGTTTTTACATGACCTGGAGTCAGGACTCCACTCAGATTCTTTGGGACGGTTGAGGACTGTTCCATGTGGATTTAGCTAGAATTCCTTCCAGGACCCCCACTGTGGCCTATCCACTGGGACTAGATATGGTGCCTTGTGCAGGAGCTCCTCCCACTCTGACACTGGAGGGGACGGAGAAGGCTGGGGTCTTGAGGCCTGAGGAGGGATGCCCTTGATGGCTGTGGGGTGCAAGGGGAGGAGGTGGTGAGGAGTGTGGGTTTCGGACTCAGCCCAGTCTGGGTTTGAATGCCTGCTCTGATGCCTACTGGCCGAGTGAGAATAAGGTGGGTGGGGTTAGGGGCTCCAGGGGAGTACAGAGGGCTTGGGGGCCATCGGTGGAAACACACAGAGAGTCACCAAGATGAAAAAAAAGGCAGTGAGGTCACAGCCGAGGTTAGAGATCGGTGGGGGCAGGGGGTGCTGGGAGTAGGCTGTGCCTTCTCCCCCTGGCGCGGGGATCCTGAGCCACCTACATCATTTCCCCAGAGCCTGAAGCCGGATGTCCAAGCCCACACGGAGCCTCAGTATGGAGAGGAGGGTCCAGGGCCTGGGGTCTTCAGAGCAGAGGCGGAAGACCCACTGCGGAGGCCGGGGTCCCAGCGGCAGCCCAGTAGGCGACTGGGCTACAGGGGAGTGATAGGGTGGGGACAGGGAGTGGATGCGCTGTCCACATCCCCCAGACCCTTCATGGTCCCAAACCGGTCTCCCTATTGCGAGAGGCGGCCTCCCAGAACTGCCTTTGCTGTTTCCCAGCTTGGAGACTGGGTGGGCTCTGTGGTGATGGGGCAGGGGGAGGTGGGCAGGGGCCAGTGGCTGCCACCCCCCTTCCCCCCAGAGGTACCTCAGGATGGGGCGGGGCTGGCAGGCGGGAGCAGGCCACCCAGACGCCTCTGCCCTCTCCCACAGGCTCCTGGGCGCGGCGCTGGTGCTCAGGTCGGCGCGGCTGCGTGGGGCTGGGCGCCCTGGCGCTGCTGGCTGGTGTGAGCATCGGCTCGCGGCTTCTCGGTCAGTGGTCAGCGCTGGGGCCCTTCGGTGCTCTGGGGAGGGCCAGAGAACAGGATCTGGGGGACCCTTGCTGCAGGAGACAAGGGCGTGTAAAAGGCAGTCAGGACGAGGGTCTTTCTCATCTCAGCTGGCAGCAGGAGAGAAGGGAGTTGCAGCGGAGGGATAGAGAATGTTTTAGTCCTGCGGTGAGAAGTGTAAGGTACTTGGATGGATGACATGGGAAGACCCAGGACACACGTTTTCTAGAAATCATTCCCAGTCAGAGACAGAGACAGGGACAGAGAGAGTGTGCTGTGTCTCTCCGCGGGGTGTTAGGTGGGGACCCGCCTAAGGTTGGGTAGTGCTGAGTCCCAGGAGCCGCTTTTGTCTCCCGCTGCTGCAGGGGTCTCGTTCTGCCCGTTGGCTCTCTCCTTGGGAATCCCTCCCTTCTCCTAGCCTCTTCTCTGAGACCCTCTCCCGTCCTTGTCCCCTGAAGTGCTGTATCTGTGGCCAGCAGCCTCTCAGCCGGCTCCTAGGAACTTGCAGGACGAGGAGATGCCTTTGGGCTGCCCAGAGGCCAGTGATGAGGAAGCCCCACCCCCCTCGCTTCCCAGGACAGGTAGGCCACACCCCCAAGGCTGCAAGGCTGCCCTACCCCCAGCCCAGAGCCCCTTCACACCTCTGGAACCCCCACTTCCGGCCAGGAGCAAAGAGGCCCGCAATAGAGGGCCATGAACTCACAGCCAGCATCCGGGTCTCCTCCTCGGGTGGGAAGGGAGTGACATGGTCCAGCCTCGAAAAGGGGATCTCTGGTTTGGAGCCTTCAGCACACCCTGGGGACCGTCTCGGTCTCTAGCTAGGGCACCGCCATGAGTCACTAAGGCCTCTTCGGGTCCCTGCATGGCCAGGTCCCGCTCCCCCTGGCCACCCGGCCCTTCCACCCCTCCACAGGTAGGATGTGACTTTCATGCTGAGCCTTCAGTATCTTTCAGAATAAACCCTGAGGGCTTCCTGCTGGCGGTACAGGTGAGGGCACTGCCGGACTGGCTCCTGGTGTGTCACGAGGGCTGGAGCTCTACCCTCGGGGTGCGGATCTGCCAGAGCCTGGGGCATCTCAGGTGAATGGGGCCAGGCTAGGGGCCTGGGGGGGCAGGTGGCGGTGGGAAAGGGGGAGTTGGATTCCCCATCAAAGTGCTCAGGAACTGGTGAGAGGTCATTTGGGCCATCTCCTGGCCTCTGGACATGATGGTGCTCCAGCCTGCTTCTCTCCTTTGAGCAACACTGCTTTTTAACAAATATAAATCCTGGAAGAGGTCACTGTCAAAGTCTTGCTCAGTGACCGTGCTGCTGGGTGGATTGTATCTCCCGCGCATCCCGGTCACGATTAAGTGCCGTCTCCTGTTCTGTTTCCCTCTTCTGCCAAGACTCACTCACCACAAGGGAGTGAACCTGTCTGACATCCAGCTCAACAGCTCCCAGGGGTTTGCTCAGCTCGCTCCAGGACTTGGAGGCTTCCTGGATGAGGTGTGGCAGCTCAGGTAGGGCTCCTGAGGAGGTTGAGTGGGGTCCCTTACTTTCTGGCGTGGGAGCCTGGTGGTGGAGACGTCGGCCGTGTGAGATAGGACACTGAGGATCATTTCCCAGTCCCCATGAGCGGGGAGTCCCTCTGCCAGGAGAGCCGGGGTGCTGGGGGTTTGGAACACTGGGTGGAGCGAGGCACTGGGCCGCTGGGGACGGAGAAGAGCAGCTGAGAGAAGAGGGCATTGGTCCAGCAGGAATCGAGATTTTGCTGGGAAGGAGGAGGGGGAGTGGAGAGCAAAGGGCTGGGGATAGAGAAGAGAGTAACCCCAAGTGGGGCATGGGGCAAAGCGCCCTGTTCTTTGCTCACTCCCTCATCCGCTCGTCCACCGAAAACACGCCCATCCGGGGGCCCTTAATGGGCACAGATGGACTTTCTTGTCTGTAACTTGGGACCCTGCCTAGGACAGCCCTGAAGGACCGCGGCCACGCTGGTACCCCAGGGTGGGTGGTGGGTGGTGGCGGGGCAACGGGACAGGGCAGCAGTGCTGTCCTGAGGGCCTGTGAATGAGGAGGGGCCTGGGGGTGGGAAACAGAAGGGGCTGCTCCAGAGTCCTCCTTTGTCCCCCCCTGATGAGTGCCCCTGGCTTCCACACCCAGCTGCTTGCTGCCACCTCTGTTTTGCAGGGACAGCTGTGCTTCTGGCCAGATCGTTTCGCTCAGATGCTCTGGTGAGCGTGTGTCGGGTCCATGGAGGCGGCCGTGGGAGGAGGCGGTCTCCCCGCTGTCCTGAGTGTGGCGAGCTGCACAGAGAGGCTCAGCTGGCTCCGGGGTGGGCTTCCTTGCCCGCCTGCCCCTCTGCCTGCCAGTCACCTCCCTGCAGACACAGTTCTGTCCCAATAGAGCCCTGTCTACGCCTCTGTCGTGTCCCCCACCATCCACCGACCTGGGAAGATGATCTCCTTGCTTCCCTTCCTGGCACTACCCGTCCTGACTTCTGAGGCCCCTTCCCGCCATCCTCTGGAGAGCCCGCAGGGGGATCACCCTGGGCCCTTAACCAGTTAACAGCCTCAGGAGACGAGGGAAGGGGGGTAAACCAGGGGCTGCGTGGGAGACAGGCTGCGGAGCCCCCTCCTTGTGGCCCCCAATCAACCCTGTGTGTCTTCGCCTCTCCTGGCGCCTGCATCCATCCACACGGCAACATTTGGACCCCTCATGCGGGACAGCCTTCCCATCTCCCCCAGCTCAGGGTCAGGAGTAACAAATGAGAGCTGTCCACACTGGGCCGCGCTGCCCGAGAGTTAGGACCAGCCTGACACCCGCCTCTCTTCCCATGCTTTCCTGTTTGCAGAGTGCGGGATGAGGCCCCTGGCATCCCGGATAGTCGGCGGGCAGGCCGGGGCTCCCGGGCGCTGGCCCTGGCAGGCCAGTGTGGCCCTGGGCTCCCGGCACACGTGCGGGGGCTCTGTGCTGGCCCCATGCTGGGTGATGACGGCCGCGCACTGCACACACAGGCAAGTCTCGGGGGCCTCTGGGGAGGAGACGGCCTCACTTGCCTTTCCTGTGTGGCCGTTGGTACGTCCTGTATAAAATGTCCATGTCGAGGGCACCTGGGTGGCTCAGGTCATGACCTCACGGCTCATGGGTTCGAGCCCCGCGTTGGGCTCTGTGCTGACAGCTCAGAGCCTGGAGCCTGCTTCCGCTTCTGTGTCTCCCTCACTCTCTGCCCCTCCTCATTCTCACTCTGTCTCTCTGTCTGTCTCTCTCAAAAATGAATAAAAACATAAAAAAATTTTTTAAGTGTCCACATCTAATGGTCTTCCTCCCCATGTGTGTCCTGAGAGGCATGGATTGCGAAATGGCCCTCCTCACCCTCGTTCCGTGCCAGGAACAACTTTGCACGAGTAGTGGCAACCAGCCAAACACTGGTTCTCTGAACTTGCTCAGTTTTGAAGTTTTCAAAACACTTTCCTGTTCACAGTGCTCTGTGCTGCCTAATGTTTATCACAGTGTCATTAAATTACCTCCGTGTAATTATTTGCTTAATGTCTTTCCTCCCCTTTAGACTGGAAGTTTCCCGGGAACAGTGACTCTCAGTCTTGTTTACCCTGGGGTCCCTTTCTTTTTTAAAAAATATTTTTTTATGTTTTTTTAAAAATTTATTTCTGAGAGAGAGAGAGAGAGAGAGAGAGAGAGACTGCTCGAGCAGGGGAGGGTCAGAGAGAGAAGGAGACACAGAATCTGAAATAGGCTCCAGGCTCTGACCTGTCAGTACAGAGCCTGATGCAGGTCTTGAACCCATGAACCGTGAGCTGAAGTTGGATGCTTAACTGACTGAGCCACACAGGCACCCCCCTGGGGTCCCTTTCTTGATTTGTCCATGGCCACATCCCCATGGCCTACAGATACAATAAGTGCTTAATAAATGCTGGTTAGAGCAAGGAAGGAAGGAATGACAAGCGAATGAGCTCTTTGGACCTCTTCTTTTGGCAGCGGCCAGGGCAAACAGTGTACTCCTCACTTCACAGTGAGGAAACTGAGGCTGGGAGAGGTGAGGTGACTTCCCCATGGTCACAGGTAGTGAGTGGAGGGACAGGACTCCTAGAAGTTTTTCTGACTCAGAGTTAGGATGTCACGCAAGCCCCTTTGATGTTTGTTATGAAATGCGGAGGGGGCTCATTCAGGACAGAGGGGCTGGGGGTTTGCAGATGACCCCTAGTGTCTCATGTCTCTGGCAGTACTGGAGCATTTATTAAGCACCGACTGTGTGCCCAGTATCTTGGCAGCTGCTGCAAGGATACAAAGAGGCATGGCCCCTGGGTCCTGGCAGCTCCCAGCCTGGCACTAACAGTTTCTCCGGCCAGCTTCCTCCATCCAGCAGCTCCCGTAGGTCAGCCCCCCGCCCCGTCCCCCGTCCCCCCTCCCCTGGGCTCAGCATGGCCCCTGTGTGCAGTTTCAGGCTGCCCCGGCTGTCCAGCTGGCGGGTGCACGCAGGGCTGGTCAGCCACAGTGCCCTGGGGCCGCACCGGGGGGCTGTGGTGGAGCGGATCATCCCTCACCCGCCCTACAGCACCCAGAATCACGACTATGACATCGCCCTCCTGCAGCTCCAGACACCTCTCAACTTCTCGGGTGAGGCATGGAGAGGGAGGGGGTGGGGGTACCAGCAGGCTGCGGGGGGGCGGCGTGGTGGGAGCCGGGCGGCCCTGGGAGGCCTGAGAGGTGAGCTCCCTCTGCGTTCCGCACCCCCCCGCCCCCTGCCAGCGCTGTTCCCTCCGCAGTGCTGGGACCTCAGCTTCACCCCTGCTTTGGGGGACAAAGGCTCTGGCCCTGGTCGTAGCTGGAGCACGAGCGGGACTTGCCTCCGAGTCCGCAGCGGAGCTTCCTGGCTGCTCCGACCACCAACAGGCCACCCCAGCCCCGTCCCCAGGCGGGCCCCGGGTCCCAGCCACAATGTGACATGCTGCACAGTTTTCCGGACGTCTGTCCTTCAGCCCTCATAACAGCCCTGACAGGTAGCCGAGGCAGGTGTGTACACACAAGCACGGCCCCGTTTAGCGAGGAGAGTGACACCCTGCAAGGTCCATGGCAAACGATTCACAGCCTGATGTCCGGGCTCTCGCCCGGCTGCTTCTCCACAGCACCTGTCCTAGGAGAGCGCGCCCACCCCACTCCACCCCCCAGCATGTGCGTGCACGCGCGTGCTCACCAACACACACGCGTGCACACTCACTCACGCAGGTACCCAGGCACACGCTCTCTTGCACACACACGCTCGTGCACACACTCACACACTCACATACACTCCTCCCTCCCACCACCACCTTGGGTTTCCCAAATCCCAGCTGTTGCTACGTGCCCTTGGCCTATGTGACTCTGAATTTCCTCAGCAGTTCACATTTCTATACCGACTTAAGTACATTTATTTTTCTTAATGTTTATTTTTGGGAGAGAGAGAGAGAGAGAGCATGCCAGGGGAGAGCAGAGAGAGAGCAAGACACAGAATCTGAAACAGGCTCCAGGCTCTGAGCTGTCAGCACAGAGCCCGACGTGGGGCTCCAAGTCACAAACAGTGAGATCATGACCTGAGCACAAGTTGGATGCTAAACTGACTGAGCCACCCAGGTGCCCCTAAATTGACTTGCGTACACTTAAAAGGGGGAACTTCAAGCCTCTGCCTAACTGGAGAGCCCACATTACCTATAGCAAATAGGTAAGAACCATAAAAACAGAGTGAAAGCAAGACAGTGCGTAAGTCCTGGCTAGGTGCTCTCTGCAAAATTCTGTGCCTGGGCCTGCTCTCTGTGTTTCGGCGGGGAGTGGACGGGCCACATGGAACCTTCCTCCTTGATGCAGTTTGAGGGACTGAAGGAAACCCTCCCTCCCCTCACACATGGTGTTGGTTTAATGGCACGTGTATGTGCCTCCTGAGAACGAGTGTGGCCCCACCCGTAGGACCTGGCACACACTTTGGAAGCAATGCCCCAAGAGGGATCCAACACCCCAAGGGAAATCCAAAAGGAGCACGGATGCCCAGAAAGGAATTCCCCGTTCTCCCTCAGTCCCCGGGTCGGGGGTGTGCAGTGTGTGCACTGCCCAACTCAGAAGGCAGCACGCACACTGCAGTGTGTACCCTGTCCTCTGTGTGAACGGTGACCTCCCTGCAATGGGGTACAGTGCACGACCTGTACAACCTCTTAGGAGACCTGGTTGGTGGGGGCCGGGAACCAGGAGTGTTGGAGAAGGGGGCGAGGGGGAGCTACCGGCCCTGGTGCTTCCCCAGGCTGAGGGTGAGGTGGTGAGGGAGGGAAGCGGAGCCTGAGTGGAGCCCAGAGCCACCTGCCTCTCTACAGACACGGTGGGTGCTGTGTGCCTGCCAGCCGAGAAGCAACATTTCCCAAGGGGCTCGCAGTGCTGGGTGTCCGGCTGGGGCCACACCGACCCCAGGCACAGTGAGTCACCCCCCCGGGGCCCTGGGTACAAAGGCGTGGGGGAGGGGGGAGCATCCTACCCCAAGGTGACACACCTCTACCTCCCATGCCCACCTACCCGTCTGGGCCAAATGGCAGTGCCGACCCCCTTTTTCTCGACGTCACTGTCGGCCCCAGTCTCCCCTGCCTGGGTCTTCCTGGGAGAACACCCCCTGAGTTTCCCCTGAAGCCAGGCCTTTTACACCCCTGCCCTTTCATCTCAGGAGAGCTATGGCTTCAGCATTTGGGGGGAGGGGGTGTAGGTGAGTTCCGGTCCTCTTCACTCTTAAGTGTGACAGACCCTTGCCTCCTTCCCAGGATCTGCAGCTCCCACCTTGAGCTCCCCTCTTTGGGTCTCATGTCTCTGGGGCCTCTAACCACCTCCCCTCTAGCTGCTGTGTCTTCCTGGCCTTGCTTGGTGCCGCGCAGCCCGGCTCTGCCTGCCCCCATCTCGTGTCTGCCTCCCACAGCCCACACCTCAGACACGCTGCAGGACACGGTGGTGCCCTTGCTCAGTGCACAGCTCTGCAACAGCTCCTGCATGTATGGTGGCGCCCTCACCCCCCGCATGCTGTGCGCTGGCCATGTGGACGGGAGGGCTGACGCGTGCCAGGTGCGGCAGTGAGTGGGCCGTGCCGGAGGCCGGGGACCAGGGGAGCCTGCTGTGGCCTGGCCCCTGGTCCCAGCAGCCTCCCGAGGAGGATGGGTGTCTAGGCGAGTCGAGGAGTGTGGCTAAGGATTTATGGAGGGATGAGGCGAGGGGAGAGGGGCCCTGGTGTGGAGGGTCTGCTCCCGGGGAGTTCTGGTGCCCCCCCCTCCCCCCGCCAGGAAGGACTAACTGCCCATTTCTCTGTGTCTCTACATCTGGCTCTCTCAGGGTGACAGCGGGGGCCCACTGGTATGCCTGGACAGCGATACATGGCGTTTGGTGGGGGTGGTCAGCTGGGGCCGCGGCTGTGCAGAGCCCAATCACCCCGGGGTCTACGCCAAGGTTTCCGAGTTCCTGGACTGGATCCATGACACTGCGAGGGTGAGTGTGGGGGCAGGGGTGGGCGGGCCGGTTTGCAGAGGACCCAACCCTTGGGTGACCCACTGCTCTTAGGCCTGGGCGCTGCTTGGGGCTGGGGAATAGTCCCTGGAGGGGAGGAGGAAGTGATGTTACAGCACCAAACGCATTGGATTGCTATCAAGTTAAGTATTAGCTAGGCAAGAGTGGGCCTGAGTTTGTAGCCCAGATCTGCCGTTTACTGGGCCGAGCTTCGGCCCATTCCTAACCTTGGCAAGCCCCGTTTCCTGGCCGTAGCTCATGGCTGCCCCGAATGCCCCTGCGGCGGTGTAGTGAGGTAAGACCCCCGGGAGCCAGCCGGGTGCCCTAGACCTGTGGTGAGTGGCCCTCGTGTTGTTCGTGGGCGTATTTCCGACCGTCATTCGTTCCTGCTTTCTCAGGCAGGGGTGAGTGCCTGCGCTCCCTGCACTTTGGAGAGAGCTGGGCCTCTCCCAGTCTGGGTTCAGCAAAGGATTAGTTCTTGTGTGACATCGTGCAGGCCACTTGGCCTCACCGTTCAGTGGGAGGGCCCAGGAGGAGAATGTGCACGAAGACAGGTCCTTTGTATAAAGTGCAGATGCAGCGCGTGGTGGCGAGAAGCCTCCTTCTCCAGGGCTGGGCACGGGGCAGGCAGCAGGTGATACATTTTGGAGTTTGCAGGGGATGCACCCACCCAGGCTCTCATTCAATCCTGGCAGAAAACCCAGAGAAGCTGATAGTTTTAGCTGCATTTGATAGAAGTGGAAATGAAGGTTCTGAACGGTGGTTTCCTCAGATGGAAATTTCTTGGCCGGACGGTGGTGGGGCCGTGCTGTGGGTCCAGCCCGGGCGCCCTCTCCAGCCCTGCTGCCCTCCACCTCACCGCACGCAGCCTCATGCTTCCTGGGTCTCTGGCAGGTCCACTAGATGAGAAGAAGCTGCAGACCCCGCTGCAGAAGTCACGGACCTCCTTGCGCACAACACAGACATCACCCAGGGGCCAGCCTCCGGGTCCAGGCCTCTCCCCTCGGGCCCTGGTTTTGAGTCCCTCTTTCTCACCAGAGAGCCTCAGTAACAGGACAGTGGATGGGGCAGGGCTGGGCTGGGAAGGTGAGGGGAGGGGCGGGTGAGGAAGATGCCGCTGGCAGCAGCTGGGCATCCCCTGCCCTCTCCCCTTCCGTGCACACATCTTTTGGGAGGATGCTCGGGGATGCCCTGGGACCGCTTTCTCCATGTCCCTCAGGCAGCAGAAGTGCCTCCCTAGAGCAGCCTGTGGCCCGAGGCTTCTGGGCAGATGCAGTCACGGTCACGGCCACGGCTGGGCCCATGGAGTCAGGATCCTCCCCACTCTGCCTGTTTTTGTGGGGCTCTGGCTGTCTCTGCAGGGCAGGGGCGGGGATGTGTAAGAATGCTCTGGTTGGCCTTGCGATAGGACTTTGCTTTTACGACAATTCTTTGAACTAGCCCAAGGATGGCTGTCATTGAAGTGAAGTGATGGATGGTCTCGGTCCCCTCATTTTCTCTTCCTTTCTGTGTCTCTCTGTCTCATACACACACACTCTCTGTGTCTCAGATCTCTGTCTTTGTCTCTCTCTCTCACACACACCCCCTCTGTCTCTGCCTCTCTTCCTCCCTCTCTCTCTCATACACACACACACACAAACACACACACACACACACACACACACACACACACACAGAGGCTAAGGGATAGAATTACAATTAAATTTTCCTCCCATACATGTTGCTTAAAGCTCCGGATCTGACTCCTGCTCCTCTCCCTAGAATCTGGGCATTCACTTACTCAGTTCTTTACGTTTCTTGAATCTATGCATCATAGTCTGCAGCAAAGAGCCCCCGCTGTCCAGATGGGCTGATGCCACAGCTCTGAGAGCCTCGAAGTGAGTGCGTCTCTGGCTCTGGCTTCCCGAAGAGACCTCTGTCTCCTTAGCTCCTGTTTCCGTGCTGGGCCTTCTGTCTTGGGGAGATTTCTTTCTGAGTTTACGCCCAGTTAGCATTTTCCTGGTCAAGCTTCCCCCTACTCTCTCCTCTGTAGCAATTAAAATGCGCTTGGCATCTTGTTTCTAAAAACTGCAATGAATTTTTTATGGTGCTTACCCAAGGAAATGCAATTAGTGCTTAGCAATAACAACTTTTTCGTGAGTTTATCGGCGTTTTGGGGGAGGGATAGTACAAATGAATATTCATTCCTGGAGGGTCTGCTCCCTTTTGGTGAAGTGCACTAAAAAAAAGGACCTCGGTTTACTGCGGCTCCATGTCCTGGGAGGGGGGTTGCTGGGGGTCGGCTCTCACATCGCGGAAGTGGCGGGGGAGAGACTGGCGGGTGGCAGAGAGCCTCACCCCGGCTCCTAGACCTCCAGCTTCTTCCCCGAACTCAAGCATTTACCACTGGAATCTGGGGAGTCCCCATCCTGAGAAGCTGGTTCAGGGCAGCTGATCCCCCTGGGCAGGAAATCATTACCAGCAATTCCATCCACTGTAATCTTTTTCCTCACGTCACCTGTAATCGTTTGCATATTTAAAGGGAGGTTTTTCTTTATCATTGTCATTATAGCCGGTTAATAATCAGTAACATAGGGCCATTACAGTTTATCAACACAGCTCACACATCCATCACTGAGATCTCACACTACTGATGCGGTGAAGATATTATTATTGTGCCCACTTTACAGGCAAGCAAATTAGTTCAGAAAGATGTGGCATCTCCCCAAGACCAGCCACTAGTAAGCGCCAGCGAACCCTGGATCTTTCTTTCTTTCTTTCTTTCTTTCTTTCTTTCTTTCTTTCTTTCTTTCTTTCTTTCTTTCTTTCTTTCTTTCTTTCTTTCGTCCGTCCTTCCTTCCTTCCTTCCTTCCTTCCTTTTTTTGAACTCTGGGTCTTTCTACTCCACACTTGCATCATGGTTCAGCATGGGGATGAACGAGATGGTCCAGCAATGCACAGCAGTGTGGACTTGGAAGGTGCTTTATCACCCAGTGGAGTCACCTGCCTGCACGGATGCATCGCCATCCCTGCTTTTTATCGGGGAGGCGGCCAAAACCTGGCAAGTTAAGTGGCTGCTGCCAGAGACCCTCCTTAGGCAATATTCTTACAGATTTCCTGTTCTCTGTGAGGTTCGCGGCCTGACTTAAACGTTACAAATGAGGATCTTCCACAGGCGGACGGTAAAGAGAACCCTAATTAGAGAAGTTGCTAATAGCGATTCCCTGTTTAGCTACAAGGGCTCCCAAGGTCTTTTGGCAGCTACCAGTCAGATCCGCAGACTCAGAGGCCCCTGCCTGCCCTTCCTTTGTTAGCACCCGCCAATCCAGCTCTTAGGAAAGTGAGGAGAAGGGATGCCTGGGCTCTGTTCCCCTGGGTCAGCTGCTGGAGTGCAGGGGTGGAGATGAGGGCAAGGAAGGGTGGGAAAATTCAGGTCCAGAAGGATTTTAATGAGGATCAGCTGGAGGCCCAGCTGTGTTAAGCTCTGTAGGGACTTCAGAGGTAGAGAAGCCAATTGCCTTATTGGAGCAAGGAGACTTATTTGCAATAAATTATTAGCGGCCCGCCAGGCGCAAAGCTGCGTGGTGAGGCAAGCATTGCGAAGGGAGCTCCAGGGGCCTATCATGGAATAAGTGAGGGCATTTCCATGCAGGAAACGAGTCTGTCCCGTTTAAGGATTCAGCATCCCACTTGCCTGGGTAGAGACTGTGAGCCCCGCTAAGACTTCGTAAGCAGCTGCTCCTGGCTGCCCATGCCCAGGGTGGAACTGTTCTTCTCTTCTGTGCTTTTGGGGTCTGGAAGGTACAGTGGGGCGCAGGCTCTCACTACGTGTTGGGACTTCTGTGGGGCCCTGCTTTTCCTAGAAGGGCTGCTGTGAACGAGGGGGCGGGCCTGCCAATCCGCAGGAACATTTCTCAAGCTCTTGCCTGCATTTTATTTTTGGAAGTGCTGGGCTCACCCACAACGGGACAGAACTAGAAATGCTCTAAATGCTAAGAAGCCAGCACAGCAGCTGTCAGGGGACGGCTTTCCCCAGCCTCTCTATTGGCTTCCGTGCTCTGCCCTCTCCTGGCCAGCGCGTAGGGCCCTCCGGGCTGGTGAAGAGAGAACACAGCTACACTATTTAGCCTCTCTCAGCATATCTGGTCTGGACTCCCCCCCTCCCCCGGCACCTCTCTACTCTTGGGGTATGTCTCACCCATGCGGCTCTGCTTCCTGATGACTGATTGGAGCCCAGGGTTGTTCATGGCTGTTTCAACTCTTGAATACCACCGCTTCCAGAAGAGTTCCTCGCAGCAGGCGGGGAGTAGCTCCCTACTCCTGAGGGTGAGGCTGGTCCTTACATATTCCATTACCTGGACAGGGAGACGCGGGGCAGGCAAGCACCCTCTGCAGGATCCTGTGCCCTGGAGGCTCCAGGCCGGAGCAGTCCAGGGGAAGCTACTGGAGGGTTTCTCCCTGGGGTTGGTGCCGGAGCAGAGCAAGCTGGGGACTCAGACAGACTGCGAAGAGGAGTCCTGGCCCCGGAAGGCGCTGGTCTGGCACTCATGTGCCTCTCTCAGAGCAGAGTGTGGGCTGCAGCGTGGGCTGCAGGAAGGCAGGGGGTCCGCAGGCCTGGGCTTCTGTCCTGAGCCCCGTCCCTCCCCAGGAATCTCTGGCTGAGGCATCTGAGGGTGCAGAGTCCCAATCTGGGTCTCCAACCACTTGGGGCTTTGCTTTCCTGGGCTAGTGACTCCGCCTCCCTCAACCTGGGGCTCCCACCTGTCACACAGGGAGTCTGGGCCAGGTGGTCTCCATGGCACCTGCCTCAGCAGCTTTTTTTTTTTTTTAATATTTTTTTATTTATTTCTAGGAGAGAGAGAGAGAGAGAGAGAGAGAGCGAGAGCGTGAGCAACGAAGAGTCAGAGAGAGAGGGAGTCACAGACTCTGAAACAGGCTCCAGGCCCTGAGCTGGCAGTCAGCACAGAGCCCGACGCGGGGCTTGAACCCACGAACCGCGAGATCATGACCTAAGTGAAAGTCAGACGCTTAACCGACTAAGCCACCCAGGCGCCCCGTCGACTAAGCCACCCAGGCGCCCCCTGCCTCGGCAACTTTAATGCAAACCCCCATTACCTCCAGAGGCATGTGCGCCGCAGCCTGTGGTTGGGACACCATGGGGAGCTGCCTATCCCTGGGACGGAGCTAAAGGGCCAAGACTATTTTGGCTCCTCTGGCCCATAGTGGGACAGCACTCATGGCTGCTCTCCCTCGAGGCTTGCCCTCTGGGTCCTGGGGGGAGGAGGAGATAGCACCAGGCAGTTTTAAAAGCCATCTTTCCCCATGTCCGTCTGTCCAGCACTTGTACAGGGGTGAAGGGTTCCAGGACAGGTTGGGCCCTGTCACCAGGCACTGTTTCAGGTGCTCCTCACTCCTTCCCGACTCCCTAGGCTCCGTGTAGGGCCTCATGGGCCCCGGACTCCTGAAGATGCTGAGGGAATTTCCTCCTTACCTCGAAGACCCACAGACGCTTTCCTTTTGCCCATTTTCTTGTGACAGCTCCTAAGCTGGCCGCAGGACCCCTCCGCTCCCCAGCCTCTCCCTGCACATGGGGACGAGCAGTGAGGGAAGGTTTTGGCTACCAGAACCATTAACAGGCAGCTGTGGTCCAAGCTGCCGTCATCCCTGGCCATGTTACCAGCCTCCCAGAGGGAGAAGCCTTTCCCTTCAGTCAGAATGACCCTACGTCCCCAGTTTGCCTAGGACTGTCCTGGTTTTAACACTGAAACCACCGGACAGTGGGTCACACTGTCTGCCACCTCCCTTCTGTATACAAGGCGTTTCTGTAAAATCTAGTGCCCCTCCGCCTCCTCCAGTCCATTTGGGCTTAGAAGAAACCTTCCCTGGTGACCCAGAGTTGGAGGAAGAGAAGGTGCCCGGGAATTCTCGAAGCCCAGATGCCTTTGTCAAGGCTGCAATGTTAGCAGACAGCGCCTTGGCCCTGAGGCCCTTGGAGCAGGGCTCCCGCTGACCTGCCGTCCCTCCCTTCCTACGGCGGGCCCTCACGTGGCAGCCAGGGCAGCCACACCTCGCGTCGCCTAGTGTTTTGAGCAAACAGCCTGACCCTCCCAGGCCAGGACCCCTCCTGCAATTTGGAGGAGGCTAAGAAGGTGAGGTAGATGAGGCAGATGGAGCGTGTTCCCGGAAGCCACGACTACCAATTCCCGCTTTGCCCAGGGCTCCCTAGAGCCTGGTGGAGGGCTTGGCATGAGGCGCTCACCGAGCCCCCCACCCCCCGGGAGGAGGAGAAGACAGGGCTGTCGCCCTCCTCGGAGGCGGGAGGGTCTCTTCTCTACCCTCTGCCATCCGGAGGGGATCAGAGAAGAGCAGAGAAGAGACTGCCAGACTGCTGGAGCCCACAGGGATTTTGTGGGGCTTATTTTGCTGCGGCACCGTCTGCAGAGGTGAGGGCATGAATAAAAGAGCGAGGGGAGATTTACTGTTCCCACGCTTGGCGGTGGCCCTGTGTTTGCACAACCCATCTGGGCGATCCGGGAGGGGCTGGACTCAGGGAGAAAGCCAGACTTCAGACAGTGTTTTCGCAGGGACCCTGGGGCTGAGCTGAAGGCGAGGCTATGAGGGGGCTACTTCCCCTAGTCTGTCACACCCAGGGGCCAGAGCGTCTCTCCCCTCTCCTGCCCTGTCCCTTGCATGAACCAGTAGCAAAAAGCTTGGGTCCAAGAACCTCTTAAACCCAGGAGCACGTGGTGGGCCTGGCAGGGGGCTCTGCCAGTGAGGACCCCCAAAGAAAGGGCCCCAGGCTGGGCTCATTTGTCATTCAGGGCCCTAGTAATGGGCACAATCAAGAAATGACATTAGTCATGGCCTAGGCTAGCCTGGGGCTGGGACCTGTTTGCATGTGTGTGTCTGGGTGTATCTGTGTGTGTGTGTCTCCGTGTGTGTTTGTGTATGTGTGTGTATCTGGCCTCTGTGTGTGTATTTGTGTGTATACTGGTGTATGTGTTCTATGAAACTCAAAGGGAGGGAAGAGGAGGCATGAAGGGAGTCTGGGATAAGGCTCTACAGAATTTCTCCCCTAACCTGGAAGGTAAACTCTGGCCAGTTTCCATGTACAGGGCCCCCACCATCTTTGGCTTCCGCTACCCACTACCCACTACCCACTACCCACTACACACAGACACACACACACACACCACCTCAACACTTTACCCTGGCAACATGATCATAAATGACTAGGAAGAATCGCAATGATCACATATAAGAAACATGGACCTCTAGTACTAGCTTGTCTGTACGTGTGTGTGTGTGTGTGTGTGTGTGTGTGTGTGTGTGGCCATGTCCCCATGGGAGCCTCTGAATCCTAAGTCAACCTCTCAAGACTGCTTCCTCCAGGTGCATTTGAACATTTGTGGAGTTGGGGCAGAAGTGTGGATGGAAGGTCATAGACCACATGTCTAAAAAGTTAAAAGAGGGCTGCTTAGGTGCCTCAGTCGGTTAAGCTTCTGACTTCGGCTCAGGTCATGACCTCACGGTTCATGGGTTTTCGAGCCCTGCGTCAGGCTCTGTGCTGACAGCTCAGAGCCTGGAGCCTGTTTCAGATTCTGTGTCTCCCTCTCTCTCTGACCCTCCCCTGCTCATGCTGTGTTTATCTCTCTCTCACAAATAAAAATAAAACATTAAAAAATTAAAACATTAAAGAGTTAAAAGAAACATCAAACTAGCCGATCGTTAAATTGAAAATGTCTTGCCGTGATGAACATAGCTCCTTAGAGATGTGGAAGACCGGAGTCAAATTTAGAATTCTAGAAGCCTTGGATTCTTTCCTGGAGCACAGTGGGATGGGAAGAACCGGCATGTGGCCACCTTTACTCCCCACCTCCCGATCCTCACCCTCCTGCACAGGGTCTGGTGGGCAGCCAAGAGGGCATTCCTTCACCGAGGGCTGTGCCCACCAGTGGGGTCTGCCCTAAGGGAAAGAGGCCCATGCAGCCTCAGGGCCACTTGAATTCCAGAGTCTAGAAGTGGGCAGATGGGCTCTGAGTGGGCACGTGACTTCAGCCCTGTGAGCTTCTCCCTTGAGGGAGGCTGTGGTCAAAAAGGGCCAGGACAGCAGGGTCAGGCCTTGGGTGAAGCAAGCGAGGCACGACTCTCAGGATCTCACAGGGGTGGGCTGGCTCCTGCCTCGTCCTGATCCTGGTCCTGGTCCTATTGCACAGGGTCTTATAAAGTAAGCAGCCCAGAACAGGGCTTCTCTTTCTGGTGTCTGTGGAGGCTGACATTTACTGCAGCCCACCACATGAGACAGAGGTGAGATGACAGAAGTAGACCCCCACCCACTCATAAAGCGCCCCTGGCTACATCTCAGGGCGCTCCACTTCGCATCAGCCCCCCTATGGCAGTCCCCGGATTCATGCTTAGTGGAAAAATAGAGTGACTCATGATTCTCACTCACTGGCCCCTCAGAAATTAACTGAGATAAACACAGGGACAAAACTCTAGTGTACAAGTGGACTGTGTTCCAGAACTCTCTCATAGAACAGAATTCATTAACACAAAGGCGAGTCAAAGCTAATTAGAAAAATGGATGCATAGGGCCCAGGGGGCAGGGGGATGGTCAGTAGGAGAGGAGCCAGGATACAGTCTGTATGCATTTTGGACAAATCTGGATTGAACTTGTTATGGACAAAATTATGTCTTTGCCAAATGCATGTGTTGAAGCCCCAACCCCCAATGTGACTGTATATGGAGATGGGGCCTTTGGGAGGTAATTAAGGTTAAATGGTGTCCTTATAAGAAAAGGAAGAGACATCAGTGCTCTCTCTCTTTCCTCACAAGCACAGAAAAGAGGCCATATTGGAGGAGGACACAGAAGGTGGTCATCAGCAAGGCAGGAAGGAAATTCTGCGAGAACCTGACCATGATATCACCTTGATCTTGGACTTCCAGGCTTCAGAACTGTGAGAAATACATTTCTGTTCTTTAAGCCATTCGGTCTGCAGTATTCTGTTCGGGCAGCCTGAGGTAGTTAATATAAAATGAAGTCACTATGTTGGGGCACCTGGGTGTCTTAGTCATTTAAGCCTCTGACTCTTGATTTCGGCTCAGGTCATGATCTCATTGTTTGTGAGACTGAGCCCTGAGATGGGCTCTGCGCCAGCAATACAGATGCTGCTTGGGATTCTCTCTCTGCCTTCCTCTCTGCCCTTCCGGTACTTGCACACATGTGCGTGTGCTTTCTCTCTCTCTCAAAATAAGTAAACTTTAAAAAATAAAAGAAAATCACTGTAGAAGATGCTCATAAAACAGGAGAATAAGTACAAGAGCATGTCCAGGCTGTTGCAGCCTGATGCTGGAGCCTGTGGCTCGGGTCTCCATCACATCATGTTTGGGAGGCATTTAGGGGAGGCCAGGTCATGGGGAGAGAAGTGTGCTGGTCTCAGGACCCCCTGGGAGTCTGGGGCTCTGATCTGGCCTTCATCGCTCGTGATGGAGCCCAGCTGTCTCTGGACTTTGAAAAGTTCCTATTTTCTCCTCTGTGTAATGGGACTAATAAAATATGTTCTACATAACTCACAGAGTAGATGGGAAGGCCAAGTCAAATTAACTCACAGGAAGGCTTTGGAGATTGCGTAGAGCTAGGCAAATGTAACGGGTTATTGCTTCTAATCTGTATTGGCACATCGGCCGCTTGTCATGTTTATCAAGTCAAACCCCGTTTACTGAATGTCACCTTTGTATCATACCCCATCTTAAGTTGAATCACCCAGAACTGAATAGAACAGCACTGTCTTCAAGGGGATCATGGTCTAGTTGCAGACAAACACTAAAACCCGGCTATATTTCTTATTTGCTGAAAGAGCACAAATATGAAATATTTTGAAAGAGTTTGCTACAATTACTGTACAACCATTTACAGATAGATGCTTGTTGCCAAGAAAGAACTGTTGTGGTAAATGTAGGAATTTCCAGCCATCAGCATGTAAGGTTTTAGGAAAACCAATGGAGGCAAATGATGTTTCGATTGTAACCTCAGAAATGTGGTTTCCATACCAACGTATTTGTGCAGAACAAAAAGCCCAAAACAAAATGCTGCCTCTGATTCATAGTAAGGCAAGTCTTAGCTACATCATGTTTTTAGTAGAAAAGACTAAGCCCCCAGCCCCCACAGCACCCTGCCAAATTGTCTGTGCTCCTGTACATGTACACACAAGCACACAATGGGAGCTCAGCTGGGACCCTTAGAGGGATCAGATCAGGCTCTCTGTGGAATCCTGGGTTCTAACCCTGGCCTGTCACTTTACGTGTCTGGGTCTCCATTTCCTCATCTGTGTAGTAGGAGTGATTCTGCCTCATTACTTTTTTGTCATGGAACTGAAATTACATCAAAGGTATTATTATCTTGAAAGAGCAAGTAACAGAGCAGTCACATAGGTAGTCCAGAACACAGCTTAATCTGGAAGGTCTTCCCCATTCCTAGGAGGTGGGCCGTGTGGCAGGAGAAGCTGTGTTCAGTTTTGTGAGGACGATCACTGTGGAGGATCCGGTCCTCCCCAGTCTGCCCTGCTAACCATCCCTTCCTCCCTCCCTCTCTACCCCCTCCTGTCTCCCCCTCCGCCTCCCCCTCCCCGCCATCCTCCTGTCCTTCATTGTTATCGAATGCCTGTTGTGTACCAGAATGTGGAGATAAGTATCTCACTCTTCCAGCAGGAACTCATAATCATGTGGGGAACTTAGAGATGTGCACCAATCATTTCAATAAGGGCCAGGTGCAAGGTGCTTCGTTTAGGAGCGTGAATAAGGCATGAGGCTGGGTGAGGAGACTGCTTGAGCCGGGCCTTGACTGATCAATGTCAAGCACTGAGCTGCGGCAGGGGCGCAGAATGGCCAGGAGGGGAAGAGAGAATAAGGCCATTTGGGACCAAGGGAACAGCATGAAACCCTGGTATTTCCTGGGAAATAGCAAATAGCTCTATGACTGTGGACCTAGACCAGGGTCTGACACCAGTGAATTCGTAGCAGCCAAGCCAAGAAGTCCTTCTGTGTCTAATGAGAAGTGTGGAGGGAGCCTCTGAGACCGTTAAAGCAGGAGAGAGTCACAATCATGTATAATGAGAGTACATGTGTATAATGGAGAGATTACTCTGGAAGAGACATGCAGGTGGGCTTTGAGGGGAGCATCGGCATACCATTACAGCCATTAGTGTAGGGTCTCCTTTTAAAGATAAAAGTCTTTATTTGGAGCCTTTAAATATTTGAGACAAAGCAGTGTCTTACTAGCATGCGTTTATTTTACAATTCCAAATTGGCGATACCTACTTAGGATAAAATCAGTCAACGTGAACAGTGATATCATTTTCATGAGCATCAGCAGCTGAAGTTAGGAACTATGCATCAGATTATGGAGTTATATTCATTTCACTACCCAGCTTATTCCCAGATTTTGGTTTTAGCTGCACAGCACCAAGGAATCCTGACTTAACACAGTGACGTCGTTGCTAATAGCAATGTGTTTTGCACAGCTTGACTTTTAGTCTCAGGACATGCTTTAATTAAAAGAGAAAAACTTCATTCAGAGCCCTGTATAAAAATGAGTTAAGCCTGTATCCTAAGTTAA
Source organism: Proteles cristata cristata (assembly GCA_017311185.1). Lineage (NCBI taxonomy): Eukaryota > Metazoa > Chordata > Mammalia > Carnivora > Hyaenidae > Proteles > Proteles cristata. The sequence continues at coordinate 307,470 of JAESUZ010004658.1, read as the reverse complement.
TGGGCTGGTAGTCTCTAAGTCCCAAAATTGGGCACATCACACACTTCCGTTATGGCTTAGGTGGCTGAAATACATTTTAAATGAAATGTAAATCAGATACTTGAGACCCCCACCCTCCAAGCCACATGTGGAAGGCGAAGACCTACGAGTGAAGGGCATTATGTGGCTTGTTTGTGTTGGTCATTCACCGGTGACAGCAGGTGGTCCTGCCATGGCCGAAGGTGGACAGTCTGGGTTATGCTAATACACACTCTTTCAGTTGCATGTTGATGGGGACCTCTCTCAAAACTGGCAGGAGCAGTGCGGTGGGGTCGCTACGCTGGGTTCATCTTTTCTATAGACAGCATGTGGCACTTCTGTAATCTTGGTGCCTGTGTGACCTATGATTTGTGGGCGTTGGGAGAACCCAAGCGGAATGTCAGGATATTGAGAGACCTCACATCCATTTGGAAACTTCTATCTGTGTGTACTTACTTAGGGAACTCACAAAATGCAAAAGCCCCGCCCCCTCCCAAAAGGAAACTGATTAACGACTCCTTTTACTGAACACCTGCTATGTGCTGGGCACTGGTTTATGCGGTTTATATATACTGACACTCTTAACATTTGCAGCAGTCCAGTAAGATGCTTGCTCTCATTATCTCCACTTTATTTTTTTTTTAATTTTTTTTTATTTATTTCTAGGAGAGAGAGAGAGACAGCATGAGCAGGGGAGGGTCAGAGAGAGAGGGAGACACAGACTCTGAAATAGGCTTCATGCTCTGAGCTGGCAGTCAGCACAGAGCCCGATGCGGGGCACGAACCCACGAACCGCGACATCATGACCTAAGCGAAAGTCGGACGCTTAACCGAGTAAGCCACCCAGGCGTCCCTCATTATCTTCATTTTAAAGACAAGGAACTTGAGGCACAAAGAGGTTAAGCGTCTTGCCCAAGATCACACAGCTAGGAAGTGACAGAGCTGGGGTTTGAATCCATAGTTTGCAGCCTGCATACCTAACCACTATGCCATCTTGCGCCTTCTCAAGGTGAGAATTTACATTAGACTCCTGAGGTCACATATCTTTTCAATGGAATGAACATTGCATTTGTCCCTTAATCTTCCCCAAGAATATCCTGAGTGCCAGTTGTACCACATGGGTTCTTCTGATGACCTCGAGGGTGGACTTTCAGTAGAAATTGTGCAGTGGGCAGTAGGGAAGGGAAAGGGACTTCACACATGTGTAAACTTTTTGGAGATGTATTCTCTGGAGGTGGGCGTGGGCCGTCCATGGTCTGGATTCATGATGCTATCAGGAAGCATCAGGTCTCATGAAGTCAGGAAACAATCTGAACGGTCTGTGGGCCAGGCAGCCTCTGTGTATCTGTTTAACTGCAGGATCCAAGACACCAAGACGGCAGGACAGACCCAGTACAGAGTGGGAGGCTGAGGCTCTGGACGACCTGTGGTCTCGGCTCCCAGGTCTGCCTAGATCCACCCTTTTCTGGCATTAGTCTTTCCAAGTGGAGAGAAGCACCCGGCTAAGCCGGCACTGAAGGCAGGAGGTAGCAAAGCTTAAGAGGAGACCATCATGAGAGTGGGTTGGCAAAGCAGCTACACGGATAGGAAACAGCAGGCTGGGTTCAGCCATTGCAAAACCAGTCTACTAAGAGAAAGACCCAAGAGGCCAGGCTGGATTTTTCTTGAAAACAAAGGCTGAGCTGAGCAGACTGAATAAATGAAGGCACGTCCATCAGGGCTGCACGGATGGGCGCAGCAGCACCCTCTAAAGTCAGGTCATGGCCAGGGTGGCCGCTGACCTGTTTGCCAGATCTTGAAGTTGAAGTTGGAAAGAGTTTATTTCAGGATCAACAAAAGGAATCTCCCGTTGGGAGAGCCTGTTATCTGTGGTGTGAGCACCAGGGAATGGAAATACCATCAAGGAAGGATTTGATGAGTTCCTGGAGTGTACAGACAGGAAGCACTGCTGAGGGGTGCAGGGAGGTTCAGGGAAGCTGCTTGACCTTGTGGGGTGGTCGCTGGGAAGTTTGGCAGCCTCCCTGGGCTCCTGGTGACACCGTGCAGCCACGTGGACACAAGCCATGATTGCCACCTGACCTTCGAGGGCCTCTGCTCAGGTTCCCGGGGGCTGTCCCTACCCCCAGGTTAGTCCGAGCGCCGTGCTCAGAGATCTCACAGCCCTGCCCGTAGCCCTCAAACCTCAAGGTGTCAACTCCCAGGGATCACGCCGAGCTCAGGTCTCTCCGTGAACAGGGAGCTGGTTCCGACCCAACCACTGCCCTGAGAATGAGCGTGTGGTCTCTTTCCTCGTGGCCAAACCACTGCTCCTGGCTGAAAAGCGCAGGGAGGGAACCGGGGCCTGTGGATGCTGCCTTCATGCAAGCACCTTGGTTCACCGAATCTGTACAAAGACGCTTCGAGGAGGAAGTCTGTCGCTCTTTGTGTAAATGAGGAAACTGAGGCTCTGCGATGTTAAGTAACATGCACAGGTTCACACAGCTGGAGAAGGATGGGGACAGGGTTCAACCACACAGTTTTTCGGGTCCCAAAAATCTGTGGTCTTATCACTAGCCTTGTCTCCCGAGTGAAAGACAAGAAACTCCCCTCTTTCAATGAAGCCCAGGAGCGGCTGTCAAGTCTTTGCCCAGCAGGGCTCAGCCAAAATGTTCCCGAGGGGCTTGGAGGCTCTCAGGTTTTGCCCTTGGGCAAGTTACTTGACTTTGCAGCTTCCGACTCTGATACAATGGAAGTGATATGCTCCCCTTCCCCTTGGAGTGCTGAGAGATAAGATAAAAGCAAGTGCGCAGAAGCCCTCTGTCATGGCCAAGGACACGTTTGGGGATGGAACTCACGCATTGGAGTGTCCAGTGAGTTCACTCTCCTCTTCCCCATTATGTACCACTGGGGATCCGTGGCACAATGTTGAGCTCCAAACATTCTGGGCTTGAACGGATGAAGATCTCACTGCTCCACCAAGAAGGAAGTCATTTATAACTCCTCCTGGGGTCTGGTCACTGTGGGGCAGAATGGAAGGGGGGAATCCATCTAAGAGGCAAAACCTTCTTTTGTGCTGGCACCGGAAAGAAGTAAGTCATGTTTTGGTTCGAGGCCTGGGCAGCCAGCCAAGCGCCGGGGGGTGAAGGAAGGTGCTCAAACTGGAGGGGAGGGCAGGCCCGGAGTCGGGTACCCAGACACTTCAGGTCTGAGGGGGAGAAGGAGGGCAGTGCTGGCAAACACGGAGGGTGCTCCCGGGAAGGCCCGTGGGGCCCGGCTCCCCGGCTGTCCCTTTTCTGTCCTGGCGGGACCTAGCCAACATTGCCCCTTTCATCAAACGCTTCCTGCTCTGAAGAGCCCTCATGAATCCTAAGGACTCCCCTTTCCTGCCACCTGTCTCTCAGGCCTGTTCCTCACTGCCTGTCTGGCATAGGACATCATCGGATCAGGCCCCCCCGCGCCCACCGTAGGTACCTCCAGAAACGGAACTGCTTCTCCTGTGCTGCTCCTTTGTCTCTTCCACGAGCATCCACTGAACGTCTGCCATGTGGCAGGCACGCGGAGCAGGCTACACAAATTGGTGCTTGTAGTGATTGTACCCTTTTATTTTCTGATGCTTTGATGCCTGGGTCCTCCCCGACTCTAGAGGGACTGGCCCTCCCAGGGATCATCAATTCTTAAGGAGAGTAAAGGACTCCCCTGCAAGGGCACCTTCCATATGCAGACCAACCGATCCAGAGCCCAGAGCCCAGACCCCCAGCCACCTGCTTTATTGGGCCCCAGCTTCTCAGCCCTTTCCTCTTTTCTGGCTCTCGTTTTTCATCTTTTCAAACATTCCAGGCTGTTTCATGACTTGGCTCTGCCATTGCTCCTGCTGAGTTCTGTGCTTGGAGTATCCTTCCCTTCTCTCCATCTGCCTGTTTATTTGCTTCTTTGGGTTAGATGGAACAGGTAGGTACTCGCTTCAATTACTTCATTTTATAGGAACTTTGTTTTAGAGCTCCCAAGAGACACTGTCCAGATCTCAGAAGAGCAAGAGCAAGTGGGCAGTTCTGATTTCAAGGTGGCTGGAGGGACATCGGTTGCCAAGATCTGTGTGCATTTCCTAGAATGTTTGGCCACTAAGTGACTCAGCAACTCTGGGTGTCTGCTCTTGCGTCTGCTCTCTACCAACTGACATGTGCTTCCTCAACCCTGCTTTTCTCATCCACTTTATAGCTTCTGCCTGTTCTTCCTCATCCTATTTAGTTTCTGTTCCCTTATAACTTGGGCCTGAGCTGTGGCCCAAATTCTACCTCACTGACAATCTTTCAGATAGGGCTGCTAGGAGGTATTCAGGGTCCTTGCGCATATAAACAATAGAAAGCACTTATAAAAATAGTGGAAGAGGGTCTTCTAAACATCTTCTTCATTAAAGCAATGAGAACACTGGCAAAAATAGTCAAAATCAACTTTCCTAGAATGCTGGAATTTGGCCAAGATATACAACAATTTGAGGGTCATTTACTCAAGAAATGGCCAAATGTCAACAAGAACATCATGTTTTTGTAGTATTTCAGCTTACCCTATTCCCCTCCCCCTCCCCCCTGTTCCACAGCAACCTTGGAAACCAGCAGCCTCGCAACTGTGGTTTATGTGAAAACTAGCAGCTTAGTAGCTGCTGAAGAGGAAAGAATGTGCTTGGACTCTCCAAAAAACCCTATACCCAGAGAAGACTTATAACTTGAGTCATATGGAACCTCCCTGGAAGAGAGCCATTCTCAAGGCTTGTCTTTATTTGACCCAACTCAGAGCTCAGACATGTAGGACACCATCAAGTTACCAACATGTGAATAATAGTAGCCCCAGAAGGAAAGGAGTTGTAGAAAAGGACAGAGAGAAAATCTGAAGGAATAATGGCTAAAAACTTAACAAATTTGATTTAAAACACTAATCTATACATACAAAAGCTTGACAAACTCCAAGAAAGACAAAGTCAAAGAGATTTACTCTGAGACACATGATAGTCAAAATATCAAAAGCCAAAGACAGAGAATCTTGAAAGCAGCAAGAGAGAAGTAACTCATCATTCACAAAGGATCCTCCATGAGGTTAACAGCTGACCTCTTATGAGAACCCATGGGGGCCAGGAGGAAGTGGGGTTACATGTTCAAAGTCAGCCAAGAAGTATCCTTTTTAAAAAAATGAACATGAATTTAAGACATTCCCAATTAAGTCTTCTTTTGACTTCTTTGGAGACTTTAGAATATGATTTCTTTTCATGTTGACTCCACCCCAGTATTCTATACACTGCCACCTGCAGGAAGGATAGATGAAGATACACAGGTGGAGGAAGACAGGAAGTCCCCTGTTTTAGATGGTTGAAGAATAGCCTGGAAGAATATGATGTCATCACACCTATCAGAATCAAGAAAAGACATTGATCACAAGGGCCTGTTGCCATTGTGGAACCATTATCTCTAAAGTCCTTGGAGGAGGTGGCCCAGCCACCCCCAGAAGATGGTCTGACACGTGGCATGGAGCCCACAGAAAGCAGAGGTGCTGATGGTGGGGGAACATGGATGTGTCCGCTGTCCTTGGGTGTGTAGACTGAAGGGAGCACCGTGGAAGAACACGTGATACATGAGCCCAAGGATTGATAGAGAACCTTTGGTGGCCCAAAGTCCTGAATTCATCTTGTGTCTGACATGAGTGAGTGTCACCAAAAGAAATATGACAATACCATCCTGGTCACCTGACCTTGTGTAACCCCATGAAAGAAATACTTTGCATTGGCCAGGAGAAGCAATCCTTCTGCCAAGGTGCCCACCTAGAACCAGGGCCCACCTATGAGGGCCTGTGACGACCACATTGCTGTGAGCCCCAGGGCTCTCAGAGAATCCCCCATATGAGGTAGAGGGTCTGTGAGCTCCCCAAAGGAAAGAAACAGAGAACAGGGCGTTTGTAGGTCCTAGTCCAGGCTTGGGGGCCCTGTCTAGATGCTGCTGCTAGTCTTCTTCACCACAGGTCTTAGGCAGCAGAGAAAAAGTACTGGCCCCCCGAGGTGTGAGCCCTATCCAGGACCAGGACCTGACTGTCTCTGATCTGAGGGTGCTACCTTCTCAAGTTCACTTTTCCCTACCAGCCACCTGGTGGGTTAAGTGTTTCTTGGTTTGGAAAATTCCGAGAGGGAATCTGGTTCCCTAGCTGATCATTTTTGCTCTAGGCCGTTAGTACTCAGGGTATTGTCCGAGGACCCCGGGGGGTCTGAGACTCCTTCAGGGGATCTGTGTGGTTAAAACTCTTTTCAGGATAACACTAAGATTTCATTTGCCCCTTCCTTAGTGTTGACACTTCATGAACAATGGTGGGTAGAACTCCTGGCACCTTGCACAGGTCAAGGCAATGCCACCAGATTTTTCTAGTAGTTTTTCACCATATTTTTCACCACCACATGCTCACATTAAAAAAAATCCAGTTTCACTAAAGTGTATATTTGATGAAGCCATAGAGTACTAATTTTATTAAATCTTAACTTTTGAGACCAGGCATATATGTCTTTTTTAAGTCTGTGTGGAGCCCCCCGCAGCCCTTCTGCTGCATACTGAAATGCAATGGGTATCTTTAGGAAAAGCACTTGTATTACCAAGTTGCAAGCTGAGCTAGCCACTTTTTTTTTTCCTAGAATGCCATTTTACTTGTGAGATATATTGATAGAAAAACTATGATTATTCAGATTTGATATTTCACAGACATTTAAAAATGAACAGAGGGAGTCTGCCAGTTCAAGGAAAACGACTGATGGGTTGACAAGGATGACATTTGAAGTTTCAAGTGAACAGTAGGGTTTTGGAAAGCTTGTACCCACCAGGAGCTGGATAGCTTCCCAATTCTTCAAGACTTTCTGATGTTGGTGGTGATATTAATGAATGTGAACAGATAGAGGGGAAGATTCAGGCTTGCTAGGTATGAGGTGCTTTCATTGCAGAAAGCAGCCTCAGGGAAGGGGCTGGAAGTCAGACTCTGAGAGCCCCAATAGGTAGGACTCTGGGGTAGGCATTGCCTGAGTTGACACTGGTGGTCTGTATCCTTTGTGGGACCATGTGGCCCACTTCCTCATGTGGACTGAGAGTTTCTCTAGAAGTTTACTTGTATCATCGAACATCTCCAGAGCTCCTGTGGCAAAGGATTGGGAGAGGGTGGCAGTTGAGGCTGGGGTCAGCTCCCTCCCCTTAAGCTTACTACACTTGTCTTGAAGGCTCCAAGCATCCTGGGAAGTGACCTCTGAGACCCTAAGGGGAGAAGGGCATTTGGATGGGCTCACTTTCCCTGCCCATAACAATGCTAAAAATAAATGGCTTAGAATCTCAAGCTCTGCTTGGAGGTGAGCTAGACATCTCAAGTCTTCTGTAGCATGTCAGATACTGTGTTTTCCAGAAATCCCAACTGAATCCTGAGTATTGCTGCACAAACACTTTGAGCCAAAATACAAGGGAAGACAAACAAGCCTGAAGCCCTTGCAGAGTGGCTGAAACCAATAGAGGAAGAGAGAGAGAGAGAGAGCTGGAAAAACATTAAAGCAAAGCCAGTTTTCTTCCAGAGACTCCAGGCTAGCTGCAAATGCAGGAATCAGATATCTGGAGGAGCAGAGGATTTGTTCTGGGCTGGGGTTGTGATGCAAGGTCCCTTCTGATAGAGGTGCTTGTGTCTAGCCCTTTTCTACATGCTTCTGCCGCTGAGTGAGGTGGTGCATAGCTTAGGCCGGTGGTCGCAACCCCCAGACCCACACTAGGCCCGCGGAGGTAGCTGTGGTGTATGTGGAGGGGGGTGGGGAGATTGGAGTTTGCATGGAGGGATTTTAGCTGAAACAGAGATGCTGGTTCTGGGTGCTCTGAAGTCTTTAATAGAAATCTCTCATTTGTAAACGGGTCTTATTTCTCTCTCTATACTCAGTTTAGCGCCGGCCGGCACAGGCAGCTGGTGCTTGGCAAATACTTGTGGCATCGTACTGTGTACTGCTTTGCAGGAATGATGGAGAAGGGATCAAACCTCCCAGGCTGGGAGGAGGGAGAGCCATCACGGGGCCAGCAGTAGAGGAGGCTGGAGTTTCCCCAGGGAGATGGAGAGGACGGCAAAGCTGTTGGAGGAAAAAAGGCGGGCACTGGCAGAATATAGCATGGGGACTGACAAAGGAGAGCAGGGAGAGGGATGGAAGATCCCCGATGGAGATAAAAATGCAAGGGTGGACGGATGTCCTGGCATATCTTTCCCAGTCTGGAAGGAGAAGTAGACAGACTGGTTTCCAGGCCTAGGCTCCCTTGCCTGCCAAGCCCCTGGTCAGAGGCGTCGGAAACTAGAGTGGAGATTGCACCGTAAGACGGCAATTTCGCCAGCAAGGCCCCCTGGCAAGCCACAGTTCTACAGACCTTTCTCAGCAAATATCCCCAAATATCTCCAGTGTCCTAACATTCACCAGCTGCACGGCCCCCCAATACTCATAGCTGTAAGTCACTCACCTTCATCCACTCAGTCACCCTTACTGAATCATTAATTAATACATTAAAAAAACATTTACTGGGGCACCTGGGTGGCTCAGTCATGTGGGAGCTTCAAACTGGCTCAGGTCATGATCTCAGTTCGTGAGTTCAAATCCTGCATTGGGCTCATTGCTATTGGCATGGAGCCTCATTGGATCCTTTGTCTCTCTTCCACCTGCCCCTGTCCTACTTACATTCTCTTTGTCTCTCTCTCTCTCACAAATAAATAACATTAAAAAAAAAAACCACCACATTTATTGAATGCATCCTCCTGTGTGCCAGGCACATGCTAGGTACAAAGATTATTAAAATAGTCCAGTCATTCTCAAAGTGTGGTCTCTGGGCCAGCTGCACCAGCACCATCTGGTGTATTAGTTACCTACGGCTGTCTACCAAATGACTCCAAAACTTAGTGGCCTAAATCAATACTAACCATCTCTTATCCCTCTTAGTTTCTGGAGCTTCTGGCTTAGGGTCTATCATGAAGCTGCTGGGGGTGCAGTCAGGAGACTTAAGACTGGAGAACTGGCCTCCAAGGTGGCCCATTCACATGGCTGCCATGTCGGTGTTAGTTGCTGGCTGGAGGCTTCCTTCACCTCTCCTCAAGGTTGCTTGAGTGTCCTCACAATATGGCGGCGAGAGCAGCCTGTGGGGAAAAGCGGCAAGCCGCAACGTCTTCTGTAATCTCCTCTCGGAAGCCACACACCGTCACTTCCACAATACTCCATCGGTCCCACATGTCAGCTCTACTCAGTGTGGGAGGAAACCCCACAGGGGATTTACCAGAAGGCAAGAATCACAAGGGCCTTTGTGAGACTGGGAACTTGTTAGAAATGCAAATTCTCAAGCCTAACTGAAGACTCTACTGAATCAGACACTCCAGGAGCAGTGCCCCCACTGCTACAGTCGGTATTTGAATAAGCCCTCCAGGTGCCTCCGATGCGTGCTTCATATGGGAACCGCTGCAGTGAGCTACAAAACCCTCTCTGCTCCCAAGTGGCTCGTCGCTTAGCTGACGTTCCTGAGCAATCATGACACAGTGCTATAGCAAGCCCATGGGAAGTGAGGGATGGTGTCCCAGCCTAGCATGCCAGGTCCGTCTTAACCTGAGCTCCCCTGCACCCACCTCTCATTCCTTAGCCACTCCTCTCCTACTTGGGCCCTCTGCTGTGGGTCTGGTCTCTTCCCATCCCCATTCCCTCATGCTGTGCTTACTTTCTTTTCTATGGAACGAGCTCTTATGGATGTGATGGCATCTGGTATGGCGTCAGACACATACTAGTCCCTCCATAAATGCATCCTTGCTTTCCTTTCCCTTGTTGTGGATTTCACCTTGGGAAGACCCAGCCCCTGCACCCTTTGCTCCAGCAGATTCTAACCTTCCTTAAGGCCGAATGCAGGGGTCCACTTCCATGAAGCGTCCCAGATTGTTTATCACAGTTACTCCCTTCCCTGTGCCTCTGAGCCCTTAGAGTCTGACTCATACAGCCCCATCCAGTGATGCATTCTGTCCTGTATTTTTCCCCTAAAATTCCCCATTTGTGACCTTCTTTGCAGCCCTTGTGACTCTCCGAAATTGCTTTATGATTCTGTGTTCTTGCTGCTTCCAGTCACCACCATCTACCCGCAGCCCTACCTCCACCAATAGGCTTAGATCACCTCCCCCACCCCCCACCCACAGGCCCCTGTGAGAGAATAGCCTCCAAGGTTGTTTGGCTTAGCTATTGTGCTCCAACAATATGTGTGGCCCCAAGGTAGGTCCTGGACTGTGGGAGGGGTTCCCTTTTAAATGCTATTACCTGTGGAACAACTCAGGACAGACAAGGGACCCGATGTGGCAGAAAGAGTATAGGGCAAAAGGCCTACTGGCTTCCCGGCTTCTCCAGGTCATCCTGGGCAGGTCCTCCTCACTGGTTCGAACTCCAGCGTTCCATCTGGGAAATGGTGCTCATAGCCCCCCGCATCTGAAAGGTCATAAATATTTAAGTAAAGGATGGATGTGACAGAAGTAAACTATAATGTTGTAAGGAAATGAATGCTAACGCTTGAAGATTATTGGCTATTTAACACTTATTTAATACATGCTCACTGCACACCAGGACCTGTATCAAGCTCTGGATATAAAATTATGAGAGGTCCCTCAGTTGTCACCTCAGACTTTGCTGTGGTTATCAGGGAGAACAAGGCAGAGTGAAGAAGGGATGGACTGTGCACGAGGGCAGGGGGAGGGAACGGGACCCTGAGCGGGTGGGCAGGCAGGGGCTGGGTCCACAGGTCTCTCCCAGGCCCTTCAATGTCCTTTCTTCCGTGTCCCCAAGAACCGCAGCGTGTCTACTTCCACTGATGCACATTGCTGTCCTGTGTCTTCCTGGTGGGCCGGGGCCGGGAAGAGGGGGCAGATGGGGGTGTCTGCAGATTTTCCTGAGTTTGGCTTCATGTGGAAGAGGGCCTTTGGACAGCCTGGCCCAGCAGTCTTTATTCTGACCCCTCCCCGCACCCCAGGCCATCCCTCAGGCTCATCCTCCTTCTTTTCCCCCCTCTCGCCCACTCCCCCCGCCCCCCGCAAGTGTGACAACTGAACTGTGACTAACTTAAATATTCCTCAGATTGTTTCCATTATTAAAAGCAGCTGTCCGTTCTAATCGTGTCTAGCGCTAAGTTCCCTGAACAGCTGGCATAGTGGCAGATGCAAACTTGCTTACCAACATCCATCCCTTCAAAAGCTAGGGTAGAGGGTGGTGGTTGGAGGGGGTGGCAAAGAAGAGCCACAGGATCCGTTTGAGCGTGGCCATGTCACTGCGTTGTCTTCTCTCTTATGAAGAACTGGGTTGGGCTGTCTGGCTGAGTGATGCCCTTGGGGTCCGTCTGGCCTGCTTGGGAAGGAAAGTAGTCATCGGTTTGCCTCTGATGATTTCCTGTTCAGGGAGCATGACAGCCATGTAGTGGGAAGATCATCGAAGTGGAGTCAGGAGACGACACTTTGTCCCAGCCCTGTCACTAGCTGATCAGTGGCCTTGGCCAACTCTCGAGGCCACCTTGGACCTTGTGTTCTCATCTATCAGATGAGCAGGAAGGATGAGGGTGACCTCTTAAGTCCCTTCTGCCCTCATGGTCTCATATTACGTAAGGAGTTTCCAGAATTGTGTCATGCCCTCTGATTGTATGAATTCTGCCTGGATTCCCCTCAAACTAGAATTTTCACAAACTTTTCGCAAACTAGAATTGTTTTGCATATTAGCATAGATGGTGGGAGGAAGGATTAAATATTGCACAAAACATAAGAGATGAATGTTGTAATGCTAATTCCTGGCAGCCTATATGTAATGGTTTATGTACTGTTTCTTTAAGAAAAATCCAAATGAAATATCCTGAAAACAACCTCTGGAGACTGTTCAGGCCTAGATTTCATGGCTGGTCTAAGCTTGCGTCTGTGTCAATGCCCAAACGTAAATGGCCACCTCTCCAGCCCATTTTTCCTCTAGGAGGTAATATTCTCTACCATATGTCCCTGAAATGGTTCATCTTTGGTGGTTATGGAATTTAACTCCATTTATCAAATAGATACTGAATTCCTATTATGTGCAAAACCTTATCATGCATGCTGTAGGCAATAAAAAGGACGGAATACTCTCTTCCTCGGGTATGCAATTTTATATAGTGTATTTTATGCGCTGATTTTCCAAGGAGATAATCATGTGTTGAGCATCTCAGAGTGTTAGCATATCGCCTTCCTAATAATGGCAATGACTAATTTTTTTTTTTAGTTCACACAGAACTGTGTGCCTGCTGCCATGTTAAGCGCTTAGTGGGTACTATCTCGTTAATCTTCACAACAATACTGTTCTAGAGATCCAGGAACTGAGGCTCAGGGACTTCGGTAACTCACCAACGTAATAGAGCCAGTAACGACAGAACAGGGACTCAACATGGGACTGCCTGCCCCTAAAACCCATGACATTTATCATGAATAGTCTGTTCTGTGTGAAGTTGACAAGTCCAGAAATATTAGTTGAGTAGTTGACTAAGCAAAGAGTAAGAGCTCAAAAGACTAAATAAATGGAAGCACTTTGGGGTAGACCCACAGGCCACCCCCTTCACCTCCCTGAATGGGCCCCAGACTCTGTAGTTGGGTAACTGGCTTCCTGGGTCCCTAGAGTCTCTGCTCTCACCTCATAAGTGACTCCCTCCCACCCCCAGCACACATTCACCTGTATCTACTTTTTTATTTGAGTGGAGCCTCTACTTCAAGTCAGCCAGGTTTTATTTTTTGTTTTTGGGTTTGTTTTGTTTTGTTTTGTTTTCATTTTGTCTTCACTCTATCTCTTCCCCAAGCCTACTTCCATTGAGGCTATTTTGCATCCATTTCCCGGACTGATACCCTGGGATATGTCCTCAGAGTTATTCACTTATCTCCGTTCCAGATGCCCAGAGACCTGCCAAAGGAGCCGGACTTAGCCTGACTTATTGCCCTCAGCCCCATCCTGGCACCCTCATCCACACTCAGAGGCTCTGCCATGCTGAGGAGAGACCCGGGAGCTGGGGGATCCCAGCCAGGGACAGCCCTGCCATTGAGTGCCCCAAATTCATAATGAAAGCAGAGGAGAAGCCTGGCTAGATGCCTCCAGGCATCAGCCTCTAAAGATTCAGTGAGGAGGTAATGCCTCTGAGGGCTGACCAGGAACTCTGTGAACTCACCACAGACCATGCTGGAAAATTGAGGGCCTGGTATTTACAGCCCTGCCTCGTGCCCTGTGCTGCCTTTATGTTCACATCAGGAGCCCCGTTTCTTCGGACATCTTCAGCCTCTCTGCAATCTCAGGCCTGCCTCAAGAAAGGCTGAAAGACTCATTCCCCCAGAAACGCTGAGACTGTCCTAGAGATGGTGATGGGTTTGGGAGTGGTGGGGGTCCAGAGCTGTCAGCCAAGAATGAATTTTTGAGATGCCGTTGGTACAAAATGGTGATTTTATTAAAGCAGGGGGTTAGGCCCCCTGGGCGGAAAGAGCTGCCCTGGGGTTGTGAGGAGTGACTGGTTATGTACTATGGACTTGGGGGAGATAAAAGCAAAAGAGAGGCCTCCAGAAGGACTTTCACATGCTGAAGAAGACTCATAAGATGCCAGGGGCCTTGCTATTGTCAAACTAAGGTTGTTTTCCGTCTAGTAAGGCACTAGGGGCTTCCTGGAGAAATGTTATCCCCTGTATTTGCCTCAAGTATTTGTCAATGGGCTGCAAGTCATAAGGAATGTCAATGGGCTGCAAGTCAGCTGGCTCAGACTGGTGCTTCTAGGGTGAGAAGGTGAATCCCATGCTGTGTGTGCATGTACGGAACACACGTACATCGTAGGAAGTATGGAGACGAGTGGGAAGGTCTGGGGTCTGCAGAGATGCTTCCTCCCTGCCACACCTGACCCACTTCAGGCTGTCTCCAAGCTGCCCTGGGGCTTTGGGGTGGGGAGTTGTTATTGTGTCCTAGGCTATTGTCTCTTTTGCCAAGGGAGGGGATTGCAGATGACTCACATGTGGAACAGGATCAGAATCATCTTTACCGAATTCCCTCTTCCTCTATGCGCTAAGAAGCTTTAGGGGTGGGGGGAGAAGGCTCTTCCAGAAAATTACACCCTGTATCTCCCTTTCTGCTGCTCTAGGAAGTCCTTTAAGATGGAAATTAGAGCCCATTATTGCACACTTAATTACCCACCAAATGAATGGCATATTTAATGGAAATGGCAAAATCTTCCAACGTGTAAGATTTCTAGTTCATGCGTCTCCAGACATGTTGCAAAATAATTCATTAACCTGAGATGTGAGCTGCTGGGGCTGCCTCAGGGGGAAAGCAGGGCCAAGGAATGGGGCCAAGGATGTGTGAACTAAATACCTGACATCCTGTCCCCTCCCGCCCCCCTCCCCCGCCCCCAGAACTGAGGTAATGGAGAATTTGTTCCTACTGTGCTTGAAGGTGCAGAAGAGGGCCTCTGGGACCTGAGTCTTTGGCTGAGTGGGGAGAAGGTTGAGAGGGCCCATCTCCTGCCCTCCCCCCTCCCCCAGGTTCCCACAGCTACACATCGCAGCCGTAGGCGATAGGTAGAAGCAGCTGTGAGGTAGGGAGAGCTTCACAGATGAAGGCACAAGACTGTTAACAGTCTCTGAGGCAGTTAGTGGGGGGCAGGCTCTATCAGCCCTCTCCCCTTCCGATGTTCTAGCTGCATCCTCTCTGGCTTTAGCTCCAGGCTGTTGTTATATTTTAGGGATGTTTGTTCATTCACTCAGCCAGCCAACATTTATGGAACATCTGCTGTTTGTGGAAAATCTGTTTGTTAATTCAACCGTGCGAACAACCAACCTTCTTATTAAATACCTATTATTCATTCATTTCCTTGTTCATTCATTTGTTTTAAGCAATGAACTAACCAGCCCACATGTATTGAATAGCTACTGATTTACTTATTCATGCAACCAATCAGCCACAAAGTGCCTACTCTTTGACCACCCATCCCTCTATCTGCCATCCAACCAACCTACCCACCAACCCACCAGCTAGCCAACAACCAACCAACAATCAATACATTAATTCAGTATTTATTGAGTAGTAAGTGCATATTCATTCACCCAGACCACAAACATACACTGAGCACCCACTGTATACCAGGCATTGTGTAGACATGAGGGAAACAAAGATCAAGACACATGTCCCTGTCTTCAAAGAGCTCAGAGTGAAGTAATGATATTAAGCCAACAGTTATTCAGCATTGACTATATATGTCCAGCAATGTGCTAAATGCTTTACATATATTAACTCATTTGCTATGAACAGTGCCATGAAGAAACAGGCCTAGAGAGGCTAAATAAATTTCTCAGTGTTGCACAATTTTTGAGTTGATAGAGTTTTGGGGTTTTAACTCAGATTTGTAATTTTTTTTAATGTTTATTTTTCAGAGAGAGAGACAGAGAGAGTATGAGTGGGTGTGAGGCAGACAGAGAGGGAGACACAGAATCAGAACCAGACTCCAGGCTCTGAGCTGTCAGCACAGAACCACGTGGGGGACTCGAACCCATGAACTGTGAGATCATGACCTGAGCCAAAGTCGGATGCTTAACCAACTAAGCCACCCAAGCGCCCCCCCATGAGCTCAGATTTGAAAGTGTGTGCTCCTAACCATGGCGCTGTCTTCCTAGCTGGATTAGGGGGCCAGGTATACAATGCACAGAGGATACGTGGGGTTAGCATTTAATAGGGTCTTAAAGAACGTATAGGAGTGTATGAGCTAGGGGAAGGTAGGAGAGACACTTTGAGCACAACAATGGACTGTAGACATTACAAGATATGGTTTCTACCCTCCGGGAGCTTTTAATCAAACAGGGGACATGGCAGACAGACACAGATGCCTTCACTACAAGGAATAGTGAGGATGGATGACACGTGTAGGTGTAGTTTGTGCTGAATCATACAAGAGGCACAAATGAAATTCATAATAACAGAAGGAAAGAAGAATCCTTTCAGCAGGAGGTGATCAGAAATATCATGATGGAGCAGACAGAGCTCAAGATCTACTCTAAATTAAGCCCGAGTGGGATCTCCTAAAACAGAGATGGGGCTGGAGAGAACATTCCAGCAGGTGGAATGGCTTGAGAAGATGGGCTAGGAAGCAAGTTGTGCCCATTTCAGACTCAGGTATGTGAGCGATGAGTTGAAGAAGAGTCTTTCCAGACTTGTTCTGTAGGTATGAAGGGACTGGGGTGTTCATTTAGGGAGATGAGGCTTAGTTTAGTAGGTAGTAGGATGCTGGGAGCCGGACCGGCCTCTCTGGATGGCAGTCACAGCAAGGAAATGGCAGTGTTTGCAGCTCCTGCCATGAGAAATGAAAACTGGTATCTCTTCCTGCTACTACTGGCTCATGTTGGAAATAAGCCTGCTGGTATTGACCAGGCCTCACAATATTCCATATCAGACCGATATTCCAAACACAGATACCTCATAAGGAAAAGCATATTCCTGCCTTTTCAAAAGAGACTTTAGATAAAAGCTCTGTGGATGATTGTCAAAAGGCTCTTCCTATGGGCCTTGCAGATCCAAGGCTTAGATAACAGAGGGGGTTAAGAACAGAAGAGTTACAATTGAGCCTGGCCCCGAGACAAAGAGCCTAATTTAGAGTTAAGGAACAGATAAGGGCAGAACTTAAGTTAATACTTACACCTCCTTCTAACTGATGATGTATGGCAGTCCCTTTCCTAAGGCCTACTTTTCACAAACACCCTCCCTCACACTGGCGGCTGGGATGAGGATAGATAAGAGTAGCTAAAACAACCCAGAAACAAAGGCCGACACATTTAGGGCCTTCATGGTGTTTACACGTTCGGCATCAAGTCAAAAAGGTTTCCACAAACAACTTGTTAACCATTTTAAAAACATTTGTCTTCTTGGGAGCCAGACAGGATGACTCTTAGCCCATCTATACACTTAACCTATGTCCTAATCCGAGCGTTATTAACTTAGAACAAATATGTATCCTGTCTTTTACTAAGAATACCCTGTTAATCCCTTAGTTATAAGATTTACTTAACCTCACTATAATTGGAATAGTTCTGCAAGAATCTTTCTGTAAAACCTGCTTCTGTACACTTTCCAAAGCATCTTGTCACAAAGAGTTATCCATTGTAAAAATTCCTTTTTCTGATCTCATGTTATCATTTGACCTATAAATAAAGACACCAACACCGACAGGATGGAGATGCCTGCCTGGTGATCAGAAAGAAATCTCTGGGCTCTCTCACTCTCTCGCCGACACTGTCCATCCTTCAGGGACCCCTGGACCTGCTGGAGCCGGCCTCCGGCAGTAGGCAGCCACTGAAGCTTTTGAGAAGGGGAGAGTGTGAATTATTCTGTGTTTGTTCCCTAGTTTGTGTGTGCTAGGAGAAAGACTCCCACAGGCTGCCTTATCCATCCTCCATGATGGCCAGCCTCTCGCGAGGTTCAGTCAATGGGAGCACTGGTGGTACCTCCAATCTGTCAGGAAACATGTTCCCTGCTCTGCCCGTGCTAGTCAGAGCTGTGTCCTTCCAGAAATCTGTATTTTTAACCTTTATTATAGGTGATTTTAGTACTCAGGTAGGCCTGGGAATCATTGATCTGTATGCTGTTTACCAATCACTTTCTCCTTTAATCTTGGAACCCAAACCAATGTTCTCATCCCTATTTAGAATTGAGAAAACTAAGGCTCAGAAAGGTTGTGATGTGTCCAATGTCTCCAACTTTTAAGCAGAGTAGCTGAGATTAAAATCCACATTTCTGAGTCCAATTTCAGCTTCTTGGGCGAACCAGAACCAAGAGAGGAGATCTTTGCAGTAATTGAGTCCTCATGTTCTTTTCCTCAAACATGTTTCCTCTAGTTTTTGCATTGCTAAATATTAGTTATTATAATATAATAATATATTAGTTATTGCATTGCTAAATGCCCGTCTCAACTAGCATTTGCTGCACATAGTCCTCCATGGTCCCCTAGCTGGTCATAACCTCAATAACCCCGTGACTGCACCCAGTTTGTATTTGCATGTCTTCTCTCCCCATTTGTCTCTAAACTTTTAAAGACAGGCAGTATGAAATAGCATGGCTTCTGGAATCTTTGATCTCTTGTACTCCATAATCTCACTCACCCGCTCACTCAACCCTTGTATCTCATTGTCTGTGAGATGATGAATGGCTTCACTTATGAGACTCTAGGACACCATTCCTGATCACTCCCCCATCCCTCCAGGTTTATTACTCACCATTTATGGATTCTTTGTTAGTGATTGCTCAATAAATACCAGCCATTTTCTTATTAGGGTGAATAGGAGGGTGATGAATCAGCCAGCCAGCCAGAGATAATTTCTAAGGCAAAGAAAGAGCCCCAGGGGCAGTGTATATTATATTTTATGTCACGAGGAGGGCAGGAAAGACCATTACTGCATACCTGTTACGTGACAGGTACTTAATGACACCATCTAATTTAATCTTCCCAACAGTCTTGATTTGTGCATCTATTTTTATTTTACTGAGATAAACTAAAGTTCAGGGAGATAAAGTTAAATTCTCTATGTCCTTTCACTCTCAGTGGCAAAGCCAGGCCTTGAATTCACGCACATCAGTGTGACTCGGGAGTCCAGGCCCTGTCCGCTACAGTCATGGCCTCTGAATTAGGGGTGCCGAGATGAACAAGGCAGAGGACCACAACGCGATGGCATGGTCTCAGGCCACAAGCTGTGTCCAAGGATCTCAGCTCCACCCCCCTCACGCCAATTTCACCAGAGAGGCCCTGAGTAATGGCTCAGCTGGGAGCTGTCCAGCTTCATCTTCCAGACCTACTGGGAAAGACTTCTGAGGTAGATAAAAGCTTTCGAAATGTGATCTAACTTAATACACTGCCGTATTGTTACTAACGTAAGTCCCATTGTGTGTGCCTCTGAGGCGTCCAATTACAGAAACTTTCATAAAGAATATGTCTAAGCCGAGGCGACTGTTACTTTTCTGAACAAATGGGATGAGATTTAAGCCATCTGTCTATGACTGGCATTTGAGACTTCAGTGACTATAGTGGAGATTCCAGGCTTCCAAGAAAATGTAAGGGAGAAGGTCCCCATTATCCCCTCAGGGGTAGCGCTGGAATCTGTGCTGAGAGATCCCTCTGTTGTCAGGCTTTATGCCCAGCCTTGCAGCACAGCATGGTGGGAGAAGGCCGCCAACATCAGCATGGGGGTTTGTGTGCGCACATGGGCTGAATTCTTCATGTTAATAAGACATCTCTGAAGAAAGAATAAAGGACTTGTAATAAGTATTCTTCAGTAAGTGATTAGAGTGGGTCTTGTAACAGATTGCTGGCATCTGGGGACACTGAGTCAAGTCACAATTCAACCCTCATCTGACTGGTATACGGAGAAAGTGCTTAAAATACACACAAGTAGGGGCTCCACTTACCTTCTTTCTAATTTCTGACATTAATCTCCCCTCCTCTTCCCTCCTACACCAAAGCTGTCACCAAGGGGTTCCACTAGGTTCCCTGTAGAGAGCCACCCTCCCTCCTCCTCTCTGTCACTCAAGCCACACGTCAACAGGCCCTGCACTCTGGAAGAGAGTGTGTGATCCACTTCCCAGGAAAGGGTCCGTCCTGTCACATCTGGCTGTAGACACAGGCACCTCTGAGATTTCTGAGGGTCACACACTGAACCTCATAGCAGCTTGCTTGAAATCCTCAGTTTTTAATATGATGACAGGGGAAAAAAATCAATCAGTGTATCTGGTGTTAAATTCTCTCTTTAAGAATGTCAGCTTGGAGGGGCGCCTGGGTGGCTCAGTCGGTTAAGCGTCTGACTTTCGCTTGGGTCATGATCTCGCGGTTCGTGGGTTCAAGCCCCGCATCGGGCTCTGTGCTGACTGCCAGCTCAGAGCCCGGAGCCTGTTTCAATCTGTGACTCCCCTCTCTGACTCTCCCCTGCTCACGCTGCCTCTCTCTCTCTCTCCGAGAATAATAAAACATTAAAAAAAAAAGAAAAGAATGTCAGCTTGGAGAGGTCCTTCCTCTGAGACTTGGAGGTCAAAGGACTTTAGTGCTGTTGTGTGTGGGCGCTTGGAGTGTGTGTGTGTTTACATGAAGTGACTAGAGCAGGTGAGAAGTAATGAGTGGGTGACAGAAGCCTCTCCATGTCCTCAAAATGAGCACACGGAGGGGAGAGAGCACTGGGCCTAAGGGTGCAGGCTCTGCTTTGCCACTGGCCTTGTGGGACTAGGCAACCAGAAGGAGAATGGAACATCACAGCCTTGGTGGAGCCCAGCTTGTGGCTGGGCTTTAGGCCTGACTGTGATAGCCAAGATCTCCCCATCAGCCATCACTCCATCAGTCCATCCATTCAACCGTCGTTTCATCCTTCCAGCCAGATTAGTCAATAACATTATATTCAGGAAGGTTCCAAACTTTAAGGAAGGTTACAAGGCCCAGGCTGTCTCCCCTCCAGCCTTTCTCTCCTCACCCTCTCCTTCGTGCTCTACACCCCGTTGAACTGGCCACACTCTCACCTCCCAGCTGTGGTTCCTCTTATTGCCCCTACATCACACCCTCTCTGCTCTGACTCCTCTCCTGGGGTTCATCTTCCACTCACCCTTCAGGCTTGGACTGAGATTTCGTTTCCTCCAGGAAGCCCGTCCTCACATCCTCCCCAGTGCCCATATCTGAATAAATATCCTCATCTGTGTTTCCTTAGCTTTTGAATTTACTCCATGAGGACACCTGTCACCCTCTAGGGGAAGCCATGACTGCCATCTCGTGTTGGCTGGGTATTCATGGTCTGTGTCCCTGGTGGCTGTGGCTGAGGCTGGTTCTCTCCCTCTTGGGGCCATCCAGGTGGCTGAAACCTCTCCCAGTCATCCTGATTAGTGGGCCTCCATAAAGGGCAGTTGCTACCCATGAAGGAAATCTCATACATTGATCTGTGGTCGGTTTGGGGCATCACAGGGGTTAGGAGGTCAGGGGCTAGGAGATAATGTGAAGATTAATTTTGTATGTCAACTTGACTGGGCTAAGGAATGCCCAGACAGCTGGTAAAACATTTTTTTCTGTGTGTGTGTGTGAGGATGCCTACAGAAGAGATTAGCATTTGAATTGGTAGACTGAGTAAGGAAAATTACCCTCACCGATGTGGGCGGGCATCATCCCATCTGTTGAGGGCTTGGATAGAACATAAAAGGTGGAGGAAGGGTGGATTCACTTTCTTTACTTGGACTCAGACATGAATCTTCTGCCCTTGGACATCAGGGCTCCTGGTTCTCAGGCCTTCAGACTCACACCAAGGACTTTAACTTTCAGCTCCCCAAGCACAGGCCTTCAGATATGCACTGAATGACACCACTGGCTTTCCTACTTATCCAGGCTGTAGACGGCAGATTGTGGGACTTCGGGGTCTCCATAATCACATTAGCCAATTCCTAGAATAAACCTCCTCTTAACTGTCTCTGTAGATTCTACCGGTTCTGTTCCTCTGGAGAGCACTGACTTCCTTTTGTGCATTGCTGGGGGCTGGCATCGTGGTCAATCTATCCCTCTCTGAGCTCCGCATTCACCCGGGGTAGGGAGAGTTATCAGAGAGCCCGTATTTACATGTCCTGAAAGCCTAGGGTCCCTTTCTGCTGGGGAAGACTATGAAAATGGGAAATCTCAGAGAGGAGTTTGGAGTACTTAGGATTGTGTGGAGGGAGGCAGGCGATCTCACTGCCCCTTGGCCCGTATTTGTTGGTAAATGTACCGTCTCATTATATGTTTCCTGGGTCCTGGAGCTTCTCTCTCCCATCAAGGTGGGATTTCAAGGCCCATTGGAACAGAGGCTCCTGGGACAGAAGCAGGAACATGTTACAGGGTTTGATGGCAGAGTCATCCCTGGAATTTTAATTACCTATCTTCACACTATTATGTATTTACATATCCTAATGACGAGATTACACATTTCAATTAGCATGTAATTATGAGTTCTATTACTTAAAGAAAAAATACTTGGGGATAATCGCACAATTACGAAGCACAATTAGAAAATGACATATAATTAAATTTAGAAAAGCGTTTGAAACCCTCCTCCTACCCTCCCATCCCGCCGCCTGTACAAGAGATTTCTTGTATTTATTCTCTCTTTCTCCTCTTCCGCACAAGCGCAGGCCAGTCCAGTGTGAACAGAGGGTCCAGGAACACCCTAACTTGGGGATGTAAACCCTCACGAGCGCTTGGGGGCTTCCGGACATCTCTTGACTTTGGAAGCTCCACCTGAGATTTTGGAATCAGGGGGCATTTTTTTTCAGGCCATAGGGATAGTTGTCCAAAGATTCCTGGCCATTCCGTCTGCTGGGAGTGCAGAAAGCCAGGGAGCAGAGTGAGACTGGCAGTTCCGGCGGCTGGGACTGTCGCGGGCCGGCTGGGCTCCTGATGGTGGCGGGAAACAGATAGGATGCCCGAAGTCATGTCTTCCACGGCTGCCGCCGCTCCCCATTTTGAAAACACTTCCATTGCCCAGCTCATTCCGTTCTCCACGCCGTCTGATGAGGAAAGAAGGCAGGTTAAGGTTCTCACTTCCCTTTTTGGAACGCCTTTCTTTGAACTGTGTGCGTCCACATTCCCAGTGTTTGTCTCTAGTCCTTGGATTTCTTCCCTTGTTCCCTTGTTTCTTTTTCTACGTGGCTCACAGATGACATGTTCTTTTCCTCTGGCTCTCTGTCCCCTTTCTTGTTCCTTTCTCCGTCTTTGGCAATTGCAGTGGGGTGGGGGGAGCAGGTGGGGGAAAGTTGGATGGTAGCAGGGAATGTAGCCAGGGAATGCTGAGAAGCCTCCGTGGCACAGAGTGGCTGCTGTTTATACACACATTTCCCCTCCCTCTGGGCACGTGGTTGGAGCATCTTCCCTAGACTTCCCTGCAGTTATGCTGTGTGGCATGTAACTGTGGATGGGGTAAGGTACCGCACTTCCTGGCATGGCCCTTAGAACTTCCCTCTTGACCCTCTACTTTCTCTTTCACCATTTTCTGGCCAAACGCTGATGTCCAGGCTTAACTTCAGAGTCCCTTTGAAGAAGGAAGGGACCCTGGCATCTCTAGAGCAGAGTACGCCTATCATTCTTGCTGCTAATTAGAGTTTGGGCAAGAAAAACTTTTACTGGGGCGGCTGGGTGGTTAGTCAGTTAAGCATCTGACTTAGGCTCAGGTCATGATCTCACGGCTTTTGGGTTCTAGCCCCACACTGGGCTCCGTGCTGACAGCTCAGAGCCTGGAGCCTGCTTCGGATTCTGTGTCTCCCTCTCTCTCTGCCTCTTCCCTGCTTATACTCTGTCTCTCTCTCTCTCTCTCAGAAATAAATAAACGTTAAATAAGTGTTGTTTTAGGAAAGAGCCACAGAAACTGTATCCCTGATGACTCCAGAGTCCTGAAAACAGGAAGCTGAGATCCAGACCCCATGCAAGCAATGGTCCTGGAGAGCCTGGTCTGTCCCTTAGGCTTGAGTCCCCTGGTCCCCAGACAGCGGTGTCCCTACTAGGACTCATTCATTACCTCCTCTTGCCATGCTTCCAGGCTCACCAAGGACACCAGCTTAGGATGCTTTTATTTTTTTTTTAATGTCTTTATTTTTGAGAGAGAGAGAGAGAAAGAGAGAGAGAGAGAAAGAAAGAGAGAGAGAGCACAGGCAGGGGAGGGGCAGGGAGAGGTGGGGACAGAGGATCTGAAGCAGGCTCCAGGCTGACAGCAGAGAGCCTGACTCAGGGATCAAACTCATGAACCGTGAGACCATGACCTCAGCCAAAGTCAGACGCTTAACTGACTGAGTCACCCAGGCACCCCCAGGCGATGCTTTTAACTGAAAGTATTGGGAAACACAACTCAAATAAGCCAAAAGGAGTAAAAGAGATTGGCTGGATTATGTGACTGAAAAAGGCCAGGTGTGGAGTGTGGCTCAAACATTGCTTTTGCTCTATTTCTTTGAGATGCTCTTAGCACACTGACCTTCCTTCGGGCTGGTACCCTACACTGAGCCCAGGCCTCACAGCTATAAACGAGGTCTAAGGGAAGGAGGTTACACCAGGCTATGCTGATTGATGTTTCAGGCCTTCTCAATGCTTGGGACCCTTGGCTACAGACATGTTGGTTAACGTCTTGGTTAGCTCCACAGTTAGCTCCTCACATCTGCTTATTAATATTTCATGATTATTAGAGTATCTGTATTCCCTCATCTCCAAGTTCTTAGGCAGAGTGAGCGTGTGGCCATGGCTCCCATGCGTGGCCAATGCAGTCACCTCCTCTCCCATGGCTGAACCATTGCCTGTCTGTTGATGACCCCAATCCTATATCTCCAGGGTGGACTTTTCTGCAGACTCTTCACAGACTCTTCTAGTTCCGGCTACCCACTGCACAGCTCCGTACACATTGGGCGAGCGTCGAGATGGGAAACCCTCCTGTGCTCTCAGGCCAGTGTTTTCTAAGAAACACTGTTGCCCTGATGGGGTCACAGATCATTGGTCACTTCTGGATCCCACTTGGCACCTGGAAGTAGGTCATTTCTCAGTCAGTGGCCCCTCTGCCTTCGTTTGAAGAGTTTTAATCCACCCTCTAGTAGTGGAGTTAGTGGTGCCTCTATTTACCCAGTCACTAAATTGAAACCCCAGTACCATCTCTGCCTCCTCCTTCTTCTTCCCTGATGCATCCAAGAGATCCAACCTGATATTGGGATCCAACCTTAGTTGAGACTCCTGTTTTTCCTGTAATATTTTCCTGACTTGTCCTCTCTGCTTCTGGTCTCATGCCTTTCAGGTCCATCCTGCGTATGATTCCTGGAGACAAATATTCACTTATTGGCTTCCAAGAGAAGCCTTCACTGGCTCTTTATTGCTAGAAAACAAGATCCAAATTCCTTAGCCTGGCTTTTGAAGCTCTTCATGTCTGGCCCTGGTCACCAGCTCCAACATCTTCTACCATGATTTCCCTCACACTCTACCTTCCAGTCATACTGAATTATTTGTTTGTCTCCCTCTTTCTTTAAGCCCTACCTCGTGGGTCACCTCCTCAGTGCACCGTCCCTCTCCCTTCCTCCCACAGCCAGCAGCTCCATCTGGCACTCCCCGCCACCCATGCCCACCATACCTTCCATGGCCCTCACCTTGGCGTGTTCGCCATTGTGTGTATGTATGGCTGCCTCCTGCACTGGACAATGAAGGCCTTTCGCTCATGCCCTCAGCCTTTATGGAGTGCTCAGCACGTGTCCGACCCTGTGCTGGGAGTTGGGGACAGAGAGATAAACAATAGCAGCTAACACACCTATACTGCTTACTGTAGACGAGGCTCTCCTCAAAGCACATTGTGCACATTAACTGAAGGGGAATGATTTGTTGGGAGCCGTGGAGAGAACGTGAGCTGTGTTGGCCATGCATGGGGGCAACAGTGAGGCTCCCGTCCCCTCCCCAGGAACATGAAAATAAGAGAAATGCAGCCATTTGTGTAAGAATGAATCCACAAACACAATTTTTATTGCAGGTTTGGTTGGTAGAGACGCAGGGCTCGAATCTCAATTTTTCAGACCCAAATCTCACATCCTTTCTGCCACACCTGTTTCACTTAACCTCCTCCCAGCATCCTTATCTGTCAATTGGTAACGATGCCTTTCTTTTCTACTTCACCTGGTTTGTAAGAAAGACCCAATATGATGGTGAGAGAATTTTGCAAACTCTAATGCTCTGTACAAATGTGGGTCCTCATGGCAGCTCTACGTATGTCTCAGGGACCGTCCTGACCACCTGTTACACCTAAAATAAGGCACCTCTTAAAGCTGCCCATCTCCGGCCTCTCTGAGTTGCCCAAGAAAACACTGTTGCCCTGATGGGGTCACAGATCGTTGGTCACTTCTGGATCCCACTTGGCACCTGGCAGTAGGTCATTTCTCAGTCAGTGGCCCCTCTGCCTTCGTTTGAAGAGTTTTAATCCACCCTTTACTCTTTCCTCACTACTATATGCACCTCCGAACTCTTCCATCTCTCCTTCGGGCTCCGTGATCCCCTTCCATGTTCTCGCCAGGAGTGGGGAAGCCCGGAGAGCTGGTGCGGGCTGCCCAGAAGGGCCGGTCCTGGAGTCGCATCCTCACAGTGTCCACTTATACTCAGTCCCAGGGTAGACACCCCTCTGGGCTCAGAGGCAGGACTCTGCCTTTCCCGGGTGGTAGAGCAAGCAGCAGGCAGGCCCCTCGGGAAAGGCAGCCACTGTGCTGACGGCCCCTCGGCGGTCAGGCCATGTGCCCCCTGGGGATGGCCTAGAGCACCCCCAGCAGCCTCACTCAGAGAAACAGGCTGACTGTGGGCAGGAGGGTGGGGCTGGTCTCTCAGGGTGGGGGTGGTGGCGATGGAGCAGTGGGTGTGGAGGGGGTCTCTGGGCATCTTTATAAGCACAGACTCAGCCTGATGTGATCGGGCACAGTTGGCTGAAAAGCAATGGAGAGCTTACTGAAGGCTCCATCTGGGTGCAGGGAAGCGGTGTGTGTGTGTGTGTGTGTGTGTGTGTGTGTGTGTGTGTGTGTGTGTGTGTCCTGTCCCAGACATTGGGGGGAGCGAGGGCATTCCCTTCAGACGAGCCTTGGACCTTGCAGGCTTATGCTGGTTCCCGTAAGGCGAGTGTTAAGGGACTCCTCCCACCTTCCGTCTCCTCTCCTCCTGCCTTTTTTTTTTTAACTTTTATTTTATTTTTAGTAATTGCCGTGACACCAGTGCTGAGCATGTCAAAGATAACAAAGAGCCGAAGGTCAAGGTGCTGCTTCTAAGAGAAAGGATTCTAAATTGCAGATCTAATTATATCATTTGCTCCCCATCCCCACGCTGTCCCTCTCCCCCAACTCACGGAAGACTATCCAGATGCGCTTAGGACAATGTCCAGACTGCTTAAAGCGCCGATAATCCACCACCCAGTCTCGGCTCCCAGCAGCGAGCCTCCCCTCTCCTCTCTGCTCCAGCCACACTGGTCATCTTTCAGTAGCGTAGAATCTGGCCACGCTCTGCCCACAGCACCTTGTCTCCCCCTCCTCCTCGTAAAGTCTTCATGTTAGACGTGACTTCCGCTAGGACCCCTCCTGCCTTGGGCTTTAGAATTTCCTCCTTCTCTGCGCCCCTCAACACCTCAACTTGCATGCCTCCGAGAAAACAGATCAGATGTTTTATAATCACAAACACTATTTTCTCTGCCTGTGAAAACAATTCTTTTTTTTAAGATTTTAGAAAATATTTATTTCTTGGGAGAGCGCAAGTGGGGCAGGGGCAGAGAGAAGGGGGTAGAGGGTCTGAAGCAGGTTCTGTGCTGGCAGGCTGACAGCAGCAAGCCCGATGGGGGACTCGAACTCATGAAGAGCAAAACCGTGCCCCGAGCCAAGGTCGGTGCTTAACTGGCTGTGCCACCCGGGTGCCCCGTGTGAAAACAGATCTAGTGAGAAAGGACTGCTGTGACCCCCTAACGCACATTAGGCCCTGAATGAGTGAATGAATGAATGATTGGCGACCTGTCCAGCTTGGAGCTCTCTGGGTTTTCGAGAGACACCTGGAAGTGCTGAACACTGGCATCTGTCCTTCCCCGTGGGGTGGTCCCTACATTTCATGTCCCTTGCTCCTGCCCACGGCCTCCGACCTCTCCTGATGCACAGAGCCATACTGTGCGGCTACAGGGACCCCTGGCCTCGTCAGCGGTTCCTAGAAGCTCTGAAACTCCGTGTTTTTGTCTGGCCTCTCAGTGTCCGTGAGAGCAGGCACCCCTGGGGCGGACATTGCTCTTAGCCTTCGGAATACCATCTGGTAGAGACTCCTCAGGGCAGGCTTATCATGGGACAACTCACTGGGTCCCCCTTCTCCATTTGGTATTTTTCTGCCTCCTATGGTCAGTGAAACCTTTTGAATTCTAGCTGCCAGCTCTTGGGGTGGAGTGGCCCGTGGCCTCCCCAGGGTGGCCCTGCTGGCTGGGCTTTGGCTCAGGGCTGGCCCTGCAGCTCCCGGGCCTGGATGAGAAGGGGTGGGTCCCCTGCGCCTCTGAGCACAGCTGGAAAGTACAGCGCTGGTGACATTCTGGGGAAGACTAAGGTGACACAATTGTAGAGCCAGCCTGTGAGGGAGGTAGGGAAGGTGGCCGTGGGATGACAGCTACTTAAAGCAACTGATCCCTGGCATCCAACATGCTGGCCTTGCCTCTGGGCTTGTTCTTGAGGGTATCCCACTGGCTCTGTTTTGGCCTGGGGCCGCCACAGACTGCGGGGATTGCCGTGTGCTTGGTTTTGAACTGAACCATCTAGTGTTTGAGCGTGATGTCTGCCGGAAAAAATACCGCACACAGGTTTGTCTTTTTTTTTTTCTTCCCAAACCCATTATGGATTTTATGATGGCGTGATGTGAGATGTGATTTGAATGCACACGAACCAGTGCCTTTGAATGAAAAATATAAGCTATAGTAGATTTGCTCTCTGTCTCTGTGCTCTGGGTTTGGTGTGCACATTGTGCGTATTTTTCTTTTTTTAATCAGACATGACTAAGTATTTATTTTTGGTTGGGAACCATCTGCCACCTCTAACAGGGAAGGCATAGAAACCTATAGATAGTTCTTCCTCATCATGCTCACTTTCTGGCTGGTGATGGGCTGTGATGGTAAATAACAGCGTTTGGAATCAGGCTTTCGTGGGGCTTTGCGAAGAACACTGCGGTTCTCTGAGTGCCTTCATGAAATGATCAGAAGGTTACTTACTGGTAAGAAAGCAGGAGCTGGATTAAGGAGTAGAGAATTCGGCTCTGTTCCTTCAGAGGGGAGGGGAGAACCCTTCAGAGGGGTGGGCGTAAGAAGCGAGGAGTCCTGACTGGAGGCACAGATGTCCAAGAGGCAGGGAAGAGAGTAAGCCCAGCCTTTAGAGAGTCCTTTCAGGGCAGGAGAACAGGGCCCGTGGGCTTGGAGTGAGAAGAGAAGATGAGGTGTCCCTGAGTGAGGCTGAATGGGGGGTCTTACAAGACAGGCTGTGGTTTCTGGGCTGAACAACTTCAACTCTGGTTCGAATTTAGAGACCTTCAAGATCCAACCGTCTGCCTCTCCCCACTCCCCTATCTGAGGAGGAAACGGGACTGGAGAGTAGACAAGAAGTGGCTTGAATGAGTGGCAAGAAGTCACACGACTACGTAGCGAAGGGCAACAGAAAGCTCACCAAATCTCTGAGGGGTTGTGAGAAGGGTGGATGAGGGGTGGGTTTGAAGAAGCCTCAAAGAGTAGCGTGAGGTTGGGTGGAGAAGGGCCGGGCAGGTGGAGGGGAACAAGGCTTTCAGAAAGGGGAAGTATGTTGCTTCCCATCAGTATCCGAGCTTCTTAAGTTCTGGGGTTTTCTAGAAAAGATAAAGATACCTTTTTGCTGGTGTCACTTGGAAAGTTAAGGAACTTTGCAGGGAAGAATAAAATGACTTCTCAAGACGGGCCCAAAGGAATACACTTATAACTAGGTTTATACAGATGACAGAAAGCCCATCTCTTATTTTCATAATGTATGTCAAGAGGCTTAGGGCGTCGAATGGTTCGCCCCCCTCCCCCTGGAGAGATGTCCATGTTCTGATCCCTGGAGCCCGTGAATTTGACCTTAGCTGGAAAAATGGCCTTTGCAGGCATAATTAAGTGGCTCCCACTTTCCCACTGGTCATTTTTCTCTCCAAGAAGTGCTCAGAGAGCTCTGAGTATGGGAAGGAAAGTGTCCTGTTGATGGCACCTCCAGGCCCCAGATCCCTTTTCAAAATGAATGTAAAAAGGATGTAATAAATCTAACTTTAAGGATTCATTTCCACATCCCCAAATGTTGAATCTGACGGGAGTGACCCACTGAATTCTTCAAAGTGTTTTGTGCCCGGTGAGCCATTTTCCATATTCAGTGGGTCCAGATGCTGGACGGCTGTTTCAGTAAAATGGGCTGACATTCTAAGAGCACGGGGCCGTGGACCCTGCCTTCCTTGTCAAAGTCCCCTTACAAAGGCCCCTGGGAAATGCAGTGATTTTGCAAAATGGGGCTGATTCTATATGCTGAAAGAGGGTCTCAGTAGTGGCTAAAAAGGGGGAGGTTAGTGGGCTCTTGTGATAGGGTGGTTTTAGGGGAGAAGTTAGTAAGTGAGATCTGGACAGGGGTTGGTCAGAATTTGCAAACGAGCGAATTGTCAGTGGTCTTGTCTCTAGAACCTGAGTTCATATGGAATTACTGTTAAATCATTGTCGTGATCTTACAGAGAACATGGATCTGTAGGAGCTAGTGTTACATTATTTTGATCTTAGGTTGTGTTGCATACAATTGATTTCCTTTGCAAGTTATAGTACAGTTTGCTGCTCATAGGCTCGGTTCATAGACTTTACTTTTGCCCTCTGAAGATGGGCGAATATGGTTTCTTAAGAGCTGCTGCTTCTTTCATTCTGTCCAGGAAGAAATCCCTGATGGAGGCCAGAAGGGATGCATGTTCCCAATGGAAACTTCCCATTTTCTGCCTCATGCTCTACCTGAGATCATCTAAATCTTCTTGCTGAGTTAGGGACCTCTAGGACCTGGCTCCCACCACTCATCAGGCACTGCATCACTCCCCTCTTCCAGGGGCACCGCCCACCTTCTGTCACCATCACCCATCACTGCCCCCCACCCCCGCTCCACTCCCCACCATCACCACCTCGCCATCACCACCAGAGCCACTTTTTAAGCAAACACTGGATGCCAGGACCTGGGCTATGTGGGTTGGTAACCACCATTCTGTTCAATCACCACTGCAGTTTTTAATATAGATTAGTGGTTCTTGATTAGAAAGATATTGGCAGATCCAAGCCCAGAAGTACTGAGTCAGAAGTTCTTGGATGAGAGCTCAGGAATCTGTGTTTTAAAAACATTCCATAGATGATTTGGGTGCGTACAGAGCATTCAAGAACCACAGATGTAAACAATATTTTACCCGGGCCAACGCACAGGGGATGAAGAAATGATTTCCCCTGTGACCCTGGGAATTGCTATATCTGAGATGAGTTTGGGAAATAGTTTTACAGGCCAAGGAAAGAGAATGGGTCCAGTTTAGCGACCTATTTTTATGGAGGAGGGAACGCAAGTCCAGAAAGGTTAAGTAGATCGGCAAAGCTCACACAGCTCCCAAGGGCGGAACCAGGATTCAGAGGCCCCTCCGCCTGATGCCAGGTGTTCTTTCCTGGACACTTTCCAGGAGTCTCCAGGAAGCTTCTCTCGGGCTGGCCTAGGCGCTTGTGTTACAGACACGCCCCTCACGTTCCTGCTTCCCCGCCGATGGAAACACAGCTTCCCAACCCAAACGACCTCTCTGCTGGCCCAGCCTTTATGAACAAAGCACCTCATCATCGTCACCTTCCTTCGTCTTCGGCGGCCCCTAGCAACACCCTGTCCTTCTCCCTGGACCCCAGGTTTGAGACTTTACTATCTTGTCTCCTTCTTTACCTCTCTCCTGTCTGTCTTTCTTCCAGCATCTTTCCTGCCTTTCTTTAATTCCACTGCTATTGTTCCGTCCTCGCACTCTCTGAATCCTTGTCCATCTCTGAAACTGGCCTTAGTGACACCTCCACTTTCTTTTCCATGCCATCTACTGTGAGATCAAAGAAAATGTACATGTTGATCTGTGCCCCTGGTTCCTGACATAGAGCCCCCCCCACATGAATTCCTAAGCAATAAGAAACCTAGGAACATCTTTTGCTCTAATGAGGTGGCTCTAACGAGGGCTTCTGGATAGGGGCTGGTCACCAGAAAGGGCAAGCCGTAATTAGAAGCTTGGAATTTTCAGCTCTGTCTTCCATTCTCTAGAGAGGGGAGAGGGGCTGGGAATGGAGGTGACAGTGGATCATGCCTGTGTGAGGAAGCCTCCATAGCAGCCCCTGAATCCTAGTGGGGTTCAGGGAGCCTCCATGTTGGTAAACACATCCATGTGCTGGGAGGGGAGGCACCCCAACTCCATAGGCGCAGAAGCTTCTGTGCTCAGGACCTCCCAGACCCCTGTGTACCTCTTTGTCTGGCTGTTTACCCGTGTCCTTTGTCATATCCTTTAAGAAAGTGGTAAAATGTAAGGAAGCGTTTCTCTGAGTTCTGTGAGCCGCCCTAGAAAAATGAGTTGAATCTGAGGAGGAGGAGTCCTGGAAATCTCTGATTTTTAGCTGATCCATTGGAAGCACACATGACAGCCTGAGCTTATGACGGACATCTGGTGTGGGGTGGGGACAGGCTTGTGGGACTGGCCGTTAACCTGTGGGATCTGATGTGCTCTCCAGGTGGGTAGTGTCAGAAGTGACCTAAATTGTAGGACACCCAACTAATGTACAGAGAATTGCTTGGTGGGAACCTGCTCTCATCTCCCCCTCCCCCTGCCAATCTAGTGTCAGGAGTGTTGTAAGTGTGGTCGTTGTGTGAGTGCAAAGGAGATGCACAGGAGGGCGTAATGGGTTTTTAACCCACTCAGGAGGAAAGGACTGATTTTTTTCCTGATACACACCTACCCTGCACTCAATCAAAGATTTATCCTCCAAAAATACTTTTGCGTCTGTCATTCCTGGTCCTAAAAAGCCAGTCCAACCCAAACTGCTCATCCTAGGGCCTCCTGAAGGGGGCTCCACTGAGCCTGCAGGTTTATTAAAAACTAACAAATGATAGCAAACCTGTTTCTGTTTTAAAATTACTGCACAAACAGGGGCACCTGGGTGGCTCAGTTGGTTAAGCGTCCGACTTCGGCTCAGGTCATGATCTTGTGGTTTGTGTGCTTGAGCGCCACGTCAGGCTCTGTGCTGACAACTCGGAGCCTGAAGCCTGTTTCGAATTCTGTGTCTCCCTCTTTCTCTACCTTCCCTCTCTCTCCCTCCCTCTCTCTCTCTCTCTCTTTCTCAAAACTAAGTAAAAAATTTTAAAGTATTGTAAAAATAGCTAAACAATTTTGACATCCACTTAATAAGTTGACTCTTACTGAAACATTAACAGATTGCCTTCAACATAATGTCAGTGTTGATAAAAATCAAGTGAATTTGGACATAGATGCTTGCTCTGGTTTCATATAACATAAGCATTTCTAATATTTATTTAGTTTCCTTTCTTAGAAATAAATTTCTTTCTACGTAATTACGAGTTTTGTAATGTTCAATATCCAACTCTCAAAAGTATCTTTTATATGTACTCTCTGCAATTTTAAGAAATGGTTGCTTTTTACCTTATATTCCACTTGAGAGAAGATTTCTAACTTAGCAGTCATATCCAGTTAAGTATATAAGATAGGCCCATTAATTCTAACAACAAATATATAATCAGCTTTTATGAAAAAAAGAATCTTTGGCTGTTTCAGGAAATGTCTAAATACTGAATATATTACTGCTCCCTCCAATCCTTGCAAATAATAATTGTGTTACACTGACAATTCTGTAAATTTAGATGTGATTTGCTTCTCTACTGTCATCCAGAACTTTAATTTACCAGTGATGAAACTAGTTTATACACATAGTATAACTTTAAATATTATTTTCTGGCAAAAGGCCATTCTGTGTGTTAAAGTAACTCTGACTACTATATAAGCAATTACTTCTACTTCCTCTTGTCTCAAATGTTCAGAAAATCTCACCTTTTTGCCTTCCTGGGCTGGATTCCAGCTGCACAATATGTTAGTAGCGTTCTCCAGCCGCCGTAAGTAGCACTAGCCGTTATGACAACCCTCAAATCTCAGTGGCTCTTCAACATAAAATTTTATGTTGCTGGGGTTGGGTGGTGTTATCGGACATCTCCCTCCACGTGATGACTCAGAGGCCCACCGAGGCTCCTTTTCTTTTGTGGTTCTGCCAGGCTCTCTGATGGAACTTGGTGTGGGATTTGCTGGGGCCCCGGAAGTGGCACACATCACTTTCTCCCATATCCTCTTGACCAGAACTCTGTCACTTGACCAACTCTATGACAAGGGTCTGGGAAATGGTAAGACAGTCACAGATTTGAGTGAGGCCCACCAGCTTCTAAAATGGGCTGCCACGCACTATCGACAATGGCTAAAGTATGGAGAGAGCTCAAATGTCCATCGACGGATGATAAAGAAGATGCAGTACATATATACAATGGAGTCTTACTCAGCAATTAAAAAGAAAGAAAGAATTAAAGAATTAAATTAAAGAATTAAAAAGAAAGAAATCTTGCCATTCTCTTGTTAGAGAAAGACAAATATCATGATTTCACTCATATGTGGAATTTAAGAAACAGATGAACATAGAGAAAGAGGAGCTAAAATTAGATAAAAACAGAGAGGGAGACAAACCATAAGAGACTGTTAAATACAGAGGGTTGCTGGAGGGATTATGGGTGGTGGGATGGGCTAAATGGGTGATGGGCATTTAGTGAAGGACACTTGTTGGGGTGAGTAGTGGGTGTTATATGTAAGTGATGAATCACTACATGTTATTCCTGAAATCATTATTACTTTATACATTAACTGACTTGGATTTAAATTTTTTTAAATGCAAAAAAATAAAATAAAATAAAATAAAATGGGACTGCTACATTCATCTTCAGAGAAACTGGAAGCCTTGGGAACTAGGGTGGGAAGGTTTCACTTTCTGAGTCTTCATTAGAAGATAGAATTCCCTGGAAATTCAAATAGAAGTCCAGAACCCTGAACTGCCTCTCTGGTCTGCGGCCCATGGGCCCAGATGAGGTCTACCTATAGGTTTTTGCAAACTTAAAAAACAATTTAATTAGCTAACACAAAACTCACGAACAGGAAGAACAGTAGGGTACAACATTTATGCTAAGAGATTTGGATCAATGAATAAATTAACATTTAGTTGTTTACAGTTGACTGAATCAGTTATGTCATTTTGAGCTCTTCAGGTCTAAACACACCAAAGTTGTTCTCTAACTTCAGTGTGCATAAGACACCTGGGTGCCTTGTCCAATTATGGATCCCAATTTAGTCGGGTCTAGGTCCTGCGTTTTTAGCAAGCTTCTGGGTCATGCCCATAGTGCTGGTCTGATGAGAACGCTGAGCAGGGAGGCACCGAAGTAGCACATGAAACAGGGCATTATCCTGACTCACTTTTGCGTCATGTTCAATGTTAGTACATATGTGCATGCTTACAGAGATACAGCATCACCTGACATATAAAAATAAGTGCTCTGGAGTTAGTAAGAAGTGGGTGCAAATCCTGGCGCCGTCATTTGTTGGCTTTGTGAAGCTGAGTGAGTCATTGAATGCTCCACGTCTCTGATTCCTCCTCCATGGAGAGCCATGGAGAACCATGAACAACACCAGCGTCCAGTGATGCGAGGTTTAAAGGGAAGTCTTAGGTGAGTCTCTGGCACAGAGCTGGGAGTGAACAAGAGGAGGTCATTGCTCTCCCCTCCCTTTTGGTGTCAGCGAAGCAATCGTGTGGCTGGCTTGCAGAATTTCTGGTCTGGCCCTAGATTAAAAAACAAAACCCACCATGTGCCTGAGCCCGGTGTTGCCTGGCCCTTTCAGATTTAGGCAACTGACTTGACTTCTTTCATCACCAGAACCCAGGATTCCATCTTGAGTTCTGGGACAGATTTCAACTGAAGCATCCAGAACCTTTGTGCTTTGTCTCTTTCAGTCTGGGAGTCACATTTATCTTGCATGCGCTGTATTTGACTGACCTCTGTGTCTCTGGGCACAGTCACTGGAGTCCCCTCTCTCTGGGACCACATGAGATAAGCTTACTCCTTTGTCTGCAGGATGATTCCATATGCTAACCCTTCTGGGTTTTATAATCTACTTGTCCAATTTTTTAAAAAATCATTTAAAAAATTTTATTTTATTTTTTATTGTAAAAAATTTTTAGTGTTTATTTTTGAGACACAGAGAGACAGAGTGTGAGCAGGGGAGGAGCAGAGAAAGAGAGAGATACAGAATTTGAAGCAGGCTCCAGGCTCTGGGCTGTCAGCACAGAGCCAGACCTGGGGATTGATTCCATAAATGGTGAGATCATGATTTTAGCCAAAGTCAAGAGTCGGTGGCTTAACCGCCTGAGTCACCTTGGCACCCCTCATCTTCAATTCTTAAGATAACTGTTTGCCATCTGAAATTCTGCAAACACTTAATAAAAGTGTTTGTCACAAATGTTAAGTGTTTGCTCTATCATCTGCTTCTCTTCAGTCTAAATATATGTCCTAGGCCATCTCATCTATACATGTGGCTTTCACAGTTATTGGCCGTACCTTCAGAATTTAGAGCCTTAGCTCAGATCTCTCTCTCTTGAACTCTAGAACTGTATATCCAAGTCTCTCCTGAACAGTTCCATCTAGAAATCCCACAGGTGCCTCAAACCCCACTTGTCTAAATCAAAACTTATGAGCTTCTTCCTAAACCTGTTCTTCCTTCTGGCTTTGCTCTCACAGCCGGCCACCCCAGTGTACCCAATCACCCATGCCAAAAGGAAGTAGAAGCAAAAAAACCCACCCCCAAAATCCAGTGATATTGACTGCATGCAAATTAACTGTTCTTATGAATCTGATAGTGTTCAGGAAACAGATGTCCTAAGATAAAGATGAATTCTATTAATTTATAACATTAAAATAATAATACCCACTGTTGGCAAGGGTGGTGAAACATGGGCATTGAAAATTGGCTCAATCCTTTGGGAGGGCAATTTGGAAAGTGTGACAAGAGCCATAGAAGTGTTCATTTATTTTGTTTGAGCAAGTCGTTTCTTTTAAGGATTCTAGCCTCAGGTAATAATCCAGAACTTGGGGGAAATTACAGTCATATAGATATTCACCTAGGTGTTATTAATAAGAAAGAATAAGGAAACAATTTTTATCAATAATAGATTAATTTGAGTGTTTCCTAGCTATTCAGCTCAGGGCTCAGTGCTTTAAATCTGTTAGCTCATTTTCTCCTTACAGCAAACTTTTGCATCAAATACTATTATGCTGATTTTAGAAAGTGAAGAAGTAACATTTAATGAGTTTAAGGATCTTGCACAAGGTCATGTACCTATTAAGATACATGTTGAGATCCGAACTTAGGTCAGCCTTCATAGCCAGAGCTCTTAACTGCTATAGTAAACTTGAGTAAATTATATAATCCACTTGAAGTGTTATGCAGCTGTTAAAGAGGATGGGTGCACAGACCACGTAGCAGCATAAAAATATAATTCATTCATTTACTCAACAAATATTTATTGCCAGATACAGCCACTTGCTGAATGAATAAAATGTTAAGTAAACAGGATGAAAAACCCCCTAAGGAAGTACAAGAAATCATTAATATTAGAATGATTGAAATTATTCAATTAGAATGGTAAAATTACTGATTTTTCTTGGATTTTCTACCTTTATTTTTATTTTATTAATTAAAATTTTTTTTAATGTTTTATTTATTTTTGAGAGAGATATAGAGACAGCATGAGCAGGGGGTGGTCAGAGAGAGGAAGACACAGAATCCAGGCTCTGAGTTGGCTGTTAGCACAGAGCCCGATGCAGGGCTCCAACCCACGAACCGTGAGATCATGACCTGAGCCAAAGTCGGACGCTCAACTGACTGAGCCACCCAGGTGCTCCAATAATTATAGATCTTCTTATTGATGCTTGGACTGTTCAATATTTGGCCCATAGGAGCCTCTTCAAGTTGGTTCCTGTGTGGTCTAGATGTGGCCTCAGTTGTCTTTGATAGATTTCTGGTAAGATAAGATCTTCTAAGCTCCTATTGCAAATTTCCTGTCTAAGACCTAACATCAGCCATTTCTCCTTGGAGCCCTGGCTCATTTTAGTGGGAAATGACTATAAAGTTCATAATTAGTGCTAGGGTTGCTCATTGCTATAGGTTTAGCCATGGTTTTTAGGTCTTTTCAGTGGGCAAAGCTAGAAAATATATATTTAAAAAACAGATCATTAGTTAATACTGATACATCCAATTCAAATTCAGGACTACAGGGGTTTTAATCTTTTTAGGACTTTGTTTTTTAGAGCAGTTTTTGGTTCGCAGCAAAATTGAGGGCAAGGTGTAGAGATTTCCCATATACTGCCTCCACCATTATCAACATCCCTGACCAGAGAGTCACTTTGTTACGGTTGATAAACCTACGCTGATATATCACAATCGGTGTTGTACGTTCTGTGGGTTTGGACAAATGTATAATGACAATATCTATCATTATAGTATCATGCGGAGCATTTTCACTGCCCTAAAAAGTCCTCTATGCTCTGCCTATCCGTCCTTCCCCACCCCAACTTCTGACAACCACTGATTTTTTTTTTTTACCATCTTCATAGTTTTGTCCTTTCCAGAACATTCTGCTGTTGGAATCATACAGTGTGTAGCCTTGATCTGATTTCTGAACTTCTCTTCCAGACTTCTTTCCTTTCCCTACACTGTTGCCAGTTTCCAGACTAAGCAGCAAGTGCCAGCTTTCTGGTTATAGAGCTAATGTCCCTGCTTATTCCTGGTACTCTAGTTTTACCATGAGGGTCCTGGCTTAGGAAGCATCTTGCTCTGGCTCCTGGCCATTGTCTGCAGAGGTCACCTGAGAGGCCAGTGCGGTCATCAAGGCCACCAGTTTGTGAGGGTCTATCCTGGGGCTTCTCCAAGCCCCAGCTCCAGGAGGCAAACTGCAGATGATTCTTCTATTTTTGGATCCTGGGATGTTGCCCATGAATGAGCCAGTGACCTGGAAGAGCCCATTCTCCCTCCCTAAATGTTTTCTGACTCCCTCATTTCCCTAAATGTTTTACTTGAATTTCCTTCTGTCTGTGGGACTGGAATGAAATGACCCAGAGTTAACTGAGCTGCACCTTAGTGTGGGGACACACACCTTAACATCCCAGGCACCTGCCAAGACTCTTCCTACCAAGACTGGTTTTAAGTATAAGAGACCAGACTTCTTGTTACATCAGGGATCCATGAGTTTCAATCATGCTTTCCTTTAAGCACAGACTCCAGTCATTGCTTATGTAATTACTCATAAACTCTCTACCTGTACATTTGTACTAACGTATGTGTTATAAAGCTTATACAGAAGATGGGAAATGTATAGGCTGAGATAGTTCTAAAGGATGAGAAGCTCTCGTATTCCTTTCTTTTTTTTTTTTTAATTTTTTTAATGTTTTTTTTTTTTAATTTATTTCTAGAGAGAGAGAGACAGCGTGAGCAGGTGAGGGTCAGAGAGAGAGGGAGTCACAGACTGAAACAGGCTCCAGGCTCTGAGCTGGCAGTCAGCACAGAGCCCGGACGCGGGGCTCGAACCCACGAACCGCGAGATCATGACCTAAGCGAAAGTCGGACGCTTAACCGACTAAGCCACCCAGGCGTACCTCTCGTATTCCTTTCTTGTACTTCATAGAACTTCTGGCATATCCCACGGCAGAGATCACTGCTGCGTAGGGAAAGTCACCACACAGTGGAATGAGGAGACGTCCTTGGGAGACCTTGTTTTGAGCTGCAAGACCAGCTATTGTTGATCTGAGGAATAATGGAGAAGCTTTTGCTGGCCAAAGTATTTTCTCTTCCCCAGTAGATAGCAATATCTTAAAATCCTCTATTAGAGAAGTGATAACCTTTGGGTTAAGCATCACCTTCTCTCCAGAGGGCTCTTAAAACACAAATCCTCATGAAAGAAGTTGGCAAAAGGAGCATTTTACATCTCCAGGCTTTCCTCAGGGCCCTGGATGCCTGACGTTGTGCCTGGCACGCAGGAAGAGTGCCAAGAAGTATTTGCTGAGTGAGTGAATGAGTGAGGAAAGGGCACAGCAAGGAAAGACCCAGAAGGGCAAGAGGGAGAAAGAGTCCTGGGAGACAGAGCACAGTTGAGTTTCCTCCTCTTCCTACTTTTGCTCGGGCTGGAGCAGTCATTCAGCAAAGAGTTGTTCCTCTCCCTACGGGGCTTCTCTTTCCCCAAGATACTGTTTCCCAGGATTGCAGGGGAGCCTGGGTTCCTCCAGGTTTGAGAACGGACCCTCTACCATTCAGACATCTGGAAAGAGGTCCCCCCTGCCTTTCCAAAAGCAGTCTCTGTTCCATTTCTCACCTCTGCACTCTGCTCTTAGAGCATCTGTCTGTCCGCAAACTCAGGGGGTATCGATGAGACCAAAGAGGGATCTGTTCACTTTGGTATCTTGAAAACATTTCTTTTGGGCAATAGAAAGAGGCTTCTTTTTCCAGAGAAGAGATGCATGGCGAAACGGAGTCTACTCATCTAGTTAGCCTCAGGCAGGTTTTTGT
Organism: Proteles cristata cristata; assembly: GCA_017311185.1. Lineage (NCBI taxonomy): Eukaryota > Metazoa > Chordata > Mammalia > Carnivora > Hyaenidae > Proteles > Proteles cristata. Next base: position 267,244 of record JAESUZ010004658.1, on the reverse strand, counting down.
TTCTCTTGCGACTCCCTTCCCCTAAGCTAGAAGAGGCTTCTGACAGATTGGCTTAAGATGATAGAGGGATGCCTGGGTGGCTCAGCTGGTTAAGTGTCTGACTCAAGCTCAGGTCGTAATTTCGAGGTCCATGAGTTTAAGCCCTGCATCAGGCTCTGTGCTGACAGCTCAGAGCCTGGAGCTTGCTTTGGATTCTGTGTCTCCCTCCCACCCCTTTCTGCTCATGCTCTCTCTCTCTCTCTCTCTCAAATAAATAAACATTGTAAAAAAATTTAAAAAATGATAGACTGAGCAAGAGTATCTTCTCCCTTTTGTTCTCTGGAGCTTCTGTACATACCTAGATTCAAGGGTTCATGTGTTGTGTAAGTAAGGTGAGTACATCTCCAGAAAGAGCACAATTTTTGAATTGTGATAAATTTATAGATTTGCTTGGCAAAAATTGACATCATTGCCATATCGAACTTCCACATTCAGGAAAATGGTATGTCGCTGTATCTCTCAAAACAGTCAGGTCTTCTTTGATATCTTCCAGCCATATTGTACACTTATTGTCATGTAGAGCAGCTGAGTTTTTATTTATTTAATCCTAGGGATTTTATATTTTCTTTTACTGTTGCATATTGGTTATTTTTTTCTGCTGTATTTTTCATGGTAGTAAAATATACGTAACATATAATTTACCATTTTAACAATTTTTAAGGATACAATTTGGCGAAGTGAGGTCCATTCATAATGCTGTGTAACCATCACCACTGTCTCTTTCCAGAAAGTTTTCATCATCCGAAACAGAGACTGTGTGTCCGTTCAACAATAATTCCCCATCCCCTCCTGCCCCTCGCCCCTGACCTAGTCCACTTCCTGTCTCTAAGGGCTTGCCTATCTTAGGGACCTTCTCTGAGTGGAATCATATAGTATTTGTCATTTTGTGACTTACTTCATTTAAGCATAATGCCTTCAAGATTCATCCATGCTATACCATGTGTCAGAATTTCCTTCCATTTTATGGCTGAGTGATGTTCCATTGCATGTATATATCATATTTATTTAGTTGTTTGTGATATATGTTTGGGTTCTTTCTACCTTTTTTTTTAAAGCTTATTTATTTAATTTGAGATAGAAAGAGAGCATATGCAGAGGAGGGAGAGAGAAAGGGAGAGAAGGAGAATCCCAAGCAGGCTCTGCACTGTCAGCACAGATCCCAGTGTGGGGCTCGAACCCCGCAAACCGTGAGGTCCTAACCTGAGCTAAAATCAAGAGTAAGACGCTCAACTGACTAAGCCACCCAGGAGCACCTAGTTGTTTCTACCTTTTGACTGTTGTGAATAATGCTGCGGTAAATGTGGGTGTACAAATATCTGTTCCTTCAGATCTCTTGAGTAAATACCTAGCAGTGGGATGATGGGATCATATGGTAATTCTATATTTCACTTTTTGAAGAACTGCCAAAATGTTTTCCACAGCGGGTTCTCCCTTTTACATTTCTACCAACAATGCATCAGGACCCCAAGTTCTCTACATCCCTGCCAGCACTCTTGTTTTCTGGTGTTTTTATGATAGACATCCTAGAAGGTGACAAGTGACATTTCTTTGTGGTTTTGTTTGCTTTTCCCTAATGACCAGTGATTTGGAGTACTGTAGTTTTAAGTTGATTTTTGTTAGCGGACATCGTTATTTTCCCAAATAAATTATAGAAGCATTTGTCAAGTTCCTCAAAAATTCAGCTTACATTCTAATTGGATTACATTGATTTTATAGATTAATTTGGGAGGAAAATAGCTCTCCATTTAGTTGTCTTCTTTATATCTTTTAAACAAGCTTGAAACACCTTAATTGTGTGTGTTTTTAAATTTTTAATGTTTTTTAATTTATTTCTGAGAGAGAGAGAGACAGCGTGAGCAGGGGAGGTTCAGAGAGAGAGACAGATACAGAATCTGAAACAGGCTCCAGGTACCTAACAGTCAGCAAAGAGCCTGACACGGGGCTCGAACTCACAAACTGGGAGATCACGACCTAAGCCAAAGTCAGACACTTACCCGACTGAGCCACCCAGGTGCCCCTGAATCTTACAACTTCTTATTGTTGTGCTGTTGTTATCAGTATGACACATCTTGGCCAGGATACCCAGAAATGGTGATAATGAACACCATGTCTAATCTAATCTCCATTCAGTAAAGTATGTTCTGTGTATTTGGGGTATAGTTCCTTTATTACGTTAAGGGAGTTCCCTTTTATTTTCTTCTGAGGGTTTCTATCACAAATATATGTGGAATTCTAATCAAATTTTTAAAATATTTTGAGAAATCTTTTTCTTTAGTCTAGTGTTGGGATCATATCCAATGACTTTTGGTGTCAAATGGTCTTTATGTTACTGGGATAGACCTTATTTAATTATGACCTATTGCTTTTTTTATTTTGTTGAATTTGGCTGGCTTATATTTTATTTAATATTTGGGGGATCTGTAAGTGAAAAAGAGCCATTTTCTTATTTCTTGTATTCTTATTAGGGTTTGGAATTAATCTGATATTAGTCTAATAGAATGAGTTGGATAGCTTTTACTCTTTCTCTGCTTTCTGAAGCAAATTGTTCCAGATGAATTTCTTTATTTGTTGCCAATTTGTTCAAATTCCTAATTTTTTTTTGGGGGGGGGAGTCACTTTTATATTTTATACTTTTTCTGTAAATTTTAAGTATTTTAATGTTTTAAATATATTTTATCTTTGCTTTTATTTTATCGGTGAATAGCTATCCATAAGGCTCTTTTATGATTATTTTAATCTCTTTGGTGTCTGTATTTTCCCCTTATTCTGAATTTTGTATATCTGCATTTTTTTCACATTTATCAGCTTTTGTTCTGGCTCAGTTCTTACTTACTTTGTAGTTGCTGCTGCTTTGGTCCACTGGTTTATTCAATTCTGCCCTTACTTTTTCTCTTCCTTCTTATTTTTTTTTTGTATTTGTTCTATTGTTCATTTCCTAAACCTTTGAGTTAAAACCTTAGCTCATTAGAGCACTGGGTGTCATACATAAGTGATTAATCATTAAATTCCACTCCTGAAAGCAATACTACACTATATGTTAACTAATCTTGGAAGGAAAAAACCCCACAACCTTAGCTCATTGGTTTTTAATTGTTATTTTTTTCTGATAAATATGTTCAGAGCCATAAATTCTATTCTCCTGGCTGTTTTAGCTGTCTCTTGAATTCTGTCATGTACTTTTCCCATTATCATTCATTTCCAAGTATTTTATAATTCTCTCTATGTTTTCTTATTAACCCAAGGGTTATTGAGTATCATGCCATTCACTCTCCAGATGTACAAGGCCTTAAAGGTATTTTGTTGATAACTTATCACTTTAATGCACTGCATTCAGATAATAATGTATATAATGTTGATTTTTGGTGCCTTTGTTGAGGCTCTCTTTCTGATCTGCTAAATGGTAGATTGTTTAAATGTTCAATATATGCTCAAAAAATGTGTTTTTCCCACTTGTTAGTCAGTTTTTTAAAGTTCTTCTCCCTTCCCATATAATTATTGTTTCAAGTGTGTGAATCATGTCATTTGAATATTCTTTGTCATCGCTCATTATTTGCCTGCTCATTTTCTTGGTTTCTTAGATGGTTGCATGAAAGTTTCTAATACAGGGGCGCCTGGATGGCTCAGTCAGTTAAGCACCCGACTTTGGCTCAGGTCATGATCTCATGGCTTGTGAGTTCGAGCCCTGTGTTGGGCTTGGCACTGTCAGTGGGGAGCGTCTTTGGGATTCTCTGTATCCCTCCCTCTCTGCCCACCCCTCCCCCACTTGTGCTGTCTCTGACTCTTTCAAATTAAATAAATAAACTTAAAAAAATTTTATGTAAGAAATGTACTGTCCTGTGGTTCTGGTGGCCAGAGGCCTGAAATCAGGGTGTTAGCAGAGCCATGTACCCTCTGAAAACTTCCTTCCTGTCTCTTCCTAGCTTCTAGTAGTTTGCTGGCAATCTGTGGCATTTCTTGGCTTGCTTCTGGATAATTCCAGTCTCTGCCTTTGTTGTCATATGGCCTTTCTCCCTGTGTCTCTGTCTTCTCGGGGCTGTCTTCTGATTAGGGCACCAGTTATATTGAATTAGGGTCCCACCCTGCTCCCGTATGGCCTCATCATACTTTGGCTGATTACGTCTGAGAGGACCCTGTTTCTAAGTAAGGTCACATTCTGAGGCATTGGAGTTTAAAAGTTCAATGCGTCTTTTTTGGGGGGACACAATTCAATCCAGAACACAAATTATGTAGTTGATTTTATATTAGTATTTATTTCACTTCTCTTATTTCTAATTTATACTTACTGTATTTTACTTTTCTTTGCTTTTCCCCCATTCTTGTCTTTCATCAGATAGAATTTTCTTCTACTAGTTTGAAAAACCTGACTTCTACTTTTACTCATTTTGGTGGTGATATTAAACTTACTAAAAATCATATATGTGGTTATTTTTTCTCCTCGGTTCTCTCTCATAACAAAATGTTTATGTGTTTCTCTATAACAAAATAAGTGTACACTCACTTTGCACTGGGCTCTCTTTGCCACAACTATTTTTCATCTACTGCTCATTTGTTGTGTTAGTGTTAACCAGAGCTTATTTCCGGGTGGTTATGAATACTTTTGATATTTTCTCTCTCTTTCTCTCCTCGTCTCTCTCTCTTTCACTCTCCATCTCTTTATTTCTAGCTCTCTCTCTCCTCCCTCTACTTTTTAATACAGAATTAACTTTTCAAAGTTATTTATCAACTCTCATTTCATTTTCATCTCATAGTAGTATCACAGATTTCTTTCTTACTTTTCCAACCAGAACACATTCCCTAAGAGAGAATTTTGTTTCAAAGAGAGTTTCGTGTGTTAACTTTTATGCCTGAGATTATTTTTACGGCATATTTAATCTTTGGTTTTGTTCAGTGTCCATCCTTGGTTTGAAGCTCGTTAATACTTTGGAAATATTACGTGTCTGTCTTTTGGCCTTTGTTGTGACTGTTGAACTGAAATTGGATGGATGTCTATCAGATTCTCATTCCTTCATGAAGACTCATCTCCTTTTCTATGGCAGCCTTTAGAGTTTTGCCTTTGTTTCCATGTTTTTACACATTCTTATAGTGTGTCTAGGCGTGAGTTTTCTCGTTCCTTTCTCATTAGACACCCCCTGAGCCCATGCAGATTCCGTGACTGATACAGTGATCTTATTTGGAAATAGGGTGTTTGCAGAAGTAACCAAGTTCAGACAAAGTCGTTAATGGGGGCCCTAATCCAATATGCCTGGTGTCCTTATAAAAAGAGGAAACTGCCACAGCCTGTGAGGACAGAGACACACAGAGAGGTCGCTGGCGACGGTGGAGGAGGAGAGTGGAGACGGGACAGCAGGCCCCAAGGTGGCCAGTCCCCAGCAGACGCTGGAAGAGGCAATAAGGATCCCAGGCAAGGTCACAGAGGGAGTGCGGTCTTGCTGACACTGTCATGTCAGACTTGCGTCCTCCAGAGCTGTGAGTGAATGCCTGTCTGTTCTTTTAAGCCCCCCGGTTTGTGGGACTCGTCCCTGCGGCCTCAGGAAATGACCTCAACCCCACACATAAACACTCATTCCTGAGGAATTAAACAGATAAGTATAAAAAACCCTATACAATGATTTTAATAACAGAGAATAATAGCTGGAATGCCGATGGCTGTCTCGATTCAGGCTAAGCGGCTCCCTCTGCAGGTATCAGCACTGCCTCTGTGTTGCATGCAGCCAGCCGGAGGCAGAGTCAGGATTTGAACCCACGAAATCTACCAGGGAAAGAACATGTTGGCAAAGGAAGGGGCTCTTCTATGAAAGAGACAAACCCAAGAGCCAAAAGCAAGAGAAACCGATTGCTTAACTACATGAAGGCTCAGCTGTTCAGTACGTCCAAGGCATTGTAAACAAAGTCAGCACAAGGGACAGGGAAAAAGACTTTCAGTATATCTACTAGACAAAAGTGTGTTTAGTTATTTTAATGAGGTGACTTTTGGAAGGCACCCAAAGTGGGGCTCTGGGGGTATATGGGGGCGAGGGGAGAGGGTAGGAGATGGAGGGGCTTGTGGCCAGGAGAGCCAACCACATGATTAGAGGGAAGGAACTTTTAGTTCCACCTCCTGACTTCTGGAGAGAGGAGAGCGGCTGGAGATTGACTCAATCACCAATGGCTAAAGAGTTAACTAATCACGCCTATGTAATAAAACCTCCATTGAAAACCCAAAATGACAGGGTTCGGAGAGCTTCTGGTGAATAGGCAGAGATTCGGGGACAGGAGTGCACTCAGAGAGCATGAATCTCCACACCCTTCCCCCATGCCTTTCCCTATGCAGCTCTTCTGTCCAGCCGTTCCTGAGTTATACCGTTTTATAATAAACTGGTAATTTAGTAAGTAAAATGTTTCTCTGAGCTTGTGAGCCACTCTAAAAGTTAATTGAATCCTCAGAGGGGGGCATGGGAACCTCTGATTTATAGCCAATTGATCAAAAGTACAGGCGACAGGGGCGCCTGGGTGGCTTAGTCGGTTAAGCGTCCGACTTTCGCTTAGGTCATGATCTCGCGGTTCGTGGGTTCGAGCCCAGCGTCGGGCTCTGTGCTGACTGCCAGCTCAGAGCCTGGAGCCTGTTTCAGTCTGTGACTCCCTCTCTCTCTGACCCTCCCCTGCTCACGCTGTCTCTCTCTCTCTCCTAGAAAAAAAAAAAGTACAGGCAACAGACAGCCTGCACTTGCAGATGATGGCTGAAGTTGGGGTGTGTGCGTGCAGTCTTGTAGGACTGAGCCCTTAACCTATCAACCAAGAAGGGGGTTGTTAGGATGTCCAATTTGGAGCCTGCAGCTGACTTGTGGGACCAAGCTCTTAACCTATGGGACCTGATGCCATCTCTCGGTAGATAGTGTCAGACTTGAGTTGAAAGATAGGGAGCCCCACTGGGGTCAGAGAAATTTCCAGGTGTCTGGGGTGCCCCTTATATCTGAATTAATGACGAGAACTTACTTAATGCACATATTTTGTTTTCTGGAAAGCTGGCTATTGAAAATTTTCCAGCAAGTTTTAGGACAGCAATGCCTATGGATTAAACTATAATGTTAACTACTAACAAGACATTACTATGAATCAATGTTTCTCAATATAAGTGAAAAACTTACACCCCAAAAGATTAGATACAAGATGATAGTCTTTTTATAAAATTGAAAGTAAGTTTAAAACACTTCTTAAATTTGAAAAGCATTTTAATATTTATCTATTTTTGAAAGAGAGAGAAAGAGAAAGAACACGAGCAGGGGAGGGACAGAGAGAGAGGGAGACACAGAATCTGAAACAGGCTCCAGGCTCTAAGCTGTCAGCACAGAGCCCGATGTGGGGCTCAAACCCACGAACCGTGAAATCATGACCTGAGCCGAAGTCGGACGCTCAGCCGACTGAGCCACCAGGTGCCCCTAAACAAAATTTTTAAATGAGCAAAGACTGTAAATAGACATTAGTACATGTTTTCTTTAAAAAGTATTTTACTTTTTAGTAAAGTAGTTTAGCTAGTGACAGCCAGCTCAGAGCCTGGAGCCTGCTTCAGATTCTGTCTCCCTCTCTCTCTGACCCTCCCTTGCTCACACTGTCTCTCTCTCTCTCAGAAACAAATAAAAAACATTAAAAAATTTTTTAATAGGAAAATAAAAGTTTTGTTTAAATTGTTGAGTTGTAAGAGTTCTTTTTATATTCAGGATACTAACCTCTTATCAGATTCGCAAATATCTTCTCCCATCCAGGACCACCTTTTTACTTTCTTGACTCCATGACATTTTGCCTTGTCCTCTTTGAAGCTTAGACTAGGAGTCTCCCTGGAAGGAGATGTTACTCTTCAGTCCTAGTTTCATAGTTTCAGGGCCCCGGGGAAGCTAAGAGCCCTAGAAGGGAGGAAGTAGTTAATCACCGGGTCTAAGGAAAGCAGTAGTTTTTAGATGAATGATAATTAAACAAAAGTTCTGAATTCGGTCAGTAGACAGTTTGGGCATCTGCGGAGATTCGGATAGCTCTGCTTACAGCCTGAGACTGGAAATGTGGGGCCATCAGACACTTCTGCCCCCTACACATTAGGGTCAGGTGCAACACAGGAGTGCCTGATGTGGGCGGGAGCCTTTCCGGAAGTGGCCCAAGATCAGCAGAAGTCCCAGTGCCACAGCAGGGACGCTGCGGGCTGTATTTCAACCCTGGAAAGGGAGCCCCTTTCCTTGGCCAAAGCCTAGATAAGTCTCTGAAAGACCTGTGGCCAAGGCTGCTTCTCCTGTTGAGTCCATGTACTTCCCTTTGGCAGATGGGGCGTTTCAGTGCCTGCCAGCTTCTGAGTGGGCAGCAGTTTCTTCAGGGCCTCTTCCTACGAGATTGTCTTGAAAACACCCAGCGAGGGCAGGCTGAGCTGGTGAGGGTGCAGTGCTGGAGAGGGCTCTGCGCGAGGTGCCCGGGGGCCTTTTTCCTGGCCATGTTTCTATTTGTTAAACACGCATGATGCATCACATGCCATGGAATCTCATAGACTAGACACACGTTCGTTGAACGCAGGACCAGCGCCTGGGGTGGACACTGGCGTAGTCCCTGTTTTATACGCAAGGAAGCTGAGGCTCAGGAAGGTTAAGATCACATCAGCGCTAAGCAGAGGAAGTGGGACACGGTGCCTTCAGATCCCAAGCTTTTCTCATAAAAAAGCCTCAATTGAGAATAAGGTTAGTGAGCTTGTGAGGCACAAAGCTCACCAAAAATTAGTGCCCTTGCCTCTTGTGTGCTCTCCCAGTCGTTCAATCCAGACTCAAGCTTCCCTAAGGGCGGTCGGTCTTCCCAGGTACCCTGGAATAGCCTCTCCTTACCTCTTACCTGCTACCCATCTAATCTCATCTAATCTCCCTTCCCCCACCCCCAGACCAAAACAAGGCTTTTAGGAGCAGGTGGGTGACTCCATGAGTTATGCGTCAGACTCTTGATCTCCATTCAGGTCATGATCTCACGGTTTGTGAGATCGAGTATTGCGTCGGGCTCGGCACTGACAGCGTGGATCCTGCTTGAGATTTTCTCTCCCTCTCTCTCTGCCCCTCCTCTGCTCTCGCTCTATCTCTCAAAATGAATAAACAAACAAACACTTAAACAAACAAAAAACAAGGCTTTTAAATGCAGCTCAAAAGTTGCCTCTTCCAGGTAGTCTTCCTAGACTGAGCCCGCCGAACTCCCCTGTGCCCCAGCTGCTGTCAGTCCTACTTGTCCCTGTGGCATGGCTGGAATATAGGCATTGTGGTGTCTGTCGTATGCACTACTATGTACACCAGAACTCGCACGCTCGTGGTGGTGGTATGAAATAGGCAAAAAAATAGGAACAACCCAAATACCTATTGGTTGCTGAATGGATAAACAAAATGTGGCGGATGTATGCCATGGGATTCTATGCAGCCCCAAATAAAAGGAATGAAGTACTGATTCACGCGTGGGGATGTCGTGCTCTGTCCCTCCGGTGGGTGCCTGGAGAGCAGGGCCGGAGACCTCTGCATCTGGGCTTCCCTTCTGTTATCAGCTCTGCTGCCCCAGAAGTCTGGGGGATGAGCACCAACCACCACCACCACCAACCAGGAAAGAGGCCTTTCCTGACGCGGCCACCTGCGAGGTCCCCCGCGACATGATGGACAAACAAGAGAGGGATCCCCTAAAACAGGACCTAGATCCCCAAAGAAGTTTAGCGATTGTGCGCACAAAGTCAGTCGGGAAGGGGAAGGCCTGGACCAGCTGGTGCGGGAAAACTTCTCCACCACTGCCCCGCCACAGATTCATCGTCTTCCTCTCTTCCTTTCGCCTCCTGGTCACCATTCAGCTGCGGCTCCCGAAACCCGACCATCCCAAGAGGCAGGTGTGTGGGGAGGGAGCGCCAGCCAAGGCTCTGCTTCCCACTCTGTCACTTCCCATCTGTGTGTCCTTGGGCAAGGGACTTCTGTTTCTTCATCTGCCTGGCCTTGGCCAAACAGTAGTCAAAGACTGGCTTGCTTTTACACACTCTGGTGGATGTTCGTAGCGGCTCGATGGATCCGTTATGTCAACTCGCAGCGTTTCGCTGCAGTGAAAACAACCCACGTGGACGTGGATAGCTGAATGGAGAAGCACAGTGTGGTATGCTTATCCAGGGAACAGTGCTCAGTGATAACTCTGAGCAAACCACTGTTGCAGAGTATAGACTGTATCGTTCTATTCCTATAAAATTCTCGGGAAAGCAAACTAATCTATAGAGACAGACAGTACACGAGTGGTTGCCAGAAGAAAGGGTGAAGGGAAGGATCGATTACACAGGGGCACAAGGCAACCTTTGGGTGTGATGGAGTGTTTGTTGTCCCGATAACAGTGATGGATTCAGCTGGTGCACACACATGTCAAAATGCATCCGGCCTTGCACCTGAAGTAGGCGCCAGGTGCTATACTTCCACTGGACCGCAACAAAGCTGTTAGAAAGAAAGATTAGCCTGGGATGGTCACCCTCTTAGACTCTCCCCTCCCCCTCTCTCTTTCCGGCTCGGGGAGGTGAGCATGTGATTATTCTTTGGTGTGAAAGAGGCGGGGAAACCTGAGTTTCACTGTTTCTTCCAGAAGATTCCCCCTTCTCTGGCAGCAAGGAACTAGTTTCCTGTTCTCTCTGTGCCTTCTCCTTTCCAAAGTGTTTGCTTGATGGCCTTGGCGGATTTGGGGATGGAGAACAGAACTGTATGGTGCCTGCATCCCAAGCTGGTCTCAGACCCAGGCTTTGGGACCGTAAATACTCCACACCCAACCCTCCAGTCTTCCCGTACACCAGCCTGACATTACTTCATTACCTGTATCCTATCCAAGGTGGACATCACTGAGAACATGGCACCTCAATGATAATTTTCCCTAAAAATACAGCATCAAAATGATCATTTTCATCAGAGACTAGTGCAGATAAAACCTCTGGCTTCTCCGAAAACTCTGGGCTCCTTGGAGATGGGAGCAGGGGAGGAGCAGAATGGCTAGAAAGTCTCTTGGCTCTATAGACCCCTCCACCCACCCAGAGTCAGTCCCCGGGCCCCGGCCACCAACTTCAACTTTATTTAATGCCCGCCCAGTCTCTGTAGGCCACAAGTCCCTGAGTCCTTTCTCTGCCTGCTGCTTGGTTTTGCTAGTGTTCTGGTTTTCTGACCACGTATCCCTGCAGAGAGCGATAACAGTTTCTACAGTCGTTAGCAACATGGGGGCCTTGGAAGCTCTCTGAATGCAATTGCAGAGAGAAGATCATGCTTGCCCTCACACCGTGCTAAGAAGGCAGGGAGGGGTACCTTATTTAGTAGATAAGGACAGAGGGTCAGGGGACTCTGTATCGTATGGAGGAGACCAGACGAGCATTCAGATCATGAGCCCTCCGGGTGGAGGTTTTTGCTCTAGTCTCCCCACTTTTGTGGTGAATGGGAGCCTGGGAGAGGCCTCTGCTCCCCGACCCTGGCTGGTCTGAGCAAGATAAGACGGGCTGGAGGCCGCCCTTCCCTGATCAGCCTCATCCGATGTCTGGCACCTCAGGATGGACAACCCGTCTGCCGTAGGTACCCCTCTGGTTCCCAGGAGCTGACCCTGCATGTCCCTTATGTATGGGATGCTGATCTTCTGTGTTCGTTTCTCCACAGTCCGCTCTCCACCCCACATTGCTCCCTTAGGAGCGCTGGAGCTTTCTGCATAAAGGGCAGGGCAAGATTAGTCAAGGGGGAGAGGACTCACAGCAGCAAGGGGTCTCAGCCACACCAGGCCTTCCGAGTCATTCTCTTCAGAAGCGCGCCGCTCTTGTCTGCTGGGGCCGCCGTAACAAAGCACCACAGACTCGGGGGCTTAAGCAACAGACGTTTCTTTTCTTTTTTTTTTTTTTTTTAATTTTTTTTAATGTTTATTTATTTCTAGAGAGAGAGAGAGACAGCGTGAGCAGGGGAGGGTCAGAGAGAGAGGGAGTCACAGACTCTGAAACAGGCTCCAGGCTCCGAGCTGGCAGTCAGCACAGAGCCCGACGTGGGGCACGAGCCCACGAACCGCGAGATCATGACCTGAGCGAAAGTCGGACGCTTAACCGACTAAGCCACCCAGGCACCCCTGGACGTTTATTTTCTTACAGCTCTGGAGGCTGGAAGTCCAAGGTCAAGGTGTTGGCAGTGTTGGTTTCTCCTGGGGCCTCCCTTCTTGGCCTGCAGGGGGCTGCCTTCTCGCTGTGCCTTCACGTGGTGGTCTCTGGGTACATGCACATGTCTGGTGTCTCTCTCTGGCTCCTAATCTCGTAAGGACACCAGCCGTGCTGGATTAAGGCCCACCCAAATGACCCCATTTGAACTTACTTGTCACTTTAGAGGCCCTATCTCCAAATATAGTCATGTCCCGAGGTACCAGGGGTGAGGGCTTCTACCTATGAGTTTGGGAGGGACACAGTCCAGCCTATGGCCAGGCACAAAGTCCCAGCAGGGTGCATGGGGGTCTGGCTGCCTGCACTGGGGCGCCTGCTGCCCTCAGTGAGATTACAGCCTCTGGATGGTGGCCCTAGACTCTGTGGGTGTGAAGGTGGGCTGGTGAGTGCAAGCTGTCCATCCCATTGGGGCCACTCTTGTTCAGGGAGCTTCTGGCCCAAGGCTGCACATAGGCCCTACCTCTAAACTCTTGCCCATTTTCCTCTTCTCTAAGACTGGCTCCCACATAATGAAATGAGAATATCATTGCTAACATTTATGGAAGCTTACTATGTGTTAGATGCTACGGTTATCTGTATTACTGGTGGGTATTATACCCATTACACAGATGAAGAAACTGGACTTGGAGAGTCACGTGTCCAGAGCCACAGCTAGGGGAAGGGACCTTAGAAATCATGTCCTTCGCTGTACAGACGGGGACATGTGGGGCTCAGAGGGCCTGCGCAGAGAGGGACAGGCCCACTTCAGACAAAGGGATCCTGGGTGCTGACGGAGGGGACTCTGGAGGAGTGTAGTTCTTGAAGATCTGCAGTTTTTCAGTGTGTCTGGTGAGCTTACCCACCGAGGGACTAGATCTAGGGCTCAGGGCTCTCAGGGGCAGAGAGAATGCGTGAGATTAATGGTCAGCTCTCCCAGATAGAGAGACTAATTGGAATTCAGGCCACAGCTTCCTAAAAAGGTATCCTAGATATAGAAAGGAGGCAGAGGAAGGCCTCTAAGATATTCAGAGATGAGGAGGGGCTTGTCAGCACCGAGCCTGAGATGGTAGAAATTTGATCAAGGGCCCAGAAAGCACCCTTGGAAGCTCAACAAAGGGACAGCAGAAAAACAATGCCGGTTTATACAGGGACTCAAAACAAGGGGAACTTGTCCCTGTGCTTTTGTGCAGACTGAAAGCAGTCAAAGCCTCACAATCTCAGGCCTGGATAGACCTTCTGGACTTAATAAGAGGTCAGATGAATTGTTCTGGGGGATGGAATCAAAGGAAGAGAGGTCTGATTGGGGCGTCAGGGGAGGGACTCCATTTATTCAACAAAATGGCCAGATCCAGGTGCCAAACCCTGTTCCGGCCTTAACCAGCTGTGTCATCTTGGATAAGTAGCCTAAACCTCTCTGAGCCTCTGTTTCCTTCTTCGCAAGCTGAGGACGCTAACGGCATAATGTGTAAGGGCCACCCCAGCCCTCACACTCCCAGATGCTGTGGTCCATGACCTGGAAGAGATGGGAATGGCTGATGAGCAGTGGATGGAGCCACTGTTCCATGGGTCTTAGAGGATACCTTTCCCGAGAGCACCCTCCCCAGAGAATAGCCATTGGAATGGTCATCAGAGAATTGAAAGCCTTTGGGAAGGACCTGGGTACAACCTGTTATGTTATCCCGCCACAGGCCTAGTTAGTGGTACAGATTGGAAGGCAAAATGGAGGAAATAAATTGGGAATGAGACAAATCTGGGTTTGGAACCACCTCTTCCATTTACTCATGATGTATCTTTGGGGAAATTATGCAATCTTTCTGTGCTCAGAATCCTTGCCAGTAAAATTGGGATAATAACACATTTCTCCCAGAGTTGATGCAAGAAATAAATTAGATCGTGTGTATAAAGCACTCCGCACAGCTCCTGGTAAATTGTGAGTCCTCATTACGTGGTTATTTTATATTATGGTTACTGTTCGTTCACGGCAGGTCTGGTGGAAAGAGGAGACAGTCCGGTTCAGCCGGGACAGGCTTGTGATGCTCCGTGTCTGGGTCTGGCCTGTCTCCTGGGACACTGAAGGTGTCCACGAAACTAGAATTTGAAGCCTGTCAAGTAGGAAGATGGTTATTTGGCTAATTAATGGTCTAAGAAATTGCTGAGAAGCTGGGCTTAGGAGAACTTTCTGATTCATGCAAATACATCCACAGAGGGGTTCAAGTATAATTACATTTTTTACTGCAATATTTATGGAGATCTTTTATTCTTCAATAGAGTCACATTGGAGCTCAAAGGAACAGTTGGAGGAATATTCAGTGTTCTAATTGATTAATTAGTGCAGCCAATTCTAATGGCACCATTGACATCCACTGAGCTACAGAAGACGTAGCTTGCGGGAAAAAAACCACAGCCCAACAATTAATGTGGTGAAGTGCTGATGCTGTTTTTGATTTCCTTAATAGAGCCGGGCCATTTGTAAAAAGTAAGTGAATATCAATAATAAGAAATGATCTTCTTGTCTGAGTGAAAGCTGGCTCTGAAAAATGTTGAAAGGTACTGCGGTTGTACATCCTGAAGGTTTTGTTTGTGTCTTGGGCAAGGAGAGTTTCATTGCTCAGACACTGCGTAAGAAGTTAACAGCTTGCCTGGGCCAATGGCCCCTAACCACCCCCACCCCCACCCCACTCCCCCATCAGTTCTCCTGGCTCCTGGTCTCCTTTCTGCCTCAGGCTGTCCCTTTGTTATCTTTTAAGCTCTCTGAGCTGACTTGGCAAGTCTTTTTTTAATTTTAATTTTTTAAAAACACTTATTTGTGTTTGTTTGAGAGACAGAGTGTGAGCAGGGGAGGAACAGAGAGAGAGGGAGACACAGAATCCAAATCAGGCTCCAGGCTCTGAGCTGTCAGCATAGAGCCCGTCGTGGGGCTTGAACTCATGGACCACAGGATCATGACCTGAGCCGAAGTTGGAGGCTCAACCGACTGAGCCACCCGGGTGCCCCTGACTTTGCAAATCTTTTAAGCTTTGGGAGATAGAAGGAAGGGAGTAGACATGGGGTCAGGTAGTGCCTACCTTTCCACACAGGCACTCCGTTCTGCACGAAGTATCCATCTGGGTGAGGCTGAGTGTCTCTAGGCTCCAGGAGCTTGCAATGCCAGGATTCCCTTACCCCCAGGACGGGGGCCGTGATCTGGAGTTGACCGCCAGCAGACCCTGATGACCTGCAAGTCCCGAGGTGCAGAAGAAAGCGTGTGGGAGGCCGCAGTCATCATCAGCTCGCCAAGCTGGCATTTTTGGAGGCTGTGACCTGTAATTTGTATATGGGTGAACTGTCTTCTGCATCAGAGCACAGGTTCGGTTCACACACTACCTGAGTTTGAATCCTGCTGATCAAATGACTTAAATTCTCTAAGGCTCCGTATCTTCATGTGTAAGACGGAGCCAGCACCTCCTTCCAGGATTGAGGGAGGAAATAATTGGATGATCTATGTGCAGGGCCTGGCTCCTAAGAAGTGCTCATCATCTGGTACTGATTACTACTATCATTCATGCAATCTGCCTGCACCGTCCCTTGCATGGGGATCCTGGGGGTCCAGGGTGGACCATGACGAGAAGGATGGTGGGGGAGGGGCAGGGGGAGGCTCCCCCTGAACGGTTCAGGGGTCCATCCCTGCCTGTAGCTGCCGGCTGGGTGGAGCTAGCGGTCTTAATGGATCCGGATAGAACCTTCACTGAGAAAAGAGAATGTAGCTGGAAGGGAGTTTATCAGTTGCCTCCGTTTGCGATTGAGAAAATGAAGGCTCTGAGAGGTCCCTTAGTGGGGACCCATAGCAAGTAAATAGTGATTTACTCATTAAGTAAAGCTCATTAAATAAGCTCTTTAAGACGTCTGGCAGCCCTTGAACCTGACTGAGGTCTGACAGCTCCAGTTGGTCACCTGACCCAGGCTGGACAAGCCACCTCCCTGTGAGGCTGGCTGCCTTCATCCCGAAGGCCTCCAGAGAAAGGCTCTCCAGCGATTCTACAGCGTTATTCCAGAATGCCCGACTCTCTGAAGCACGTGGCCTTCCTTAGCTTACAGACCCCACAGGGGTACAAAGCCACCCTGGCCCCGTGTGCGCCTTCCTGGGGTGTGCTCGCTGGCCCCTCCTCAGTACCCCCATTTGGGCTGTCCTGGCACGTATCTGGCTCAGAGTACAAGGCGCCATTGACCCTTCAATTCGAGTTCTTTAAAGTTCACTTCCGAGGGGCGCCTGGGTGGCTCAGTCGGTTAACCATCCAACTTCAGCTCAGGTCATAATCTTGCGGTTCGTGGGTGCAGGCCCCGCGTTGGGCTCTGTGCTGACAGTTCAGAGCCTAGAGCCTGTTTCCGATTCTGTGGCTCCCTCTGTCTCTGCCCCTCCCCTGCTCACTCTCTGTCTCTCAAAATAAAATAAAGACATAAAACATTTTTTAAAAATAATAAAGTTCACTTTTGAAACAAGGACAAAAAGTTGCCTCGAACTTGGGCTCCCAGCTCGCTGAGCTCTGCAGCTCTCTGTGCGACTGGCTGCTGCCATCAAAAAGAATAGAGCCGTCATTCTGCAAGAGGTTTTATATGATAATAGGCTTTTTTGCCTCCCAGTAATTGGAAAGGTGCTAATCTAGTGACTCATGAGCTACATATAAGAAAAAAAAAAACCCACCTGGAAATGAAACTGCATCTGTCTGCTGAGCACTTCATCTCCTTATGTCAGTGGGGAGGGCAAATTGGGGCTCCGCGGTTTGGGGGAGAGCCCTGTCGTTCTGACAACGCTGCCGGGGTGACCACATCCCCCGCCTCCCCTCTAAGGGGCCAGTGATACAGAAAAGCAGGGAAGGATGGACATCAGCCATGTTTGGGGAAGCCAACCCCGTCTCGAGCCCTTGGGAAGAGGGGCTGGCAGGTGGATGGGTTTGCAAAGGACATGGTTTTCACAAGTTAGCGTTAGACCCTCCCACGGTCAGGTGAGAGCCCAAGCGTGAGTGCATGTGCACGCATCTGAGCATCCGGGTCAGTGTCACAGGCTGGCTGGTCACCGCGTGAGCTTACAGTGCTCATGTGTATGGTCGTGCCTCCACCTGAATGCCGGTTCTCTTTCTGTTGGCTTGGGCTGTAATTATTTCTCGCTTTCTCCATCCGTGCTGTGGGCTCCGACCTCAGGGACCTGAACCGAGTCCCCGGCCCTGCCCCTCTGTGGATGCGCACCGGGCAGACCACTGACCGGGCTTTGCTTCCAGGCAGCAGGTGGAGACTTAGTTGGGTCCCTCTGGAGAAACCTAGCCCTCTCTCTACCCCTACCGGACCGGACCACTGGGCCTTGACTGCCTGGAGGGCACCTGGGGCTGCTCACTACCTGGGCCCCCTGTCCCTCCGCTCAGGGAGGAAGCAGGTGCATACGCACGCTCGCATCCCTCCTGTCTCTCTGCTGGGCTCCCTTAGCTCAGGGAAAACCCTCCCCCCTGCCTTCCCAGCTCTTGTCTTCTTCCCATAGGACCCTGCCTCCCATGCACCCCCAGGACACCAGAGCCCAGACGCATAGAGTTTTACCAGCCCCCCCCCACCAGCCCCATCCTGCTTCAGCGCCCGGCTTGAGTCACCATCCCCCCCGCCCTCCCCTCTTCCCTCCTCCCCACTCCTTTCATTAACTTCATTGAAGCTAATAATCCTGCGGCAATTCCACTGCCTCCTCTTAATTCCAATTTCCTTTTGTCTCAAGGGGCAAATCAGCAGAGTGCACTGTGAAGTGGCGGGCGGGTGGGCTCGCGCATTAATGGGGGGGCACCCGCGAGGTGATCCGAGGCACCCGCAGCAGCAGGGGGCTGCTTTCCCGTCGCCTCCTCCCTTCCTCTTCCTCTGGCAAGCTCCAGCCGCACCTGGGAGATGCCCCAGGGCTGCAGACCCGCCAGTCGTCCCACCTCCTCTCACTACAAACCAGTCACCGAGTCACATACTTCATCCCCCAAGTGAGTGTGCCTCATATCCCTCGGCAGGCCTCCCCTCCCCCAGGTCACTACCCCACCGCCCAGGTGGTGGCGGCAGCCTCCTAGCTGGCCTCCCTGCCTCCATATTGCCCTCGTCAGATCCCGTCTCCATCCTGTAGCCAGATGCCGCACATGCCACTCTTTCCACGGTCCTTCCTGAGTGGGCACCGCACAGCCCCACCATGTCCCAGGCACATCCTCCTGGCCACGGGCTGAACTCCTGCTCCCCCTCTGGCTTGGGGGGCATCTTTTCCTCCAGGAAGCCTTCTCTGGCCTGCAGGACTGGGCTGGGTGAGCCTTCTGAGGATTCCCAAGCAGTGTGTGCGTGCGGGCTGGTCCCTGACATCGCAGTGACCATGCTGGATGACACCGCCCATGGCTGGTCTGGCTTTCCCACCAGCCTGCATTCCCGGAGAATGAAGGGTTTGGGAAATGGCGGGGGGGGGGAGGTGGTGGCGATGGAGGAGGGACAGGAAAGGGAGCGCAATAATTCCTGCCCTCTAGCTGTGAGTTTTGAATCAGGAAATAAGTACAAGAGTCAGATGGGCTCTTTATTATTATTAGGCTTTTTATGATTGCTAATAAACCTGGACTGCAGGGAGTGACTTGGCTTGAAGACAAAACAAGTGTGCTAGGCCTTCCTTCCCGGGCTGAGTTTGGCTCCTACTCGCAGCAGCACAAGACGCTGCTGATGTCGGGGCAGGGCGGTGGCCGCAGAGATCTTACTCAGTGCACCAAGGGGCGGTCACACATCCACTTGGCCCTTTGCCCGATCTCAACACGTAGTCACTGCTTCTTCCAAGAGCAAGT
Source organism: Proteles cristata cristata (assembly GCA_017311185.1). Classification (NCBI taxonomy): domain Eukaryota; kingdom Metazoa; phylum Chordata; class Mammalia; order Carnivora; family Hyaenidae; genus Proteles; species Proteles cristata. The sequence goes on along the minus strand of JAESUZ010004658.1, from coordinate 248,251 downwards.
GGGAGGGAAGCGGCTGTTTCTGCCCGGTGTTAAAAGATAACTGAGGCATGTGAAGCATTTTAAGAGCTTATGTGAACCGTAACTGACTGGGTTGGGTGGCACCCAGTGGGAAGTGGCTAGGAGGGCTCCTGAGCTGGGGCAAGACTTTTACGAAGCAAGGACACTGACTGGCTTCAGTGGCTACAGTATTTGGGGAAGTCTAGGTGGCTGTTTGTGGCTGGCTGTAGGTTTCTATTCCTCTCCCTTGAGGCGTATGTTTGGGTTCGCTTGTGTAGGCCACCAAAGCATTAAAGCCACCTCACTCGAATGGCTTTCTCGTGTAAGTAATTTAACACCAGCACCAGCAGAAGTGTGGGTCTGTTTTTCTGGGGGGAAGTGAAGGCCGGTTCTCCCTCACTGAACTGGTTTGCTATCAGATCCCAGCACCCAGTCCTCACGGCATATGATCAATGATAGTTTGTCAAGTGGAGGGAAGGTCTTCTATTGATTGGTTTCATCAAAACTTAGAGCTTGAAAGCATCTTATTGTGAGGAAATGGAGTCCCAAGGGCCTGGGGGACTTACCCAACGTCAAGGTTGAGCCTTCTTGCTGTGTGGTCCTGTCTCCTGGCCCCCAGCTTTCCCCCAGGGTGGAGGTCACCAGGCAGGTTGGCCATGGAAGGCTGTATACAGAGGGAACTAAGACTGTAGCAGGTGCTTTCTCGGGATGAGGAGGTGCGAACAGCGCGTTGCCAGCTTGTGAGCCTCCCAAGGACACAGAGGACAGCTCTGGAGATGACCTTTGCTGGTCTCCTCTCTTCAAACTCAGTTTTAGCCTGCTCAGTGTGCCAACATCCTAATAATGTTTTCCTGAAAGTTTGATTCCTGCCTCTCTCCATTTGATCTCATCTTCCTCTCAAAATCCTCTGATGGTCCATTTCTTTTTTCTTTTTCTTTTTCTTTTTTTTTTTTTACAAATAGTTTATTGTCAGATTGATTTCCATATAACACCCAGTGCTCATCCCCACAAGCGCCCTCCTCCATGCCCATCTCCCCCCTCCCCCCCACACCCATCAGCCCTCAGTTTGTTCTCAGCATTCAAGAGTCTCTCATGGTTTGCCTCCCTCCCTCTCCCCCACTATTTCCCCCCTTCTTCTCCCCCATGGTCCTCTGTTAAGTTCCTCCTAATCCTCCTATACGTGCAAACATATGGTATTTGTCCTTCTCTGCCTGACTTATTTCGCTCAGCATAACACCCTCAAGGTCCATCCACGTTGCTACACATGGCCAGATTTCATTCTTTCTCATTGCCATGTAGTATTCCATGGTATAGATAAACCACATCTTCTTGATCCATTCATCTGTTGATGGACACTTAGGCTCTTTCCGTGTTTTAGCTATTGTGGAGAGTGCTGCTATGAACATTGGGGTCCATGTGCCCCTATGCATCAGCACTCCTGTGTCCCTTGGGTAAATTCCTAGCAGTGCTATTGCTGGGTCCTAGGGGAGTTCTATTGTTTATTTTTTAAGGAACCTCCACACGGTTTTCCAGAGGGGCTGCACCAGTTTGCATTCCCACCAACAGTGGAGGAGGGTGCCCGTTTCTCCACACCCTCGCCAGCATCTAGAATCCTCTGATTTGCTCATGTTAGCCACTCTGACTGGTGTAAGATGGTATCTCAGTGTTGTTTTGATTTGTATTTCCCTGATGAGGAGGGATGCTGAGCATCATTTCATGTGTCTGTTGGCCATCTGGATGTCCTCTTTGGAGAAGTGTCTGTTCATTTCTTCTGCCTGATGGTCCATTTCTATCTTCATCCCTGCTCTGTCCTGATCCTCTTCCCTCATGAGGAATGCCATGTGAGACCCATTCTTCTCTTGGGACCAGGAGGCCAGAAGCTAACATACCTACCTCTGAGATTTGGGAATTCAGAGAGAAAAGGAATGCTCTTGCCTTCCAGATATCAAAATTCCAGGAGCCTTGATGACAGGCCTGCCCCATACCCTCCCCCACCACCCCTGGGCTGGCTTCCCCTGGCCCTAACCCACATGGCCACCCACACTGATTACCTTCTTGAATTTCCTCAGCTACACTGTCATTGGCATCCAGTCCTTTGCTGAGGTTGAGGGAAAGAAGCACATAATAGTCACCACCCGTGAGTGGCGTTCTGCAGTTAATATGCTTTTAAATGCACTTTCTCCAGTCATTTTTTTGTAGACTTTATTCCTTTTCCTCTTTTTAAATTTAAAAACAATTTTTAAATGTTTATTTATGTATTTATTTTAATGTTTTATTTATTTCTAGGAGAGAGAGAGAGAGAGAGACAGTGTGAGCAGGGTAGGGTCAGAGAGAGAGGGAGTCACAGACTGAAACAGGCTCCAGGCTCTGAGCTGGCAGTCAGCACAGAGCCCGACGCGGGGCTCGAACCCACGAACCACGAGATCATGACCCAAGCGAAAGTCGGACGCTTAACCGGCTAAGCCACCAAGTGCCCCAATGTTTATTTATTTTTGAGAGAGAAACAGAGTGCAAGTGAGCGAAGGGCAAAAAGAGACAGAGACAGAATCTGAAGCAGGCTCCAGGCTCTGAGATATCAACACAGAGCCCAACATGGGGCTTGAACTCACGGGATCATGACCTGGTCTGAAGTTAGACACTTAACCGACTAAGCCACCCAGGTGCCTGGATTTCTTTTCCTTTTAAAAAAAACATTTATTGGGGCACCTGGGTGGCTCAGTCGGTTAAGCGTCCAACTTCGGCTCAGGTCATGATCTCATGGTTCGTGGGTTTGAGCCTCACATCGGGCTCTGTGCTGACAGCTAACTCAGAGCCTGGAGCCTGTTTCAGATTCTGTATCTCTCTCTCTCTCTCTCTGACCCTCCCCTGCTCTCTCTCTCTCTCTCTCTCTCTCAGAAATAAATAAAACATTTTAAAAAGTTTAAAAAACATTTATTTATTTTGAGAGAGAGAGAATGAGCAGTAGAGGGGCAGAGAGAGAGGGAGATACAGAATCTCAAACAGGCTCCACGCTATCCACGAAGAGCCTGACATGAGGCTCAATCCCACAAACCGTGAGATTGTAATCTGAGCCAAAACCAAGAATAGAATACTTACCTGACTGAGCCACCCAGGCGCCTCTTTCCCCAGTGATTTTACCAACTTCTAGGTAAGAAGAGGAAGTTCTATTTTTCCCTTTTACAGATGAGTAAACTGAGGCTCCCTGAGTTGGTTGACTGACAAGCCACTCAGACGCTTACATCCAGACCTGAATGCTTCAAGGAAAGTTTCAGTCTAATTCAGCCATTTTAAACTCTACAGTTCATATTTTAGTTCCTTGCCTTATTTTTTTTTAAGTATCAGCTCATTTATATAGCTGTTCACGAGGGTCCCCTTGAGAGGATCCCATGTTTGGTGGTTAAAAGAAAGGACCACACAAAAACCCGTATGTGGATGTTTATAACAGCTTTATTCATCATTGCCCAAACTTGGAAGCAACCAAAAACGGATAACCAAACTGTGGTCCATCCAGACAATGGACTGTTTATTATTCAGTGCTAAAAAGAAGTGAGCTGCCGAGCCCTGGAAAGATAGGAAGGAACCCTCATTGCATATTACTGTGCGCAAGAAGCCAATCTGAAAAGGCCACATGCTGTGTGATTACAACTCTGTGACATTCTGGAAAAGGCATAGCTATGGAGATCATAAAAAGAGCAGTTGCCAGGGGCCAGGGGCAGGGATGGGATGGATAGGTGGAGCGCAGAGGAAAAATACTCTGTGTGATACTATCATGGTGGGTACACGTCACTGTACATCTGCACCGACCCAGGGGATGTACAACACCCAGGGAGCCCTTGTAAACTACGGACTTTGGTGATTATGGGGTGTCCTGGGTCACGAATGCACCATTCTGCCAGGCCATGTTGAGAACGGGGATACTACGCATGTGAGGGGCAGAGCGTATATGGGAAATCTCTGTACCTTCCGATGGTGGTGTCTCTGTCCCCTCTCCTTGAATCTGTGTGGGGTTGTGACTGTTTGGGCCCATGGAATACAGAGGGGAGATGCTCTGAAGCTTCTGAGGCTAGGTCACAAGAGGGCACACAGCTTCGGCCTTGGAGCATTCAGTCTCCAGATACGCCCACCGGGAGGGACATCCCTCTCGGATGGCAGCTGGCACACTGTGGGAAGCCTGTGCCGGACGTCACAGAGCACAGGGCACACATTTCTGCTGTTCTCTGTCCAAATTCTTCGCCCACGGAACCTGTGAGCTCAACAAAATAGTGTTTGCTTTCGGTCACTTAGTTTGGACTGGTTTTATTATGTGGCAAATGAAAACTGGGACGCCGGGCCAGACCGAAAGGCTACAGGGACTGTCTCAGACTCCCACTCTTAAGTGTCTTCTCACTCCCAGGCAGGCAGGGTGCAGGCTGCTGGGGAACAGGCATGGACTGGTGCACAGCATCGATTGCCAGGCCTGGACGTGATGGCTGGGCCGCTCCGCCTTTCCTACCTCCCAGTGGCTCGGCTAACAGGGGAAGCGAATATGCCCTGAATCACCTGTTAGCCTCCTTCTGTCTGCAGGGGGCTGCGCACAGGCTTCAGAGCTCAGCCCAGGAGCCAGGACGTGCGGGGAGGGCCCTGGGCCCGGAGGCCTAATCAATATCTGCTCAGAGCCTGCTCTTAGGGCTGTTAGCGCGCCATTTACAAAATGACTATTGACCAGAGGAACAGATAATTGCAAGTGACAAATGCCCCCTTTGACACACAGCTTTCTCTGGGGCTCCGGCAGGGCCTGAGGGAGCCTCCTGCGTGGGGGCTGGTCAGGGTTGGGGGGCGCGGGGGGATGCCCAGAGGGGCGTGTGTGTGAGAGAGACAGAGACAGAGACCTAGAGAGAGAATGAGTTTGGCAAGGGCTCTGACCTCTCTGGCCATCCCACGTCTAAGTCGTGCATGGGCATCAGACAAGCTTGTGGAATATGGACAAGGTCAGGGCTGCTTTGGGCTGCTGTTTCTTTCTCAAAAGTTTGTTGTGTTGTTTTTTTCCGCTGGGACTCGGGATGATGGAGATACTTTTTTCCAGTTCCTGTCTTTAACCATCTCCTCCGGGAGCCGCGTACAATGAAAATGAATGGTCAGTGCTGACCGTGATCGCCGGGGAATGAGAAGGAGGAAAATTACTGACCTAACTGGGGCAAGAGGAGACTCTGGGTGACCAATTAGGTCACCATTTAGATTGTAGCTGCACAATACATTTTTAAAGTAATGTTTTTCCCACACAAATGGTAGCATAGGACATGCTTTTCTGTCCCTTGTCCCCCCCTACCCCCTCCATTTTACGGTGTATCTTGTAGACTGTTCTCTGCCAGCTCATCATAAGAGAGGCCCCTTATTTTCTAACAATTGCGTATGAAATTTCATTTTGTCTATGTGCCATATCGTTTATTCAATCAGCTTCCTATTGATGGTTGTTCAGACAAATGTTTCTCAGATTTTAGAGTACAAATGAATTGTCTGGTGATCTTGTCAAAATGCAGATTCTGACTCAGGAGTTCTGGGTTGGGACCTGAGATTCTGCATAAAAATATATATTTATTTACTTTTGAGGGAGAGAGAGGACAAGCTGGGGAGGAGGAGAGAGAGAGAGAGAGATTGAGAGAGAGAGACAGAATCCTAAGCAGGATCCAGGCTCTGAGCTGTCGGCACAGAGCCCAACACGGGGCTTGAACTCATGAACTGTGAGATCATGACCTGAGCCGAAGTCAATGCTTAACCGACTGAGCTACCTGGGCGCCCCGAGATCCTGCATGTTTGACAAGCTCCCAGGTAATACTGATACTTCTGATCCACTGACCACCATTTGAACAGACAGGATTCAGATTATTTTCGGTATTTTGTCATTATAAACAAGGCCGCCATAGAGGTTTTTAAAGGTGTCTCTCACAGTGTACAATTCTCTCTGTAGGGTAAATTTATAGAAATAGAATTCCTGGGCCAAAGATACGCCTGTGCCCTGATAATCCGATACAGTTTGCAGATCTTCAGGGAGGGTCCACTCTATCAGCACACCCTTGTCTATTAATAGGGGGTATTATTAAACAGACGTGTTTCCATTTCTCCTTCATATTCTTAGATTTTATGTTATGAATTTAGACATTATATTATTGGTGTGCAGTAGTCAGGGCTGTTAGATCTCCATGGGGAACTGTATTCTTTGTGTAAGAGAACTTGTTTTGTTTTAGCACTTTCCTCTCTGCTTTCCACTTCAAATATACGTTGGCCTAGTAAGCCTTCACCTGTGCTTTTCTTCATATTCTTGCACCTTTTCATCTAGGACTTTTCAAACTTAAACTTAATTTATCAGTTAGTTCATTTGCATATGCATGTTTACTTGTATATTATATTACAATTTTTCTTAAATGTTTATTTATTTTTGAGAGAGACAGAGTGTGAGCAGGGGAGGGGAAGAGAGAGAGGGAGACACAGACTCTGAAACAGGCTCCAGGCTCTGAGCTGTCAGCACAGAGCCTGACGTGGGGCTCGAACCCATGAGTCGCCAGATCATGACCTGAGCTCAAGTCAGCCACCCAACCGAGTCACCCACTCACTCCTAAACTCATATATTATGGTAAATCTTAATTTAGAAATGCAGTTTCCAAAGTGCCTAGGTGGTTCTGTTAGTTGAGTGTCTGACTCTTGATTTTGGCCCAGATTATGATCCCAGGGTTGTGGGATCAAGCCCTGTATCGGGCCCTGTGCTGAATGGGGAGCCTACTTAAGACCCTCTGTCCCTCAGCCCCTCTCCCTTTCTCGTGTGAGAAAGATAGAAATGCAGTTTCCTCTGCCTTCATTATTTTACGAAATCATTTTGTTGAAACCCTTTGCATGCATTTTCAAGATTACGGTTTTCTTCTCCATCATTCGAGGTAATGTTCTGAGTCATTTATCCCCGCTTTTCCAGAGCACACCATCTTTATCTCCTTCTAAAAGCTGAGATACCACAATTTTTGTATCCATGTGTGCTAATACCACTGCAAAAGCTATCCCAAGCTACAGCTACTTGAACATTCTTGAACATTCTGTTGTTGTGTCCATTTGTAGATGTCTATTTAGGAGATGGTCAATGGAGCTACTTATTGTATTGCTTTTTCCCTTTCATTTATGTTTTTTTTTTTTTACAAGGAACACATGGGAATACATAGAAATACAAAGACATAAATGGCAAACATTCTATGGGGCTTATATTTCAAAATATGTATTTACAAAGCTCCCTGGTCCTTTTCATCCACAGCTTCTGTACTCAGACAAAGCAATCACTTTGAATCCTTTTAGTTTTCTGGTTTTCTCTATATTTCCAAATAACATAGTTATGCTGCTTTTTTTTTTAACTTCTTAAAGTTTTAGCTACGATCTATTGATTTCCCACAATAGAAAATGTGGATTTGTTTCTTTCACTCTGTTCTTCTCTCTTAAGAATTAGGAGAACTTAATTCTCCTAATACGGTTATATTACAACTTTGGAGACTAAATAAATCTGTAAATGGGTATGTTACTGTGTTTGTATGAATATTAGCTAAAGTTGAGCCAGGCATTGAATCAGAGCTTCATTTCCTTTCTTGTACAACCTTGTAGGTTTTTTTTTTTTTTTCCATAGTTACTATTGACTTTCTTTTTCTTTTGAGTGGTTTTCTCTGTATTTGTGATTAGTTTACTCCAAACTCTGACAGGGATATAATTCTTGTCTCAGTGTGTTCAAAACTCCATGAGTGTGTCCCTGGTGGCCCCTCGCCTCTTGTCCCAGTCAAGAATGGTCACTCTCAGCCTGCTGTCCCCAGACTGTCACTTTGGGGACTCTGTCCACCACCGTCCGGGGATCCCCTTCTTATCTCTGTCGGATCACCTGTCTTCTGGCTTTGTCTTTGATTATTCTCACTTCGGCAGAGCCATTTTCCAGTGGTGTTCTGAGAAGATTTTCATCTCTGAAAATGTTCTTATTTTGTCTCCATAGTTGACCGATAGTTTGGCTAGATAGAGAAGGCTGCCTTTGATGTAACTTTCCCTTAGAATTTGAAGGGCCATTATATCCTAGCTTCCTGTATTTTTGAGAAGTTGTTCTGATTCTGGATCCTTTGGATGTGACCCCAACTTCCCCGTCTCCCGTCCTGCCAACACATCGGCTTTCTGGGTGCCTCCAATCCACCTCTTCACACCCAGGAGTCTGAGGCCTTATGATAATGTGCTTGGATATCCATTTTCTTGCATTGTGCTGGGTTCTTTATTTCTGTTGTTTTATTTTTATTTTTTATTTGTACCTCAGTACAGTTACCAGACAGGGTTATATTCATTTCAGGGATACAATATAGTGATGTAGCATTTCTATACATCACCCAATGCTCATCACGACAAGTTGTGCTGGGCTTTTGATGACAGGACCTTCCTCTGTGGAAACAGCTCCATCAAGTCTAAGAGATTAACTTGCACAATACTGTAGTTTTGAACTGCTTCCTGCCTTTTGTTCTCTCTTCTCTCTTTCCAAAACTCATGTTATGTTATGTTATCAGATACTTGACCTCCAGGACAAACCCTCTAACTTTTCTCTCTTTTCTATTCTCAATCCCTTTATCTCATTATTCTATCTAAAAAAAAAAAAAAAGGTTTTGCCTTTATCTTCTAACCCTTCTATCAATTTTTAAACTCATGCTATTAGATATATTCTTGTTTCTTGAATCTCCTCCCCACAACACTTTTTATTTAAGTTTGTTTATTTTGAGAGAGAGAGTGAGCATGTGAGCAGAGGAGGGGCAGAGAGAGAATGAATCCCAAGCAGGCTCTGTGCTATCAATGCAGAGCCCAACACAGGGCTCAAGCTCTTGAACCATAAGATCACGACCTGGGCCAAGATCAAGCGTTGGACACTTAACTGACTGAGCCACCCAGGTGCATCCCCCACCCCACAACACTTAAAGTTTTTATTTTCTGTATCCTATTCTAATTTCCATGGATACCACAGCTTCCTTTTTTCTCTCTGCAGATATTAACTACAATATTGGGGGAGTTTTCTCTGCTTTCTACCTCGATTCACTTTCTTTTAGGCTGTTTTCCTGTTTGCTTGGTGTTTGTGTTTTATATCAGAGACTTTCTTAAATTTGTTGGTCTTTGTCTAGTTGCTCAGAGTGAGGCATTACAACGAGGACTGCAAGTTCAGGCACGGGAGACAGTTATTCCATGGAGGGTTTCGCGGGAGATCACTGGGCAGGGAGCAACTTGCTTCATGAGGACTCCCCACCCCTCTGCCATGGGGTTATCTTCTCTCTTGACCAGTTAGTTTCTGCAGAGAGGAATGTGCCCATCGGCTGCCCCGGGTGGTGGGGTAGGGGAGGGGAAATGTACCTAGATGCCCACCTCTGGGAGCTCGGTGGGGAAGGAGGGCCGGGGAAGGAGCGGGGTTCTCATCACTTAACATGCAGACCTCGTTTACCCTCAGGGTCTCCCTGGGTCTCCCTCTCCTAAACCTCCTTTCTGCCTGGCCACCGCGGGGCTGGGGGCCTGCCTGCTGCTTATACAGACTTTGGGCCAATGCTGTAGTTTTCCGTCACAGCCACGTCCTGCCTTGGACTCTTGGTGCCTCCCCTTCCTGAGCCTGTCTGGGATCCTGGGCACGGAAGCGGCTCTGCGTCCACCTTCCCTGCACCGCAGCCCTGTGTGCTGGAAGTTAGACCCGGCTCTTTCTCATCGGCTGTTTCTCTGTGTTCCTTCCAACGCCCCTCCAGCCCAATTCCACAATTCTGTTTACATCTCTTGCCTGCTTTCATCTTTCTGTTCTCTTCTTCGTGGTTTTATGCCTGTTTTCATCTGTTTACTGTCACCTTTTTAGTCACCTCAGCGAAGAAACAGAGAGAAAGATGTTAGAGCCCCACGTTTCACTTTCATTTCCATCCTTTCTGAATCATTCTGTTTTAGGTGCTTCGGGGTGGTCTTTTCAAACAGTGAGCCTGGCCTTCCCTGTCTTTGGCTTGGAATCAGGGCTCCCAATGTTTTCTGAGGATGTGAACCCAAAGTCATCCACCTGGCTTAAAGGCTGTGTGCGTGCCTCCTGCCCCCCAGCCCCCTTCACTTACTCTTTTCTAGCTGAGCTGGACTTTGAACGTGCTGTTCCCTGTATCCAAACACTCTTCCCTCTCCTGTCCTTCACCTCGTTGTTTTCTGTCACCCTTCAGTGTTCACCTGGACTCTCCCTTCTTCAAGGGAGTCTCCTCGACTCCAGACCGGGTCAGATCCCGGGTCAGATCCCGGTCACATGCTCTCAGAGCCCTCTGTATGTACATTTAAATACCTAAGGAGTCACCCCATGTCTGTGTCCTTCATGAAGTATAAGCAGTTAGCTTTAGTAGTGAGTTCAGCTTAGGGGTACTTGGTCAAGCTGGGTTCTATGAGGCCAGAGACCACATCAGTCTTCATTAGTTTGTGTCCCCGTGGCCAAGCACAGTGCTTACGTGGAAATTCTGCTCAAAGCATAGCTTTTGGATGGATGAATGGATGGGTGGATGGATGGTTGGACAGACGGGTGGATGGATGGATAGACGGGTAGATGGATGAATGAATGTGTTTGCACCTGGCTCAATATCTACTTGTTACAGCTGAAGACACCAAGGCACAATAACATGAGGGGACGTGCCCCCAAACACATATACACACATTCTTCACATGTAATATAATAACAATCCTCATTTTACAAGAGGAAGAAATTGGGGTTCAGAGAGTTGAAGTCACTTGCTTCACATCACACAGCTCAGAGAAGAGCCAGAATTTGCACTCAGGTTTGTCTGCTTTCAAAGCCCATCAATCTCTCCACTTTATGATGCCCTGAAATGCTATTCAGATCACACTGGGATGGGAGCCTCCCAGAATCAGGGAAGTGACTCTGTGAGTCAGCATTTGCTCTTATAACAGCCTTTAAACCTCACGGCTTACAAGAGTTAACATTTGTTCACACTTACGGGTCCGCAGGTCAGCTATGGCTCTGCTGGCCCCGGCTGGTCTTGGCTCTGGGCTGAAGGTCACATTCAAGTCTGTTCCATGTAGTATTTCCTCCATCCAGGACTAGGCTCTAAGAGTCTCCAAACTGCGAGGCACTTTGTTCTCATGGTAGAGAACAGAAGCTCAAGAAGGCTGCCATAAATGCATAGTCCTTCTAGAAGCTTTGGATCTGAATGCCACATCCACTCAGATTCCATTCACTGCAGCAAGTCACATGCCCAAGCCCGCCATCTGAGGTGGATGCTTTGGTGCCGTGCAGGTGTTAAGTGTTTTAAGCATCATCCGTGAATATATGTAAATGCAAGTTACCATTCAACCCTAAGTCCCTTTCTCTGGGACTTAGATAGCTCAGTAACCAGGATCTGCTCTATCCCCTGATAACCAAGGAGAATGTGTTGAAATAAAAGTGTAAAGCTCAGTTAAATACACAGAGATTTCAGTCTGCCCAGGTCACAGATTTAAAGAAAGGAAGTTTCTTTACTTATTAATTTAGCACACATTGGTAAGATGCCCTTCAGTGCTGGGCACTCCGCGGGTACCCTGGCAGGGTGATGGGAGCGGGGGCAGGCACGTTACATCGCAGAGCCCACGACAGCATTTGAAAGAAGCCGGCTTCCTGTCTGATGAAATGTCACAACAGGGTTAACCCTCAGGGACCTCACAAACCAACCCTTTCAGACAGAGCAAGTGTCCCTTCATCCAGTTGGTGGGATGGAAGAGCTGGGACCGGGTTCCTGGGAAAGTGTTCTTTCCTGTCTTCAGAGAACACGGAAAATCCATTTAAAGAGGACCCCTGGGTAGTGGGAGGGGGAGGCTTGGTGGCTGTGCTGGAGGCTGGCATGATGGGTCCCAGGGCAAGCGTGTGTGAGCTGGGCCCCCGGGGGCTCAGAGGTGGCCTGGACTCCAATTCCTGTGCGGAGGCCGGCCCCCCTTCCAGCCCCATGGATGGCTTGAGCCTGGGAGCCCGGGGGCCGGGTGGGAGGCCAGCCCTTTGCGGCTGATTTAATCACACCGAGTATGTGTGGGAGCCCGGGCTCCTCTCTACTTAATCCAAAGCATATTAAAAACAAGCCTCTCTAGGGGACTCTGTTCATAATAAGTGGTTTATGCTGCTGCTTCCAGTGGGGGGATTTGTTCCTCTTTCATTCATTCCTCCCCAGCCTTCCCCCTCCTCCCCTCCTCCTGTGCCTGTGGATGGCAGGAAGAAAAAATAGAAAAATGGTGAACATGTGTGACAATGGATGATAAAAATAAGGATTTTGTTTTTTAAGAGCTCAGTGCTTAAGTTTCTCTCTCTGACCCTCAACCTGGTGTCTAAGCACCCCCCCCAGCCCTTCAGGCACCCCAGGGGTGGGGGCAGGAGGGGCTTGAAGGCCTGGGCAGCCATTCGGGGTGCAGGGCTCAGACCGCCTGGGGTGGAGGGGAGTCCAGTGTACCCGGGCTCCAGGGCCCGGAGGGCCAGTCCTCCCGCTGCACAGCCTAGTTGTGGGGGCTCGGTCCACAGGGAGCCCTGGACAAGGAGTCCCATCTCTGCCAGCTCCTGCTGTTTGAGCTCAGGCCAGTCACGTCACCACCGGCCCCCGTGTTCTTAGAGGCACAGCAGGCATGTGGGTCTGTCCTCACAGGGCAGTAAGGACAATTAGCAGCCGTAAGAGCTGAGGAAAAGCAGGGAACTCGTGCTGGGGGCGGGGATTATTATTATTAATATTATTATTATTAATTATTATTGCAAGCCCTGCTCCACAGGTGATGGGGGCGGGGCAGGACACAGGGAGGGGGCCCCCTCCTCCTCCCCACGTGGCGGAGGGGCTTATGTGGGGACCTGGGGACGGACTGGAAGACAGCAGGACCCAGGCGCCCTGCGTCCCGCTGGAGTGGCCAATCAGCCACTGCATCCGGGAGCCGAGGGGCTTCACGCAGGTCTGGAGCCCTGAGCCCCATCTGCCGGCCTCTCCAGCCGGAGCACGTTAGCAAAACCCCCACGTGGCCATGACTGTCCCTGTGGGCCCTTGATTAGGGGCAGGGATGCAAGAGGGGAGCACAAAGATCTGGGTGTGGGCTCTTGGCCCCGTGAGGCCAGCCTCCCCCAACACACGTGCCACAGTCAGATGGGTCCCCACCTGTGCCTCAGCCCTGCCGGGCCTTTGCGCCATTCGCCTCCACATCCCCTTCTTCATGTGGAACGTAAGACATGTCCCCTCCCACCTCCACCCCAACAAATGGGTCCTTGCACTCCGGCCTGTTCTGGGGTCTGCTCTGGACACGAGGAAGAAGACTGGATGCTTGGTGGCTCTCCTCAGCTTCTCAGGTCCCTGCGCCACTCGGCGTGGCCAGATTTGAATTCCAGGTGAGAAGGAGCCAGCCAGCCCGGCCCGGCCCTCCTCGTGTCCGCCTCCCGTGGTAAAGCTCCTCAACCAGGCCGAGCGCTTGGGAAGCAGCAGCGCATGGGCTCTGGAATAGAAACTCAGATTCAAGTGGGTTAAACTCCAGCCCTGACATTTAATTAGCATCTTCTTCAGCTCCCACACTTGAAGAGTGCCTGTTATTTCTTTTCTTTTACTCACAATACACCGTGCGCCAGGAGCGTTTTCCTGAGCTGCCGAACTCTCTGCAGAAGTCAATCACTCTGGAGCTTGAGAAACGCTTCTGCAAGCTTGCCTGCTGCAGATGGAGGGCTCGGGAAGTGGGGGGCTGTCCTGCGGGGCGGTGAGGCAGCTGCAGGGAGGGCAGGTATCCTCCGTGTGCCCCCAGCTTTTAGTCTGCCTGCCCTCCCCGCCACCCCGGACACGGTACTTCTTAGAGTGGTGCGGATGTCCGGTGAACCCCAAACCACCTGCCTCTGAAAACAGCAAGGGGTGCCCCAGCCAAACTTCAGTGCTTCTGGGGAGTCCCCTGCCTGCCTGGCCAGGCTGGGGGCGTCTGGGGGCGGGTCTTGGCTGGAGGGATGGCCCCACCTACACAGCCTCACCCGTAAGTAGCAAACCAAGTAAAAGGAAGGTATAAAGTGGGAGCCTGGACTGGTCTTGAAGGTTTGGGGAACCACTTAGAGGCAGAGATCCTGATGGGTGGGACAAGGCAGAGGGAGGCATGCGTGGAAGGTTCCAGGCAGAGAAAACTGTCGGTGCTGGTGGATACTCTAAGGCAGGAGGGAGCTGGGAGCCTCGCAGGAGTGGGACAGGTGTCTGTCACGGCCGTTCCCCTTTCTGTGTCTTGGTGCCGCTTCCCGGCCTCAGGCCTGGCCACCTCGTAAGCCTCTTACTGAGCCTCTGCGCTCCTTCCCTTCCAACCCAACTTACTGGTCGCCACCAGGTTGATCTCTAGAAAATATCGCTTTGATCGTCACAGCTGCGTATCCGGAAGCAGCTAGGATCTCCCACGGCCTACTCAGATAAGGCCTTGAGCTCTGTGCCCCGCACTGTTCCCTTATTTTCCTCTCGTGGCCTCAGTTTACTCAGTGCACGGGGCCACTTACTCTCCCGCACTCATGCCCGTGCTGTCCTGCCCAGGTACCTGTGCCCTTGCCTGAAATTGTCCCCCTACATTGCCATCAAGGCCATCAAGGTCTACCTGTGCTTCAGGATCTTCCCCCAAATGCTGCTGCTCCACGAAACCCCAACTGTATCAGCGTGTGGACCCACCCAATGTGCAGCTATAACCGATGTGCTGGAAGCCAAGAGTGGCTTGGGCTGGAGGCTGGGGGAATCTAGTTGAAGTCCAAGGGCAGGCCCCTTCCTTAGACCTTAGAGGAAGGTCTAAGAAGACCTTGCCTGTCCCTGTGCAAGTCCTGGAGCTCTGCCCTCCCCCCATCCTGACCTGCGTCCCCTGCCCCTGAGTGAGGTCTAGGACCGCTCTTGCTTCGCCAAGCTGAGTGTCTGGAGTGTCTTAATGCCCAGCCTGCTGCTGTGTTTACCTTTTTATCCCTGAACTGCCTGAAAGCTGGGGCCACATGCACAATGTGAAATTATGTTACGAACGTGGACCTGGGTTCGAATTCAGCTCTGCCATCTGTTACTGTTATTCTTAGGCATATTATTTAACCTTCCTGACCTTCTACTTCCAGACAGAGAATAAGACCTCTGTTTTAGGGGTGTTGTAAAGGTTGAATGAGGTAAGTGAGATCATATAATGGGCTAGAAGCATAAGAATTACTTATTTTAGGAGCTGCCATAAAGTGGTGATATTCCTATCCGGAATAAAGCTTAATTTGATTCTTTGAATCACACTGGGGTAGAGGCTTGAGATCCTGAGATGGAGGCCCTGGCATTGAAAGTCTTCTTCTCCCCTACTTCTTTATTCAATCCAGCTGAACCGTGCTGAGGCATTAGTCACTCTGTTATTCCCCTGGCAAAGGTGGGGTTAGACCCCACCCCTGGACCAATAGCTGACATAGCTCACCTGTTGAAGGGGCAGACCTAAAGAGCCGTGTCCACCCATAGCCAGCCCCCCCTGGACCCTCCTGGGAGAGGAGAGACCCTTTGCCCCTTTAATTAGCCCCTGGGTCAGAGCTGTGGGCACTGGGTCACATCTCTCACCGAGGTGTGTGAAATGTCCGAGGAAGTCTTTTTTTCATCAGGAATTAGGCTTGTTATTTGATGTTCTGGAGTCGGACAGGCCTGTATGCAAATTCTGACCCTATGACTTGTTAACTGTGAAACCCTGGGCCAGCCACTTAATTTCTGAGTCTCAGTGTTCTCTTCAGTAAAACAGGGACAGTTATTAAATACGGAAATGTACCTAAAACACTTAGGCCATTCCTCGCCCACTGAAACACCTGTTGATTCACCCAGCATGTATGTGGTGGGGGCCTCTGTGTCAGAAGGATGCTTCTCTGGGCACAGAAACGTGGGCCACAATTTCTGCCCATGGAGCTTGTGTTGCAGTGGGTGTGGGAGTCAGGCTCCAGCAGCAGTGGAGGAGGGCGCGGTGGCAGGGCGAGGGACACTATTGAAATGAAGCAAGAAGAAGGTGACAGTGAAGCAAGGGCAGTGGAGAGCATGGGCCTGGTGCCTGCAGGGCGTAGCCTTCCCGGCAGCGGGACCAGCCAGTGCAAAGTCTCTGAGCCTCGTGAATCTGGGGGGTGACCAGGAGCCTGCGGGGCAGGAGCTGAGTGAGAAAATGGCGGAAAAGCGGGAGGTTGGGACAACAGGGAATAGAAGGTAGGTGCAGACTGGGCGGGGCTCTGCAGGCCGTTGTGAAGATTCAGCCTCTTCTGAAATAGGGGCCATGTGGAGGGCTTTGAGCAGAAAGGTGAAAGAGTCCGACTGACGTTTAAGAGGACTGTTCCAGGTGCTCAGCTGAGAATATTCTCTAGAGGAGTATGGGGGGAACAGTGACCCACCCCCATTGGAAGCGGCTGAAATAATCCAAGTGAGGCTGAAATAATCCAAGTGAGGGCCACCTGGGTGGCCCAGTTGGTTACACGTCCGACTTCGGCTCAGGTCATGATCTCATGGTTTGTGGGTTCAAGCCCCGTGTCGGGCTCTGTGCTGACAGCTAGCTCAGAGCCTGGAGACTGTTTCAGATTCTGTGTCTCCCTCTCTCTCTAAATGAAACATTAAAAAAATAATCCAAGTGAGAGGTGATGGGGGTTTGGTCTGGGTGCCAGCTGTGGAATTGGCCAAGAGGGGTCGCATCCTGGATATGTTCTGCAGCCAGAATTTAAAGGGTTTACTGACAGGTTGGGGGGTAGGAGACTGAGGGAGGTTCGGGGTGGTACCAAAGGTTTTGGCCTGAGTAATTGGAAGACTAAGATGTGAAAGCCCAGAGGTTTGTGGGGTGAGATTAGGACATGTCACCTTAAAGGTCTTCTAGACATCCAAGTGGAGGTGTAGGAAGGCAGCTGGCTATGAGTCCGGAGCTCGGGAGAGTGTGCTAGGCTGGAGACACAAATTTGGGGGTCAAAGCACTGAGAGGGGGTTTAAAGTCTGAAGGACAGAAGAGATGCCTAAGGGATTCCGTGTGGATTGAGTAGAGATGGGGTCCAAAGCCTAGATTTTCCAGCCGGATCTCAAGTAAATGCTAAATAACGTGACAGATACTGTGATGTTTTATTCTCTCAAGGTCAAAGTCCCTCTTTATTCTTCTGAATGAATAGTAAGATCCTCTTTCTTCTCAAATCATCTATCAATTTATAATTTGTCTATCTATCTATTATTGACCTATTAACTACTTATTTCTTGTCTATCTACCTATTATCTATTGACTATCATCTATCTATCTATCTATCTATCTATCTATCTATCTATCTATCCACCTCTGAATCTTCTTTCAGTCATATACTCTGTATGCTAAGACTGTCTCATTTCAAAAGTGCTGATTGGAGTCTCTTTCAACGAGACTCAATTTGTGTGCTCAGGCAACACACAAATGCGTGTGTTGCCTTGTTTGCTGTCACACCAGATGTATCATATGTATATTAGCAATCGCTTGGAGTTTGTTTGCTTGGAGTGCCAGACCCAGCTCCCTGTTATTCCGAATTCCTGGAAAGGTGCGCCTGTAGGGAATCTTCGGTAGTCCTTGTGGATGAAAGGGGACTCATGCAATCGAAGCCTTAAGAAGTCAGGCCTCGTCCCTGGCATCAAGCTGGTGGCCAGCCTTACTCATTTCTATCCACACGCAGATCTTGAGTAAATGAAAAAAAAACAAAAATGCAAACAAAGAAAAAACTGTCAATGACAAAAGACACACTCTGAGTTCTGAGTCTGAGATCAGCCAGGACTCTGGAAAACCTACCCCCTCCCCCACACTCCCCCCCCTCCCCCGGGCCCAGAGCTCACCCACGGCTCCCTCTCCCCCAAGGCTCCCTGGGGACAGCCAGCAGAGAAGTCACCTGATTCCTCTGTATGCAAAAATCCTTGTATTTGGGTGAAAATGTGTTTTAGGAAGCTATGTTCTGTGAAAGGGACATTTTCCTCTGACGGGGCTGAAGTCGTTATGGGAGACGGGGCTGTCAAGAGGTGCTGTGGCTTCTCAGGCTTAATGAGTGAATTTAAATGTTAGATGCAAATTAGATGTACTATCAACCCCAGCTGCATAGAGCAAAAGAGGTAGTTCAATAGCCGCGAGGCTTTCTTCAGGACAGACAAGCCGATCAAGGTAGGCAGACACGACGTGCCGGCTTTTCCGCGGCTTCTGCCACGCCACGGGGAAGACACAGTGGTGAGACGAGAGAGAATCTCTCGTCCGCACAGAGTGTGTCTCTCCGAAAGCTCACCTGCTCTCTGCAGCCCTCCCCCGTCCTCAGGCTGGGCCAGACAGTGCTTGGCTTAGGGGCTGGCCAGGGACAGTCCCGCTGGGCCGGTCAGGGCTGCGGCCACTCAGCTCCCACGCGCCTGCAATAACGCCACCGGCTCCCTGCTTCCTCCGGAGGTGCCAAATTCTATTAGCAGGAGAGAGGCCTGGTTCCATACCTCCCTCTCTCATCACCACTGCAGGCAAGTGGATTCATTAAAATGCACATGCAAATACATCAGTTACAAACACAGCATCCCTCTTCACATGCAAATGCAATCAATAGGTACCAAGATGATTTGCATAATGGCAAAAGAAGAAGGCGTTTGTTATAATGTGGCTTTCGGGGTGAAAACTTCCAAACTTCGCGCACGTCATACATCACCTGAGCCTGTCTGGCACAGTGTTCTCAGTCCTGGTCCTCCGCCACCGAGGGCATTCCCTCCAGGAAGCCCTCCTTGTCAACACCACCCACCCTCCGCCCCTCCCCTCAGCACGCCCCCACCCCCTCCACCCCCCGTATCAGGGTTGGGTCCACGCTCTGCACTTGCCCACACTCTGCTTTGAGAGTGCTTTCCCCGTGGGCTTGAGGCGGAAAAGAACCCTGTTCTCCTCCTGCCCACCCGTGCGTGGCTGATGAGAAGCTCAGCATGGGAAGGATCTGACACCGTGTAACCATTCAGTCGGGAGACAGACACCCTGAGCAGAGATGAGATGGGTAAGGTAACACTGCTCTTAGGTGGCGATACAGCTGGACCCCGAAGGAGGCCAGCCCTGAGAGAGTGCACCCAGACAGCAAGGTGTCTCCTTCCCTCGGGCCATCACTGGTTCCCACCACGTGGCCTCCAAGGGGCTGTGAGTCTCTTGAGAAACTCTTGAGAGTAAACAACTCTCAGAGCAAAACTCGGCTGCTATTTGCCAAGTGAGGGCTGGAGACTTCCAGAACCCCGAGAAGGCACATCTCCTGCCTTCAAGGATTCAGAGGTTGGTAACATTTTTTGTTTATAAGAACTATTTTTGCATCGGAAAAAAAAATTTAGGGTCTTCTCTTCACACAACAGAACTTGTGTGAAAGTATATATATTAATCGAGAAGATAAAGAATAGCAGACAGTACAGCGAACTCAGCACAGCACCTACATTTCAAAACTAGCTTATCTATGTGATAACATGTTTTTCCTAGCCCGTGGGCAATGTGTGGTGTGCCGTTGGATCTGTGGCTGTGTCAGTGGCTTTTCCGTCCCCGGGAGGGTACAACTTAGAGTTACTGGAGTAGAGAGAGAATCTGCCTTAGAGGCTACATGTAGTTCCTGGAAGGGAGCCTGCTGTCTGGCTTCTTCTGGAGGCTCTGACAGGTGGGAACCAGCCCTGAGAGTCTTTCCTCCAATCATCCTGAAACAGACTTTCTATGGGTGAGTGTGGAGGAGTTAGAGACAGGAGAGATGAAGAGATGGGAGATTTCCAGAATATTGGGTCATTTCTCAGAAGGATGTGGGTGTTGGGCCCAGAGCAAATGGCAGGTGGCTAACAACAGCAGTTATAAACTACCATTTACGAAGTAGCAGAGCTATGCAGAAGGAGATGAGGTAGATAACAGGTGGATATGCTATGGATGTGAATGGGTGTCTCCCAGATAAAACCCAGGGCTTCGTGTTCTCCAGTGTGTACAGAGTCCTGCTGTAAGAAGCCAATTCTAGCACACAGAAGTAATTAAACAAGAATTCCAATCTTTGCTGGCATCTCTCAAAGAGCATTAAATGATGGAATTCGAGCCACAGCAAAATCTGTCAATGTTCGCTTTCCTTCCCCCACACTCTGCAGCCTCCCTCAGAAGCTCTTGCTTGGCAAATATTCCAGAATGTTCCCTGATACGTCAGTGTGTTTGCTGCTGCTTTCCCGTTCCTTGCCTCTCCTCGGCCTGAGATCTTTACCGGGAAGGCAGGCTTGACCTGTCTCACATTGGGTGTTTTCTCTCCAGCTTGCCCATTATGCCAGAGGATGGGCCTGGGCCTGACCGAATGGGTCAGGACCTGTCACCCTGCCTTCTGCCTCTCCGGTGCCATCTCTCTCTCCCTCCGTTCATCCTAATGACTCTGCAAAAAGCCAGGCAATGGGTGGGCAGAGCTCTCCTTAAAGTTCAGGGCTGAAGAAGAGTAGAGCAAAATTCTCCAAGGCAGGTGGGGGCCCAGGAGGTGAAGAAGGATAGAGCCTGGGGATGCTGGCACATTTCCACGTGGATATAGCCTATCATTTCATTTTCACCAAACCCTACGAGGGAGGGAACTACCCTCATGTTACACAGGAAGAAATTCGCCTCAGAGGTTAACCAGGTCATAAGCAAGGTCATAAGTAGGTAACCAGGTCGTAAGCAAGATCATAAGTAAGAGGTTTAACCAGGTCTTAATTTATTAGGAAGCAAAAAAAAAAAAATTGGGGGCTCTGCATTGATGCTTTGAGAAGCATGGCCTCTGATCCATAGACAATCGGATCTCATGACAACCCAAGCCATCACCCACCTGCGTACCTCCCCTGTGTCCTCCACACACCTAGGGAGTCCGCCTGGGCTGCAGCAGGATGGCCCAGGCCAGACGAACCAGGGTGCTGACGCTCGAGCTGAGCCCCACATTGACGTTGCCTGGGGGGCCTTTGAGCCTCTTGATGCTGGGGTTAACTCTGAATGAGAAGCCCTGCGGGGGACGGGGGAAGACCCAGGCACTAATGTTACTTCAAGCACCTCAAACGATTCCAGTTTGTGGACATGTTTGAAATTATATCAATTCTCTATTGCCTCGTAACAAACAGCCCCAAACGTCGTGGCTGAGAACAGCAGTCATTGATTAAGTCCAGGCTTTTGTAGGTTGGCACCCGGGGCTGGGGCCTGCCAGGCAGATGCTCTGGGTGCCGCCGGGCCCACTCATCTGTCTCCAGGCCGCCAAGGATCAGGAGGGTGGCTCAGGGGTAGGGAAGGGGTGTGGATGGGACTGCGCCATGTTTCCTTGGCCATCGTGAGCCCCGCCCCGGGCTTGTTCACATGCCATGTTGGTAGAGGGGAGAGAAAGATCTAGCCTCAGAACTGGCCCCATGTGGCTTCCAGAGTTTTCCATTGGCTGAAGCATGTGGCAAGGCCAGCCCGGATTCAGAGGAGAGGGCAACTGATGCTATGTCTCTCAGGGACTCGCTGCGGAGTCACATTACAAAAGGCCCAGACCCAAGAAGGGACCGAGAAGGGTGGCCATTTTTGCAGGATGCCGCACCAGATTGACAAGGGCTCGCTCCTCAGCCAAGCTTTAGCTGGGCTCCCCTGAGCCTCTTCTCAAGTAGGCCTTATTTTGGGCTCGGCCCTCAGTCTGCTGAGCACAGTTTTTAGCAAGAAACCTGCCAAGCCAGTTCAGGGAGGATTCCACCCTCACCCCCCCGCCCCCTGCCCCAACCCTCAAAGTGTTTCCAAGTTCCTCCCCATCACCTCCACCTTGGAGGCCTCAGCAAGTTCCTGTTAGGCTTTTCCCGCCCTTGTCCCACCCTACCTGTTGGCCACACGTCCCCAGCAGGGCCTGCTGTGTTTGGAATTGAGCTCAGTCCCTCCCGTCTAATGCGGTGATCTTGTTTAAGTCTTCCTTGCCATGTTTGGGGAGCGTCCAATGTGATTTCTCTTTCACAGGACCCCCGAGGTCTTCCTTCCTCCCCCTCCTTCCTCTTCTGCCCCTCACTTTGAACCGGCCTGAGCTCATCCCAGCTCTTACCAGTGCTTTGCAGGTTGAAGTGGTACACGGAAGATCATGGCGACTTGTGTTGAAATCCCAGAGGTCTACTTGTGATCTCCAGCAGAGAGAGTGTCCCTGGGCCTTTCTTAAGCTGCAATGTCTCCTCTTACGAAAGAGAATTATGATACCTGCCCAGCAGGCTTCTGAAGCTTGAATCAAATAGCTGTCAAAGCTTCTGGCTCACTGGCGGTGAGTCAGTTGCATTTCTTTCCTTGTAGACAAATCTCACTAATTAGGATTCGCTAGGGTAAAGGCTAGGGTAAATGAACATAAAGTCTAACTGTAGACGTTTCCCTCAACAGTAGTTGTATTCTCTCGACCATAGAGCAACCGACTAAATATTCCCTGCAAGACGGAGTTACTTAGAGGCCTAGAAGAACAAATAGCATCACAATTGGTAGTAAATGGACACTCTCATTGTCTGACGGTCTCTTCTTTCAGTCCCGCATGTGTCTTATTGCCCATTGTCACCACACACAGTGGGCTTTTATCTCACGCTCGGTGAAATGGCGATATTGGTGCAACCCCTTTTCTTGCGGGTAAGATTAATAACTGCAATAATACCAGTGATCAGTGCCATTCGCTGAGGGCTTACCAGATCCTAGGTAATGTCAGCTTTACGCATATTACCTCGTTTAATGTTCAGCATGACCCAAGAGGCGGGAATGATCGAGTCTTAATGGAGGAGGAAACTTGGACTCAGATTAAGTGATCTTCCGAGGCCTATAAATGAAATAACAGAAATGAGATGCCAGCGCAGGCGTCTGTCTGATTTGAGACACCTCTTCTGGGTGGCTCTGGGGGACCCTTCAGCTGGACTTCTTTCTGAATCACAGTGGGGCTACCTGGGAGCTCTGAGTGAGTGGGATTCACCGTGGTCATGACAAGAGGTGTTAACGGCCTGCTCTTGAGCCCCTGGGTGTGGAAGGGACATGGACCTTACCTGTGGCACTGCCCACAGGTCACTGGGGTGGGGGCGGCCGTAAGGGAATTCTCAGACCTGAGGTTTCCAGCGACGGTCCGTGGACTTTCTGGGGGGCCTGCGGATGGGCTTCAGGAGTTTCCTGAATTTCTTGAAATTGTGGTCACATTTGTGGTGGAGAGCGTCTGAAATTTGTATCAGATTGTCAGTAAGGCTCAGAACCCCCAAAGACCTTAGGAAGCAGTCGTCTGAAAAACAAGGATTAGAGAATTAGGAACAGTGAGAGGCAGCAGGGCTGAGGAGGCCAGCAGAAGAACGAGAGAGCAAAGTGGGTTTTAGTAACTCTGAAGTTCTGTTTTGGCAATAAAGCTATTTCTTAACAACGCCAGTCTTTGAGACCTATAGCGTGCCCTGTGCTTTCCAGGCACGGATTCTCTACTGGCCCTTCGAGGAAGCTGTCACTTCCTCCTTTTGCAGATAAGGAAGCAGGTGCTCAGAGAGGTTAGGTGACTCGTCTAAGGTCACATGGCTCCTGATGGTGGCATCAGGATTTGAATACGGTTTTACCTGCTTCCAGAAGACAAACGAGAGACGCTAGTGAGGACTACGGATAAACTCCCCTGCATGGTTGGCTATATGTCGACGTAGGAACGAAGGGATTCTAAGGTTTGACGACTCCCAGAGACATTCAGTTGTTTCTTTCATTTTGTGACGTTGAAGACTTGTTAAAAATCACTGTTGTGTAAATCACTTTTTTTGGGTCTTTCCAGCCTGCAAAGTGCATAGTAGATATTAGTTCCTGCATGTTAGGGTGGTGCAGACTTGCCAGTATTGTGCAACGAGTGAGCAGCAGCCCTGGGCTGTCTGGCTCTGTCCGCCAGGCTTCCTTCTCTCACTCACCCCGGGGATGGCACTGCGTGGCCGTGACTGCCTGGAGGCTGGAGGGCTGGACGGGGGGACCCCCGGGAATGTCTTCTGGCTTAAGAGCTCCGTAACTAAAAAACTGGTTGCAGCCATTGAGGGAGGAGTCGTTGCAGCAACGAGTGATGTCTGTTGTTTTTGTCTTCCTCCGAAAGTTCTTTTCTTTCTGAAAGAAGAAAGAAAAACTTTTATGAAAAAGGAAAAAAAAGAGAGAAAATAGTTTTGTCATAACCCAAGGTATCATAAAACCTGGTACATGAGGGGCGCCTGGGTGGCTCAGTTGGCTGAGCGTCTAACTTCGGCTCAGGTCCTGATCTTGTGGTATGTGAGTTTGAGCTCCGCATTGGGCTCTGTGCTGACAGCTCAGAGCCTGGAGCCTGCTTCAGATTCTGTGTCTCCCTCTCTCTCTGCCCCTCCCCTGCTTGCGCTCTGTCTTTCTCTCTAAAAGTAAACATTAAAAAAATAGGTACATGAGCCCCAACATCAGAGATGTGACGGGGGGTGACCAGCACAAGCCAATGAGCCAAGCAGCTCACTGCCCGTTGGCACCCCCCTGCAGGTCCCGCGAGTTCAGTCCAGGCCTGGTTTGGAAGGTTCTAGAAGCTAGCAGGTGACATGCAATGTTTCCTAGAAGCTAACTCATGGCAAGGTTGAGCTGTTGGGGGTGTGTGTGCATGGACATGTGTGTACGTGTGCATGTGTGTGTGCACGTGTGAATGTGCACCCTCATGCAGTATAATGAAGGCTGCGAGACAGGTACGTGCAAAATGGAAGCGGGCCCCTACCTCTAGGATCGTGCAGGTGCCTGGTGGGCCCCGTGGGTGGGGACCTCCTTCCCTCACTTGCCTCTCCGTGGACGTGGGCCTGGCCCTGTGCAAGGGGGCCGGACACTCCCATTAAAGGCACTGAAGGCCCCAATGTCCATCTCTGGCTCATAACAGTCAACGAACAGAATGATTCTTTAAACATCCTTTTCCTTCCAGGAGGAGCAGTTGGAGCGCAAGGTGCATATGGAGTGAGCATATGCAGTGGTCCGTCCTCGAGCTAAACACTGCTCACTGCTCGGGTGGGCGTGAGCGCCCCCCACGCCCGTGCCGATGGAAACATGCCCACCGTTAGTCCAATTCTGTCACGCTGACTCCAGCAGAGCTTCTGGAGGAAGACAGGACACCGGGAACATTCTGGTAGGAATTCAAGGAGGCAGCGAGAGTTCCTTGCCTCTGCATTTGATCCGATCGGCAAGCTGCAAGTAGCTAATCAAAATTCTGTTTGAGGGCTTTGCGTGTCCCTTGTACTTCAGAAACCAATATGAAGAAGGAGACAGGCCTTTCGTTCTGGCTTTTCATTTGTGGGGAATAAATATTATTCACGAAGGTTTTGTTTGCAGAGCTTGAGAGTAGCAGCCTGAAACCTCTCCTACCTCCTTGAGAAACAAAATGTGAAGCATTTTAGAAAGAAGCCGGCTTAATTTTTTTAAAGCAATATCGTCATTTCATGCATCAGGTCTCCTTCCTCCCATGTGCTTGCTCTCTCTGTCTCTCTGTCTCAAAAATAAACATTAAAAACTATTTTTTTAAAAATTCCTGAGGGGATGAGCCACCTGGCCAGCTCAGCCAGAAGAGCATGTGACTCTTGATCCTGGGATTGTGAGTTTGAGCCCCATGTTGGGTGTAGAGATTACTTAAATAAATAAAATGTAAAAAAATATATAGATAAAAATTCCTGAGGGGACTCTGAAGTCATCTGCTGTGAAAGAAAAAGTCCAACCTTTGGTGCCAGACAGGTCTGGCTTGGAAATCCTTCCAGGCACTTGGTGAGCAAGCTTCTGGGCTCTGTGAGCCTCAGTTTGCCCATCTGTAGTGACAGGGCTCTGAGAAGTAAATGAGTATAGACATAATAAGGTGGGTGCTTAAAGGATGGGGTCTTCACAGGGCTGGCAATTTATTTAGGTTTGGGCTCAACTGCCTTCCTTGAAGCTAATGTCTCCTTCCCCTCACATAGCCCCCTGCCCCAGGCGGCCCCGTGACATATTACGCTGTTTTTATTGCATGAAAACACTCACCGTGGGCTAACGTCATCTCATCCATGTGTATTGCAATGTGAGTCTGGGGGAGCAGGGCTCTCTTCTCTCTTCTTTACCATTTCTTCTTCTGTGTTTAAAATAGCCCGATGTGTAATACACACTTGATAAATATTTGTTGAGTGGATGTGGGATGACTTTCCTCTTTTCCTTTTTTCATAAACGAGACAGTCACCTCATCTCTCCATGTCTTAGTTTTTTCATTCGTCACAGAAGCACATTGCCACAGAAGCCTGGCACTGGGTCAACGACACAGCCTGTGGGCCAGATCTGGCCCCCCATTTGTTTCTGTGAATAAAGTTTTATTGGAACACAGCCATGCTCATGTATTTACATATTGTCTGTGACATTTTTTTTTTAAGTTTATTTATTTATTTTGAGATGGAGAGTGTGGGGAGGGGCAGAGAGAGGGAGAGAGAGAATTCCAAGCAAGCTCTCGACTTGTCAGCGCGTAGCCCGATGTGAGGCTCAAACTCACAAACCGTGAGATCATGCCTGAGCCAAAACCAAGAGTCAGATGCTTAACTGACTGAGCCACCCAGGCGCCCCATGTCTATGACTACGTTTTGTGCGACAGCAGCAGAGCTGAGGAAAGCCTGAAACAGTGCCCCTTTGTAGAAAAAGTGTGCTCACTTCTGGCTTAGCTGAACTCTGAGAGATTTACACTCCTGAGACTCTTACTCTTCTGTGAAGCATCCACACTGCATTCACTGCCCTGTGTAATAACAAGTAACTGACTGATCTTCTGGAACTTGTTCACAGCCTCCTATAAGGCCGTGAGTTGACTTTGGTCGTGGAATTTATACTAATGGTTCATTTATTTCTCCATGCCTTTCCTGCCTTCTCCCCAGAGGGACTTCAGCCCTGAGGAGTATAATTGCTGTCCCCTGAGATCTGCTGTGATGCCTCCATGTCCCCAGCGCTCCGATTCTAGGATGGAGTTGCCTTTGTAACATACGGGCCCTTAGGGCACGCATGGCTTTGGGGTCCATGCATGTTTCTAGCTGGTGTTGGCCTAGCCTCAGTGTCCCAAAACATCAGCTGAGAAGGGGGGGTGGAGAAAGAAGGCGGCGGGTTCCTTATTCCTCTGAGGAGTCTCTTCTCTTTTTAAACTCCCTGCCCACACAGTTCCACAAAAGACTGCCGTTCAGAAGCGGTGTAATTGCAAGAACATAGGGTTGGCTTCAGAGAGACTGCGGTTCTGTCCCGTGTCTGCCGCTTCCTAGTTACATGACCGCGGACTAGTCGCTTCATCCTCCTCCAGCTCGATTTCCTCATCTGGGAAGTGCAGGCGGATTGATTAGCATCTCGTACGGGAGAGTAACAGCCGTCACTTGACAAATGTTACCTGAGCACCTGCCATGTTCCAGACATTCTTCTGGGTCCTGGGGTTACCGCAGTAATCAAAACAGACAGTGGCCTTGCCCTCATAGACCTCAGATCTTTCAGAGGGAGGCAGACAAATAACCAAACAAATATCCAATGTAATGATGAACGCAATGAAGAAAAACAAAGCAGGAGAAAGGGATAGAGCATAATAGAAGGGCGCTATTTTATTTCATAGGATGGTCAGAGAAGCCGTCTTTAAGGAGGTGACAATGGAGTAACACCTGAAGGGAGTGAGGCAGAGAGACACAGCATATCTGGGAGAACAATATTCTGAGTCAGAAAGGCAGCATGTGCAAAGGCCCTGAGGCAATAGCTTGGTCTTTGAAGAAGAGCCCACGGGCCAGGGTGTCTGGGGTGGAAGGAGGGAGGGAAGGTGCTCAGACGTGAAGCTGGAGGAGCAGCCAGGGCTTGGATCATTCAGGGCCTTGCAGGGCCATGGAGAGGAACTGATGTTCTATTTGAAATGTGGCGGGAATGGGGCACCCGGGTGACCCAGTCGGCTGAGCGGCCAACTTCAGCTCAGGTCATGATCTCGTGTTCCGTGAGCTTAAGCCCCGCATCGGGCTCTGTGCTGACAGCTCGGAGCCTTGGAGCCTGCTTCAGATTCTGTGTCTCCCTCTCTCTGCCCTTCCCCTGCTTTCTCTCTGTCTCTCTCTCAAAACTACACAAACAGTAAAAATTTTTTTAAAAAATAAGGGTTGTGGGAAACCCAAGGAAAGTTTGGTAAGGCTGTGACAGTCACTGACTTATGTTTTAAAATGGTTCTGGCTGCTGTGTGTGCAGAGGAAACTGTGAGTTCCTTTTTAAGTGGCTGTTATGACTGCCTCCTCAGGGCGGACCCCCGTTAGTGAGGTCTACACCCTGTAGCAGAGCGTATGCAGAGTGAGTCGCCTGTAGTAGTGGCAGGACCGTGAGAGGTTGGCTGGGGAAGGGTCTGATTGCTGCAGGCTGACAGGAGGGCATCCCCACCCCCTCACCCCCCGGAAAAGTGATTCCCCTCCTGGCGGGCTTGGGCTCAGGCTTCGGTCAGTCCTGCCCGGAAGCAGGGTGGGGGGCATCCTGACCCCCCGGCTGCGCTCTGTCTCCGAGCGGAGACCACCCGGTCCTCCTCCTTGACAGCCTCGGCCGCAATTAGAGGCACTCAGACTGGGCTGGACTCTTGGCCACGTTTGAGATGGGGCCATAAAATGGGAGATGATTACAAGTGCTTCGGAAAGACCCAGCATCATCAAGCCTCCCAGATCTGCTGCGGGGAGAGCCTTCCGCCCCGGCTGCTTGGCTCAGCCACGCGGAGGCACGAGCCATGTGGGCGGCCCCGGCCACATTTGGGGTGGGAGGGAGCTCGCAAGGAAGGGCCGAGGGGACACCAGAGCAGACTGTGAGATTACCGTCGCTCTGCCAGCTGGTTCCCCAGAGCGGGGGGACCTGTGCCCTCAGTCGCACCAGTGACATGCTGTTCACCCTCTGGCCACAGACCCCCTTTCAATGGGGGCAGCTCTGCCAGCGCAGGTCCAGGAGGAGGCACCCCCACCCTCCCCTGCTCTGGGTCACCTGCTCAGCCCCCACCTCCTTCCCAGAGGTGTCATTTCGACATCTGACTTTGGAGCACCGGGACCTGCTGGTGGGGCTTGGCCCTGCCTCGTGCCCGTGCAGCCCCCTCGGGGGGGGAGGGGGGCTTCCAGGAGGGTGACCTGTTGCCCTGATTTGTCCAGGATTGAGGGGTCTCCCGGCGCGTGGGACTGTCAGTGCTACGCCTGGGCAGGCCCCCCAGGCCAAGCAGGGCAGGTTGGTCACTCCAGAGGTCTGGCGGAGGCAGAGGCTGGGCTCTGTTGTTTTCATAACCACTTTATTGAGATGTAGTGACATGCTATCTGTTGACCCGGGTAAGGTGTATGGTTCAGTGGCTTTGAGTCCGTTCATGGACCATCAGTTTTAGGACATTTTCATCACCCCCCAAAGAAACCCGGTAGCTGTTAGCAGTCGTTCATCTCTGCCCAACGCACTTCTACCTGACCCACCACCCCAGCCTCGGAGCACTAAGTAATCTGCCTTCTGTTTCTTTAAATTTGTCCTTTGTAGACATTTCATATACATGGAGCCGTATAACACGGGCCCTTTGTGTCTGGCTTCTTCACTTAGCACCATGTATTCAAGGTCCATTCATGGTGTAACAAGTATCAAGCCTTCGTTCCCCTTTATTGCTGAGTAATATTCCACCGTGTGGCTAGACCACCTCTACTTGTCTCTGCCGGTGGGTGTGCGTTTGGGCTGTTCTTATTTTTCAGTCGTTAGCCATCAGTCGCTATGAACACCGACATGCAAATGTTTATGCAGATGTGTTTTCAGTTTCCTCTGGTAGATGTCTGGAAGCGGATCGCTGGGTCTGTGTAATTATTTGCGGAACTGTCAGACTTTTCCGAAGCAGCGGCTGGCTCTACTGTACACCCTCACTGGGGTGCAGGAGAGTTCTGATTCTTCCACATCCTCACCTGCGCTTATTAGCTTTGTTATTGTAGCCATTCCACTGGGCGTGAAGAGTAGGCCATTGTTTTCATTTGCGTTTCCCTGATAGCTAATAATTGAGTGCTGTGCTCAATTTCTGCTCACTTCTGAGCACTTGGCACATCAGCTGGGTCAAAATGGATGCTTAACACATGATAGTTGAATTTTAAGTGCTTGAATTCTAAGTGCTTGAATTCTAAATACCGTCAGACTCCCATTGCTATAAGGCTTGTGTATATGGCCACAGTGGTGGGGGAAGGGGTCTTCAGTGGGTTTAAGAAAGCACCTAAGAAGGGGCACCTGGGTGGCTTAGTCGGTTAAGCGTCCGACTTTCGCTTAGGTCATGGTCTCGCGGTTCGTGGGTTCGAGCCCCGCGTCGGGCTCTGTGCCGACTGCCAGCTCAGAGCCTGGAGCCTGTTTCAGTCTGTGACTCCCTCTCTCTGACCCTCCCCTGCTCACGCTGTCTCTCTCTCTCCTGGAAATAAATAAAACATTTTAAAAAATTAAAAAAAAAAAAAGAAAGCACCTAAGAAGTGTCTATTGGGGGCGCCTGCGGGGCTCAATCGGTTAAGTGTCCGACTTCGGCTCAGGTCATGATCTCAACGTTCATGGGTTGAAGCCCCACGTCGGGCTCTGTGCTGACAGCTCAGAGCCTGGAGCCTGCTTCCGATTCTGTGTCTCCCTCTCTCTGCCTGCCCCCCTCTCAAAAATAAATAAACATTAAAGCTTTTTTTAAAAAAGAAGTGTCTACTGAGGGTCAAGACAGAGATGAAGAGGCCTTCCTCACTGGTGTAGGATGCTGTTTGGTCATCCAGAGACAGAGCTTTGATGGCCAAACAAATGTGGGTTCAAATCCCCGTGCTGAGGCCCCAGTACGCTGTTCTGGGTGGGAAAAGCAGCCAGACAGTGAGTTTTGAGGCTGGAGAGCCAGATTATGGGGGACCTCGTGGGGTGCACTGTGGTCCTATAGGCAAGCCAGCCACGTGAGTAGGTTTGCATTTTAGAGCGAGCACCCTGAGGGTCATGGACCCCAAAGAAGTTTTCCCCAGGAATAAAGTGCACAAAATTGAACACTGAATTTTCTCTTTAAAAAATATATATTTAATACATATATATAATATATATACTTATAAATCTATATATATTTAAGTTTATTTATTTGTTTTGAGAGAGAGAGAAGAAAGCATGAGTTGAGGAGGGGCAGAGAGACAGAGAATCCTAAGCAGGCTTTGTGCTGTCAGTGCAGAGCCTGACGCAGGGCTCAGTCTCACGAACCATGAGATGATGACCTGAGCTGAAATCAAAGAGTTGGACGCTTAACCGACTGAGTCACCCAGGTACCCGGAGCATGCAGTTTTCAAGGAGGCAAAGGCCCAAGTCTGTTTACCTTTGCCCTGTCGTGCTGGTGGCTGGTGGCAAATCGCTTTCCCTCTCTGAGCTTCACTTTTCTTGTCTGTAAACTACCCAGGCTGCACCAGATGCTCCACCACCTCCTCTCCTGTCCTGCGGGTCTCTGAGTAGTACCGGGGCATATTCCCTGTGGTCGTCAGGCTTGGACATAGGCTTCCCCGGGGAGAACGCAGGGACCCACGTGAGGTGTGGGTGTGGGGACGTGAGGGCTCCCTGACCGTGTAGGGAGACCGAGTGGCAGGAACTGCTTTGTTTGCTTTGCGGTTTTTATTGAATGTCTGTGGAGGAAAAAAAAAATGCACAAAATACATTTCCCACCTTATAAATAATGCATCCGACAGAGGTGGCCTGGAGGATTATCACGTGCTGTCTGGCTTCGTGTTTGTTTATCACTATCTGAAGAGTTAGAGTTATTTCAGAACTCGGATCCAAGCATTTGGCTGCAAATTCGGGTTTGGTGTACAGTCCTCATAGCCTCCCCAGGGAATTACTGTCAACATGCTTCCCCGGTTGTCCCTGCTACATAAGCTGGGGCAATACATTCATTCCTGCCAAGGGCAAGGCGGAATCCCAGGGCGGTCAAGGCAGAGGGTGGAGGCAGCCTCCCTGGGTCCCGACTTTTGTCTGAGACGAGACAGGCGACCTAAGGCACGTTCGGCAAAGCGCTTTACTTTTTGGAGGTGTTACCCACTGCAAAAGAGTGGACCTGCCCTTAGAGACCCTTCAGCACCCACATTTTATCACCTAAGGGGGTCTTTGCTTCCTGGCTGTCTTTTCTGCTTAAAGACAGTGGTTCTCCAAACTGACTGTCCGCCTGCGTGGGGCTGGCTGGGTAAGAATCGTCTGGGAGTGTATGAAAACACAAATCCCAGGCTTTTAGGACCAGACCAGAGAGGTTCTAATGTAGGGGGTATGGGATGGGACACGGGAAAATACATCCCTTTTTTTCTAAGTCATTTACTAATTCAAAAAATCAGTTTTAAAATAATTTTTTTTTTTTTTGCTCTTCCCCCACTAATTTTCTAAGGTGATTCTAATGCACATCCAGGTTTGGTAAGCCTCATCGTATTTCAGTTTAGCTTAACAAACATCTGCGAAGGATGCACACCGTGCGAGGTGTTTTGGTCATAAGATGACAAAGACACGATGTCATCTGAGGTCACAGTCTGGCAGTGGAGAAAGGCCGGTGGAAAGGAGCCCTGCTCCAGCGTGAGAGGGTCCACAGTAAATCTGTACGAGCTGCAGAGACGGGGGTGATTAAGGAGACTTGGGAATGACAAGGCAGGAGGCAGGGTCAGTGTGTGCACAGAGCAAGGCTTAGAAAGAGGACCCTACCTGGTCGCAGAACTCGCTCTCTGTGTTTCGAAGCCTGGCTCCAGAAGGCAGCCAATTTCCCACGGCAACAATGACCCCAAACCAGTCATCCCAGTGAGAGTCAGAAATGATGTCAGGGTCGCCGACAGGCTTCGGTGTTGTTCTGTGAGTTCTTGCTCACACACTACGCGGGGGCTGGGATTAGGTGGTGTAAATGTCAAAAGTAGGAAATAAAGCGGTTAGGATGTATTGGTGATCTGTTTGTGTCCTAGAAAACTCCACAGAGAAAGTTGGAAAACTATGACAATTTAGCAGCTGAAAATACAATACCGAAATGGTTGCCTGGTGATGGGGGGGGAGGGGGAGAGGGATTGCAAAACGGCTTGAGGAAATTTGGGGGCTAATAGATTTGTTTATTGTCCTAATCGTGATGATCGTTTCATGGGTGTATACATTGTTCGAACATATTAAAGCTTCCCCTTAAACATGCGCAGTTTATTGGATCTCAATCATATCTCAACAAAGCTGTAAAAACATGAAGCTCTTATATATTAGTAATAACCAGTTAAGAAATATAGAGAAAAATCCTGTTTGTTATAGCAACACAGCCCATAAAATATATGGAATAGCCATAACAAAAGAGTGAGGATTTATATAAAGAAAAGTACAAAACTTTACTGAGAGTATATTTTAAAAAAAACTTGGGCACCTGGGTGGCTCAGTCAGTGAAGCATCTGACTCCTGATTTCAGCTCAGGTCATGATCTCAGGGTTTGTGAGTTTGAGCCCTGAGTCAGGGTCTGCACTAACAGCACAGAGCCTGCTTGGGATTCTCTCCCTTTCTCTGCTCCTCCCGTGCTTGAGCTCGCTCTCTCTCTCAAAATAAATAAATAAACAATTCTTAAAAATTTAGAGAAGGAAGAGAAAGGTACTCCTGCTGACTTGGAGAAGAAGCAGGTGCTATTCTGTAAGCTCCTGGGGGGAGGAGGGGACGTGCACGGAACCAGTGAGCCTGGAACAGGACCCAGCCTCAGAGGAGAATTGCAACTCCATCAACGCCGTGATTTCAGCCTGTGAGACCCGAGCCGAGGATCCAGCTCTGCTGTACCTGACTCCCGATCCATGGCCGTGTGAGCTAACAAATGTGTGTGGCTTTATAGCCACTGAGTTTGTGGAAGTTCACTGTGGTAGCACAAAATGGTGGTTCAGAGGATGGCCTCTGGAGGCAGCCTGGGTCCAAATATCAGCTCTGCCGATCCCGAAGTAGTTACTTATGCCTCAGTTTGTTCATCTGGAAAGTGGGGATAAACATAGCACCTGCCTCATGGGTTAGTTGGTTGGAACATACCAACCTTGATCAGGTCACCTGGACTTGCCGCAGAGCCTCCTTCTGCCCAGATACTTGAGCCAGATATTCAAGTGCCTTCTTACTCATTTATCAAGAGGAATATAGCTGGCACAGAGGAGTGCTCTTTCTATAATTGTTTGCCATTTTTATGCCTCTAAATTTAGATAGAATAATCAGTTGAAAATGACCAAGGATCAAGAGTGTAAACTAAGGTTAATGAGTGGGCCGGTTCTATCCAATATTAAAAACCAAACCAAAACCAAAACAGCAGCAAAAACTTCTGAAGCTACAATAATTACATCAGTTTGGTAATGGCTCAAGAATAGACCATTGTTCAATAGAACAGAATCGATAACCAGATACACACGTGTGTACACATAGATCCATCCACTTAACACATATTTGCTGAGTGGGTGCTGTTCTACACACTGGGGTTTGGGAGTAAAACAGAAGAAAAACAAACAAAACAGATGAAGCGCCTGTTCTCAGGGGTCTTTTGCCTGAATAGATGGAACCAGACAGTAAACAAATAGAATAGATGGAACCAGACAGTAAACAAATACAGGACGTTATGTGGGACCAGGAGAGACATCAGGAGGAAAACCAGTCAGGATAAAAGAATGGATGGGATAATGGGAGAATGGATAATAGATGGTTGAGAGGCCCCTTGATCAGTGAGTAAGAAGTCACTCAAATATGGGGCATGAGTATCTGGGCAGAAGGGGACTCTGTGGCAGGTACAGATGACCTGTTCAAGGTTGGTATATTCCAAGCAGAATGAGGGAAAGAGGCGAATGGCAAAAATGAGGCCAAAAAAAAAAAGGCTTCCCTGAATTTTTAACCACAGTGTTTCCAGATAAAATCAATTTTAATTTTAGAAGCACAATGAATAATTGCTTAGTATAAGCATGTCTCATGCTGTATTGGGGACATACTTCTACTAAAACTTTATTCCTTAATGTCTCTGGCTCAGTTTTAACTGAATGTTCTGATTTTTTGTTTGCTAAAGTTGGCAGCCCTAACAGAAAAAAAATGGTCATGACATAATGTTATGCTTAAAAATCTCTATGATGGGGGCGCCTGGGGGGCTCAGTTGGCTAAGCGTGGGACTTCGGCTCAGGTCATGATCACCCGGTTTGTGAGTTCAAGTCCTGCGTCAGGCACTGTGCTGACAGCTCAGAGCCCAGAGCCTGCTTCGGATTCTGTGTCGCCCTCTCTCCCTGCCCCTCCCCTGCTCATGCTCTATTTGTCTCTCTTGCTCTCAAAAATAAATAAACATTAAAAAAAAATTTTTAATCACTATACTGGACTGAACATCTGTGTCTCCCTCCCTGCAAATTCACTTGTTGAAATCCTAACACCCAACGTGATGCTATTGGGAAGTGGGGACTTTGAGGTGATTGGTTTATGAGGGTGAAGCCCTCAGGAATGGGATTAGCGTCCTTGTTCCTCAGAGAACTCACATGTGCAGACACACCAGGAAGACCAGGCAGCGGGCTCTCGGCGGACACTGAATCCGCTGGCGCCTAATTCTTGGACTCCCAGCCCCCAGAAGTGTGTTTGGGGCACAGGCTGTATGGTATTTTTGTTATATTAGCCCAAACAAACTGAGCCCACCACCACACAACATTAGGTTTACAGTTGACCTCAACGATATTAAAAATAGATAGAAAAATGTCTGGAAAAGAATACACTAAAAATGTTAACCCCATCGTTCCTATATAATTGTTTAATAGATAACATTTTAACTTTTTTCTTCTTTGCAGGTTTCAGTAATTTCCATGTGTTCTATGGTTTGTCCAATTTGTTCATATCAGTCCGAGGACCTAGAAGAATCCCATTGGTAGACACAGAATGAGTAACTGTTGGTTGCTGAAGAATCAAACTTATTGTATATGTGTGAGTCTTATTTATTTTTTAATTTGCTGAGAGAGAAAGTGTGTGCAGTGGGGGAGGGGCAGAGAAAGAAAGAGGGAGAGAGAGAATCCCAAGCAAGCTCCACGTCTAGCTCAGAGCCCGACACAGGGCTTAATCCCATGACCTGGGGATCATGATTGGAGCCAAAATCAAGAGTCAGACGCTCAACCAACTGAGCCACCCAAAGGCCCTGCATGTGTGACTTTTAAAGCAGGAAATCTTCAGTTCAGGGGCAGGGAGCAAAGCTCCAGATGGGTTCACTGACTAGGGGACCCAGAAAGGGGAGGGAGGAGAGCGTTTCAAGGGGAAGCCCTGGGTGCCCACTGCCATGGCCATCTTGGGAGGGAGAGGCTGATGCTTCTTCTGGAGGCTTTCATATAATGGGGGAAGGGGTGCAGGAGGCAGGTTTGTGAGGTTTGGATGAGGGATGGTGCAATTCTGAGACCATGAACTTAAGTGACCATGAGAGGCAGGAGTAGATGACTGAGGTCCCTCAGAGGTGAATGAAACTCCCTAGAGCTGGGTGGGTCCCCTTGAGTTTGCAAGAGTCTGTTGAGGCCATACAAGGGCTCCTCAGTGATTGAAGACAGGCTGAACAAACGGCATCTTCCCACCCCACTGCATTAACTCTTTGTGGGAAATGGACTATTTCCCTTCTTCCAAAAGCATCCTGATGGATGCTGGGTTGGTCCCCAAAAAGCATTTGTCTTGAACAGATTGCCCTCCTCGAGGCCCATAGTCTTACAGGCACCAGGGATTTGGAGGGTCTTATTAACATGCATCATGCTGCCACAGTCCATGCTCCTGGTGAGAACCGCAAGCTTCCAGAATTCCAGACCACAGCATCTGTGTGTCCTGGCCATGGAGGAAGACATAACGGAAGATCGAGAAACAGGGCAGGGAGAGGAGAAGTGAAGCGCCCACTCACGGCCCACTCTGCTGCTCCGCGGGAGGAAAGCCCCGGACATCTATCGATCAGTCCGATGCGGCTGTCTTCTGGTCTAGACTGCTTCTCATTCGACCTCAAATCCCCAGGCCGGTCCAGTGCCTGGCACCTAGCAGGCCAGGCCGATACACGTCCATCGATCCCAGCTAACTCTCTAGTTCAGTCCTGCCCCCAGACACACGGAAACAAAGCTTAAAAACCTACCTTTAAAAAACAAAACCCTCTACGCACACAGCAGAGCCAACTAGCACTAGCTTCAGCGGTCCAGAAGCCTCTATGCCCAGCCCGGGACTTTGGGGGTAAACTCATCGGGAGTTCCAGACCAGGGCACAGTTCGAAAGCCCCAGGGCACCAAATGCATCTTTATGGGGAAGAAGGTCTGGTTGGTGCTTAAATGGAAACTTCGGATGTTTCCATGGGGTTTGGTCTCAGCATCCCAGGGGCACACTTTTTCTGCAAAGAAGAGGGACCCAAGTCAGCTCTAGGGTGTGTCCCAACTCAAAGACCCTCATTTTGGTCTGTGTCTGTCTACTTTATGATGGCTTGCTGCCCAGAGAACCACGTTGGGGAGCCCATGTGGACCTGGCCCGTGTGGACTGGAGGAGGGCCACCACGGGGAAAGCCACCAGCAATCGCTTCCATCTGCCTTGCTCCGTCCATCATTGACCTGGGCCCCCTCCTGGTGGTTTGTTCGTTCGGCAAGTGTGTAGCAAGCACACATTCTGAGCCAGGAGTTCACCTAGCCAGCCTGCCTGCCTCTTTGCCCTCCCCTCCCTTCCTGGCCCTACCTCCTCCCCCCCCCCACCCCCGCTTACCAGGAGGGACCACACTCACCTTCTCACTGCTCTTGTGGCCAAGCTTGGGCCTGTTTTAGGGCTTGTGTGTTTGCTGTTCCTTCTCCCTAGGGCTTTACAAGCCTGGCGGCTTCTGCTCACGCAGCCCCAAGGTGCCTCCTTCCCTCCTTAGAGAAGTGCCCACAGCCACCCTTGGATGCCCTTATTCTCTGAATTCACTTTACAGTGTTCATTTGGCACATTTTGTTTGCCTCCTTCCTTCTGGATGTTGGCTGCAAGAGAGAAGGGGCCTTTGCTGCTTTGCTGATGGTTTCCCCTTCACGTGTGGGACGGGGCTTGGCCTACAGTGGGTGCCTGGGAACGACCGACTGAACCAACCTCTCTGGCTGGGCTTTCGGGACCCCACCTGCCCGGTCTCCTCTCTGGGTAAGGATGTGCTTCCCAGCCAGGGGCTACCACGTGTACCTCTGCAGCGGTCCTGGCCTCTCGGGTCCACCCAGCTTTGGCTATGGGCATAGTAGCTCTACAGAAACAAGTCCTGGGCTCCCCGCTGTCCTGCCCTGAACAGCGGGCACCTCCAGTGCTTATTCTGGAGGAGACCCTCACTCCGGTGCCTCTGTTCTCCTGGTTCACGGCACGTCCACTCGCTGGGTTCATACGGATGACTTTTGCTTCTTTTCATTTGGATGAAGCCTGATTTCTTTCCCTACCTGGTCTAAGCCAGTGCCCGGCCCAGCGGCATCTGTGTCTCATGGCCCTGAAATGAAAGAAGTCTATTCCATATGTGGTTTTCAAAGCTCCTGAGAAAGTGCAAGGGGCTCTCGTCTTTGGCCTTGTCTCTGGTGCAGAGACAGCCTTGGAATGTCCCATGGACATGTGTGAGGGAGGCCAGCCTTGTCTGCTGGGGTTGACCCAGCCTTGCCAGTGCACCTTGCCATCACGAGCAGTGAGCACACTTCTCTGGCCGGTCCATGTGGCTGCCAGGGTCCTCAGGAAGCAGAATATATGCAAGTGGGTTAGACCTCATTCAAGTAGGTGCTGTAGTTGATGAACTGGGGAACCATGAGAGGCGTCTAACCCCCCTTCTTCCCTCTGTGAGCTAGGGATAGGGGAGGTGTGTTCATCTTTGTCTTTCCAAATGGCAGGGTATCCATGAGATCAAGAAAGAGACTTCCTCCCTTGGAAGAAACGATGTGTGCCTGTTGGTACAGCTCCCGGCCAAATGGTGCCCACATGCATTGCAAGAAGAAGGGGCCCTGAGAGAATGACAGATTTACTCACTTCCTTGGTTATTTATCATTATTAAGGCTCTGGTTCTAAGTACCCGCTTTCTCCCCTTCGACTGTGAGCATCCCATTCCACCCACCACCTGCAGATGAAAGGCTAGAGCCCCATCAGCATTCTCCTTGCGGTCCACTCTCCTAGATGTGCTGAGTATTTTATCTCACTCAGTTCTCATGCAGACGCCCCCTGGGGTTGGTATTTTAAGCACAGTTTTGCAGGGGAGGGCGTGCAGGCTCCGAGATGTCTGTAATAGGCATGAAAAGTGTAGGGCACCCAAAGAGGACCTAGAGGGCTTCCCAGGGGGCAGACACCTGCCTGCATTTTCATGGATGAGTTGAAGGCCACTGGATAGACAAGAGACAAGGGTATTCCAGAGAGAGGGAAAGGCTCTTTCAAAAGCTTCAAGGCAAGAAACAGCCATCTGTGCAGGGGTACTGGAGCAATTAGAGCTGCAGGTTAGAAAAGTCTGGAAGGCTCTATGTACCAGGCTAGGACTTTGTCCTGGGGCAATGCTAAGTGTGTGTGTGTGTGTGTGTGTGTGTGTGTGTACACATGCACGTGCATGACACGCATGTCTGTGCCCGTGCACGTGTGTACGAATGTGCATGTAAAGGTATTTACTCATTGATGGATTCTGAATTTGATCATCCCTCTGATAAGAGGCAGATGCGGTGGGCCTGCGGGTGGACAGACCAGCTGGGAGGTCACCCCAACTGCCCAGTAATGTGAACTGGCATTTACCGAGTGCTTGGCACTCTGCAGGCCTCATCACAGATACCTTGCAACACCCCATAAGGTGGGAATTAGTATTATCCTCCCACGGCGCCTACAAGGAAGCTGAAATTTCAAACTATGAAAGAACTTACCCAAGATCACATAGCCACCAGCATAAACTGGGATTTGAACATGGATCTCTCCGACTGGATTCCAAACCCTTGGTTGATAAGGGCTTACATTTGGGCAGGAATTGTGGGATCGAATGTAGAGGAAAAGTCTGAGAACTACTTAGGAGTTAAAACCAGTGAATTTGGCGAGTGGAAGGATTCAGGGAATGAACAAGGGAGAGAAGCTTCAGGCTCAGGTGAACTCTGGAGTCTGTAGGAAGGAAAGATTTTATGGAAACGATACTGGTTTTTTTGACTGGCATTCAGCTGGTGCGATGGAGCTGGGTGTCGAATGGCCCTCCGTCTTTCCTTCACAGCTGACCCGCCACCATCCATCTGTGCTCTCCCAAGCCGGTGAGAAAAAGGTTGACGGGAATCAGTCAAAGAGAGCACCCTGCCTGAGACTGCCAGGTTGGTACTGACTCAGCTAATCTTCTGTCTCTGCCATGCTGTCATCCCATCAGTTACTAAGCCCCGCCTCCAGGTTGGTACTGATGCAGCTAAGGCCGGTCCATCAGTTACCAAGCCCTGCCTCCAGGTTGGTGCTGATGCAGCTAAGGCCGGTCCATCAGTTACTAAGCCCCGCCTCCAGGTTGGTGCTGATGCAGCTAAGGTCAGTCCATCAGTTACTAAGCCCCGCCTCCAGGTTGGTACTGATGCAGCTAAGGTCAGTCCATCAGTTACTAAGCCCCGCCTCCAGGTTGGTACTGGTGCAGCCCCTGCCGGCATTGTTACCACATCCCACTGCTCCATCTGGGATCCTGAAACCAGAGATCCTGCTCTTTTCTGCTCTTCATTTAACAACTCTATCAGAAAAGGAAACAAGGGAGTTGGGCGTGATGGGTTCTTGACGGACCCATGCTGGGGTCACGGCGGCTCTTCCCGAAGGCTCAAAAGCCCCGTTTATTAAGCAGATCTGGGGCTTCTCCTGGGATGGACTCAGGCACACTTTCTATCCCTTCAGGAAGACCAAGGCATTTGCTCATTTCTTGCCCCTTTCAAGGACATTCAAGAAATTTCAATTGAGGGCTTGCTGTGCAAGAGGCATGCCTCTCATCCGTATCTTTGTACTAGGGGACTCTTGGAGGATTCCCAACAGCATGGAGCACTCTGGTGCCGTCCTCGGTCCGTGGAATATAATGCTCCGGGTCAAGAGGCATAACCTCATTTCAACAATCCGCGTGCTGTGTGGATTGGTAAATTCTCCTTATTGATGTTCATTCTAGATGTTCTTGTTTGTAAATGTTTATTTATTTTTGGGAGACAGAGACAGAGCAGGAGAGAAGCAGAGAGAGAGGGAGACACAGAATCCAAAGCAGGCTCTAGGCGCTTCGCTGTCAGCACAGAGCCCGACAGGGAGCTAGAACTCACGAACCGAGAGATCATGACCTGAGCCGAAGTCGGACACTCAACCGCCTGAGC
Source organism: Proteles cristata cristata (assembly GCA_017311185.1). Taxonomy (NCBI): domain Eukaryota; kingdom Metazoa; phylum Chordata; class Mammalia; order Carnivora; family Hyaenidae; genus Proteles; species Proteles cristata. The sequence continues at coordinate 207,116 of JAESUZ010004658.1, read as the reverse complement.
CCCCTGGCACCCCTAAATGTCCTAATCTGAAGGTTTTTGTCCTTGACAGGAAGATGGAGGCAATGCAGGAGCTGAGAAGGCTGCTTTTGTTCATTTTATTTTATTTTTTTTACATTTATTTATTATTGAGAGACAAAGCACGAACAGGGTTAGGGCAGAGAGGGGAGGAGACACAGAATCTGAAACAGGCTCCAGGCTCTGAGCTGTCAGCACAGAGCCTGACGTGGGGCCTGAACCCACGAACCGGGAGATCATGACCTGAGCCAAAGTCGGTTGCTCAACCAATTGAGCCACCCAGGCGCCCCATACTTTTGTTCATTTTAAACCACTAGTGCTATGGGGACAGGAGGGACCTGACCACAGATACTTTTTGAGGAAGTGCTAGATTTCGTTTGTTTGTTTGCTTTTAATGCATCATTCCATGAAATCCTCACGACACGCCTGCAGTATAACTACTAGCCCCATCTTATGGATGGGGAAACTGAGGTTTGGAGAGGCTGGGAAAATTACCCACGGTCACAGAGCCAGCACTTGAGAGGTGGATCTAGCCCTTTTCTGCTCTCATTGCTCTGACTCTACCCAGGAAGGCGTTTTATGCCACCGCCCTTGGCTCATTCCGGCTTCAGCCTTGCTAACACGATACTGAAAGATTGTGTCGCTCCTTCGCATTCTCCCCGCACAGCCCCATCTCTCCCATATAGGAGTCATTTGCGACTGGATTGTCAGAATTTCAGTTTTGAGAGTCATCGCTCCAGAGCTGTCTTCCCGCATCAAGTCATGGGACCAGCCTCTTCCCTGCAAAGGCTTTTGCAACCTGCCTTCGGAACGTCCGGGGTGCACGTGAAACCCTGCCCAGCCCCTCCCCCCCCCAGCATGACCCATGAGATGACCTTGCTGCTATTTCTCAGCGGTTTTCTCCCTGTTCCTTCACCAAGCAATTCACCCTGGTCGGAGTAGAATGACATTCCAGATAGATGTTGTGCTCTGTCCCCAACCTCTGCTCTCTGAGAGGCTACGCTGCCGGGGCCAGCCACGGGTGTTGAATGTTCGCTGCCTTCTCCCTCGGTGATAGTTCCTGCAATGAAAAGTGGTTGTGAATAAGATTGATTAGGCAATTTAGACTGGGAAACGATATTTCCAGGGGTTTTATTTTTGTTGGGAACTTGGCTTTGTCTCTGGGACAGCTTGCAAGGGACTCGCTTGGATCTCCACCCACGCGTGCCTATCCAATACGAAGCCACACGGCTATACCGCAGCGTGAATGCGATTTACCTGAGACAGCATTAAGAGACTTCGTGTGAGGGGCGCCTGGGTGGCTTAGTCAGTTAAGCGTCCGACTTTCGCTTAGGCCATGATCTCGCGGTTCGTGGGTTCGAGCCCCGCGTCGGGCTCTGTGCTGACTGCCAGCTCAGAGCCTGGAGCCTGTTTCAGGCTGTGACTCTCTCTGACCCTCCCCTGCTCATGCTGTCTCTCTCTCTCTCTCTCTCCTAGAAATAAATAAAACTTTTTTTTTTTAAAAAAAAGAGACTTCATGTGAGGTAGACAGTTATAGAGGAGTGGCTAAGACCATTAGTTTTCGGAGACAAACACATGGATCCCAGTGTTTTCTCAGCGTTTCATTAACTCTGAGATTTGGATAGAGTCCCATCATCTTTATGGTGTATTTTTCTCACCTGTAAAGTGCTTGGTGATACAGGTGGTGATGCATGCACGCATGCACCTCACAGGGCATATGGAGACCAAGGGGGAAAATGTAGGTAAGTGCTTCGCGCAGTGTGTCAACTAACTAACTAACTTGGGATACTGTTATGAAGAACTGCACCTGTTCTTATGGGAAACTGTCTCACTTTGCTTCCGTGTGTGTGAATCTGAATGTGGAAATCTGAGTACGTGCTTCTGGGATGTTTTAGTCTCACTGCTACTGTTTAATAGACATTCGTAGATACACCATAGTGTGCCCTGAGAGCAGGGTGGGGCTGAAGAGTGGAATCCTTCTACGCCTAGCGTCAGAAGAGCAGGGAGCACCTCAGTTGGAGAGGAGAGGTGGCCTGGAAAGCGCTGGGTCGGAGCATGAGAGTCCCTCAGATACGCGAAGGGTCTCGGCAGGCAGGAAGGTGGAGAGTTCTCGGGTATGTTCTCCAAAGCACCGAACGGAGATCAATAGGTGATGGTAGTCTTCTTTCAGAAGGAGAGAGAGGGAGAGAGGCAGGTGGAGATCTGACACCCCAGGTCCTCCTGGGCTTGGGGAGGGGCTCCTCCCCAGGGAAGTGCTCCTGCCTCCCCTGCGAAGCCAAGGCAAACCTTTCCCAGGGCTCATTTCCCACGACGCTGGGCTTCAGCGGGAAGAGCAGCGGCTGCTGAAACTCCAACTTTGATTCCCAGGCAGCACAACACTTGTTTTTAGAAAAAGGTGGCAAAAAAAAAAAAAAAAAAAACGCAGCCAGCTCAGAGGTGATAAGGGTGACAGAGCTACAATTATCACCTGCTCCTCAGCACCTAGTGTATCGTGGGAAAGGGACTGACAGCTCTGAACTCTCTTTGTGTGGGGAGCTGAAGCCCCCGACCTCTGCTCAGAACATTTGACGCAGGCAGACAGCTGGGGCCGACGAGGGGGTGGCGGGGGCTGTCACCTCCTCCCTTTGTCTTCATGCTGTGGGAGTGGGCTGAGAGCCCTCCTCGTATTTCCATTCTTAGACGGATTTTTATAATACTCATCTGGGCGTCACTTTAGAGTCTGCTCAGGGTGCCAGACCTTACTTACACAAGAAAGGGAGAGAGCCAGGGGGTTAGAGAGGAGCTGACCTCGGCAAGGGGGCAGGATGGAGGCGTGACCTCCAGAGGGCGCCAGAGCGATTCAATGCTACGGAGTTGCTATAGGCGACCTTTGTTAATAGCGGAAGGAGGCAGGGTTTGGGCACCAAGATCCAGGTTAAAACCTGACTCTACCTGAAACTAATATAACTCTCTAAGTTACTCAATACTTGAATTAAAAAAAGAATAAGTTATATATCTAGGAAAGCTACTGGCGTCCGGTTCCACTACCCACCAGCCAGGGGCCGGGTTCACCAGAGCACCCTCAGCCATGGGCACCCCCATGTCCATGGCACTTCCGGTGACCACCCACCCTGGCTGCCCCGTGATCCTTTTAGTACTTATCTTGTAATTGCCCCTCAAAGAGTGCTCCCTGGATCAGCAGCATCCTGTGATCTGAGTGCTTGTTAGAAATGCAAAATCCCAGTCCTCCCTCCGCAGAAATACTGAGCTAGAATCTGCATTTTAGGGGCACCTGGGTGCCTCACTTGGTTCAGTGTCGGACTCTGGATTTCAACCCAGGTCATGATCCCAGGGTCGTGAGACCGAGCCCCCCATCAGATTCCAGCTTCTGTGCTGAGTATGGAGGCTGCTTAAGAGTGTCTCTCTCTCTGAGAACCTGGGTGGCTCAGTTAAGTGTCTGACTTTGGCTCAGGTCATGATCTCACGGTTTCTGGGTTCAAGCCCAGTGTCCGGCTCTGTGCTGACAGCTAGAAGCCTGGATCCTGCTTGGGATTCTGTGTCTCCCTCTCTCTCTGCCCCTCCCCTATTCATGCTCTGTCTCTCTGCCTCTCTCAAAAATAAACATTAAAAAATTTTTAAAAAAAGAATCTCTCTCTCATTCTCTCTCTCTCCCTGTGTCCCTCTCCCCCACTCACAGGCTCTCCTCTCTCACATTAAAAAATAATAATAAAAAAGAATCTGCATTTTAACAAGATCCCCAGGGAGTATGTATGCACGTTAAAGTCTGAGAAACATACCTCTGCTCCCCTATGGGCTCCCACCTCTGCTCAGCTCCTTTACGGTAAGGGTAAGTCTCCAGATAATGTCTGTCTATTCAGCACCAGGGGTGAAGAACATGGCACAGAGAAATGGTCACAGGCGTCGTGACCAGAAGTCCGAGCCAGCCGGCACCGCTGAGATTTTGCATTTCTAACAAGCGCTCAGATGACAGGATGCTGCTGATGCAGGGAGCACTGTTTGAGGAGAAAGGGGCTACGGCAGCAGTTACCAGATGAGAACCGAAAAGACCATGAGCTTTTGAGTGTGTGCCGGGCGTGTTTGGGCATCATCTGATCTCAGCCTATACCCTCTCCGGACGACAGGGTGCCAGTCCCCTTACATGAGGGAGCAAACTGAGGCTCAGAGAGGCTTGGAGCTGGCTCGTCTCTCCGGAGCCAGCAAAGAGGCCAGAGGGACAAGGAGGGGAGGGGCGTCCAGCACAGAAACAGCCCACACAGAAGCACAGAGGGGAGACTGGGCCATTGGCGCCATGGTTCAGAAGCCCTGCATGCCTAGCGCTGGGCTGGAGATCCATTCGTGCATTCATTCATTCTACTAATTGAGTACCTACTGTGCGCCACGCTGTGTGCTGGGCAACGTATTACCACGCGGAGTAGGACAGGTACACTCTCTGCTCTCAAGGACTTTCTACTGGGGGAGAAAGAGTCACAAAAAACAGCTTAATTATAATTGAGATAAGAACCGCAAGGCATCAGAAGGGAATCTAGCCTCGCCGTGGAGGAGAGGGTACTGTGTATGGGCCCATGGGAGACACCCCTTCCTTTAGGCTCCGCTGCTTCCAGAGCTCCCAGATCTGCCTCCTTCTTCCGGGGTGAGGGCTCACGGTGGTGGTGCCCATGAGCTGAAACCCCGGCCCACAGGGAAGCAGGGCAAAGGGAGGGGGGGCGGGAGAAGGGGAGTGGGGTGGTGCAGAACACGACCCTGTTTTGTCTCCCATCCAAAGCCCCGGGAGGCCGTAGTGCCTGCATTTCCGCGGCCAGGGGTCCTTGTGAGGGAGCTCCGGAGGAAGGCCGCGTCAAAGCAAGGCCTGATCTCTCGTTCTTCTCCCTGACAAAGGCTCGTCGCACGCAGACTCAGCTACGGCCTTTCCCCGTGTGCCATCTTCAATGGCTGTGCTTTGATTTGGGGGCTCCACGTCTCGCACTCGGATTCTGACAGCCTGCAAATGACCCAGCCAGGGAATGGTGCCAGCAAATGACCTTGGCACACAGGGACCAGCCGGGGCGCCAGGGAGACTGCATTGCCATAGTAGGAGTCAGGAGTCAGGAGCGCGGGGGTTTCCATACTGGCCTGGTTCAGTTGTCTGTTGTTCCTCAAGAAATCACCCCCAAACTATCAGAGCAAATAGTGGCTGAAATGAACAGTGACGCCTGACATCTCGTAGTTGGGTGTGTTGGCCGGGCTCAGCTGGAAGGTTCTCTGTTTTATAAGATGCAGCTGAGATCGCTCCTGAGGCCGCACCCACCTGGGAGCCCAGAGCGCTGGAGCGTCCAAGATGACCTGTCCTCCCCACCCACGTGGTCTCTCATCTTTCAGGAGGTAACTCTAGGCTTCTCTGCAACGTGACAGGCAGCTTCCAAGAGAGGGTTTTCCCAGAGGGCGAGCCCCGCGTGCAAGCACGAATCCAGCGTCTGGTTGCATCACACTGGCTGAAGTCCCACTGGCCAAAGCAAATCATGTGACCAAGTCCGGCGTCACTGTAGGTGGGGACTGCACCAGGGGGTAACTATCAGGCTATGTGGCGCCGTGGGGACCACCGGTGTCATGGTCTACCACGTGGCCTTTGGGAGCTTGTTTAGAGGCTCCAGCAGGGGAGCATGGCTACTCGGATACCCTTGACCGCAGAACGGTCTTCCTCTCTCAGGGAAGGTCATCCTCTTCCACTGAGCGTGCAGCTTCGGGAGGGACGCACATGGAGCGGCGAGGGAGGGAGGGGACACCCGCCTAGCCAGCCAGGTGAGCCGAACCAACCCTGGCTATCAGTGGGGTGACAGGTGTCGCAGCCAGATCACCTTCACATCCCCACGTGGCCTTTGGAAGTCCAGTTGTCAGTAGCTGCTCAAGAAAGTAACACAGGGCTTGACGAGGCAAAGTCTAGAAAATGAAAGAGCAGTCCTGGGAGGCACACATAGCGTCCACATATGTCAGTCAGTTATTCACTAAGTAGTAAGTCACTCCTAAGTCACTCCAAAGAGCACCAGTCACTGTGCCAGACACGAGCCACCTTACCGAGATGACCAGATACCGTCCTGCTTTTGAAAAGCCTGCACGTCATGGGCTGCAGACAGACAAGCGGATAATACTATAGTGTGTGTGACCTGTACCTGAGCCGAGCGTTGCCTTGTTTCCTACAGGGCCAAAGAGGAGAGGAATTTAAGTCAGACTTGGGGGGCAGAGCAGGCTTCTCCGGCGAAGGAATCCTGGTGCTGGGTTTTGGGGCAGCAACGGCAGCCGATTAGGTGGATTTGCCCCAAGGCATTCCAAACACAGGAGCTGGCGTGTGGCAAGTCCCAGAGATAAGAAAGGTCTTCACACCACCAGAAAATCGTTCCACACGCCTAGAAGGAAGAAGTGAGCCAAGAAAGCCTAGAACGTGAAGGCTCGTTTGTCATGCCCTAATCCTCTGAGACCAACGGAGAGCATTTAGAAAGACATCTTCTTGGGGGCGCCCGGGTGGCTTAGTCGGTTAAGCGTCCGACTTTCGCTTAGGTCATGATCTCGCGGTTCGTGGGTTCGAGCCCCGCGTCGGGCTCTGTGCTGACTGCCAGCTCAGAGCCTGGAGCCTATTCCAGAGTCTGCATCTCCCTCTCTCTCTGACCCTCCCCTGTTCACGCTGTCTCTCTCTCTCCGAGAAATAAATAAAAAAGAAAAAAAAAAAAAAGAAAGACATCTTCTTTGTGCATAATGGCATTTAAATAATTTCCGGTGATAAAACATGTTTGCTTGTGTAGAAAATAATACAAAGGGAAAAACGTTATTCTGGCTGCTACCCACTGCATAAGGACACTGGTGCCAAAACATAGTTATGATTTGATGGCGGCCTGAAAGGATCTAAGGCAGTTGGAATGTGGAACAGGGGAGACGGAGGAGAGGTGGTTAGGAAGTCACAAATGTGAGATTTGGTGCAGGGGGATTAGGAGAGCTAAAGAGGAAGAGACAAGGGTAATTATGTCTCCTGCTGCCCCGGCCCCGTTCATGCCCCTGTCTACAAGGGGCGCAGAAAGTATAGAACCTACCAGAGGAATTGCTTTGGAGTCTGAGTGCCTGGATAGGACATGTCTTTGAAAGGAGGGACATGGTTGGGGACAAGGTTGATCTATATTAATACCTTGTAGGCATTCCACAAGTAGACGTGGTCCAAACAGAAGGTCTATGTATCTGAGTGGCAAACAGCTGGGGCTCCTGAGTTCCTCTGGTAGAAATACCGGAATTCTATCCTGGCTCAGGTGCTGGGCGCCTTCTAGCCTTGGGATGTTAGGTAAGCTCTCTGTGCCTTGGTCTCCATATCTGTGGAAAGAAGGATACTTCCTAAGGTTATTGGAAGGGTAACATGAGATCAGGCTTGAAACACCTTCGAAGGGCACTGGACATAGAAAGCATTCAATAAATGCAAGTGGAATCATTATTAAGAGTTTTGGTCTGTTTGTGGAATAGGTACAGCCTTTAAATGGTTCAAAATTCAGAACGTATAAAATTATGTGTATAAAGACAAGTCTTTTTTACCACTGCCCTCTAAGTAGCTAGGTTTTCTCCCTGCCAGTAACAAATGCTACTGATACTTTGGGCATTCTTTGAAGACGGCTTCTATACGTCCAAGAAAACACCTGTACTCTCTGTCTTTTTACTATACGAGTGGAGATAATACTTTCTAACACGGTATTTCACTTCTACCCCCGCTTTTTAGCTGTAATTTTTCCTGAGTAGAAAAGCACTTCCTTTAGTCCTTTCCTACTGTGCAGGCTTTTACTGTTACAGTGTTTGTAATGTTACAGACATCATTTCACTCTGGCTGAAAGTATAGCTAAGGATACATTTCCGGAAGTAGGATTTCTGGATGGAAAGAGTCCATGCGTTTTTAATTTTGTTAGCTATTGCTAAGCACCGCAGAAGTTACACTAATTCACACTTCCATCAACACTGTGTGAGGCTGGTGACCACACTGCGAAATGCGTCATTGCAGGGACCATAAAGTGGGATCAAGTCTAAGAGGGCAGTTGGTATTTGCTACCAGTTTGGTATTTGCCAATGTGAAAGGCGGCAAATGGTTCTTCAGGATAGTTTTATTTTGCAATTCTCTTATGGTTGGACAGTTAAGCAGTTTTTCCCCCTATGCCTAAAACCCATGCACATTTCCCTTTCAGCAAACTGTTCCAAATAATTTTGTTCATTTTCCTATTGTGTTGTTAGGGTATTTTTTCCCCTTTGTTCAACTGTGGACCTTCGTTTATTAAAGGAGTTGTGGTATGACTTGCAAATATTTTCTCAAGTTTTATCTCACGTGTGGAGGTCTTGCTATGCTGGTCTCTAAAAACATTTATGAAGGGACGCCTGGGTGGCTCAGTCAGTTTGGCAGCTGACTTTGGCTCAGGTCATGATCTCACGGTTCGTGGGTTTGAGGCCCGCATCAGGCTCTGTGCTGACAGCTGGCTCAGAGCCTGGAGCCTGCTTCGTATTCTGTGTCTCCCTCTCTCTCTCTGACCCTCCCCTGCTCAGGGTCTCTCTCTCTCTCTCAGAAATAAATTTAAAAAAATAAAAAATAAAAATAAATAAATACATTTATGTTAATAGATTTTTTTAGTTTTTCTTTTACGGCTTTTGAGATCTGTGTCATTTGTAGTCCATTCATCCCTGACATGATTAAAAAAAAAAAAAAAGAAGTTCTATCATGTGTTCTTCTGGAATAACTAAGGTAACGGTTTGCATTTATTTTTTTATTTAATTATTTTTTAGAGAGAGAATGCGAGTTGGGGAGGGGCAGAGGGAGAATCTTAAGCAGGCTTCACGCCCAGCTCCGCCCCCCCATCCTCTCCCCACTCACTCTCTCTCTCAAAAATAAATAAACATTAAACAAATAAAACTTTATTCATTTGGAATTTCTTCTTATGTAGGTATTGATAGAATAAAATTTAATGTCCTTGGGGGGGGGGTTCATCCTATTTTCCCAGCATAATTAAAAAAGAAAAATTCTTTATCCTTTTTGACTTGAGATGCCTCCTTTATAATGTATTAATTCCACAAGTGTTTTGGGTTTATTCTGTCAGAATATGCATACACCATATCACAATGCTTTCATTTTTGTAGCTTTATAATATATTTGAATATAGAGGAAGGTTAGTGCCATCTCATTACTATTTTTTTCATAACATCCTGGCTTTTTTGTGCCTTCATTTTCCCGCATGAGCTTCAAGACAGCTGGACAGTACATTTTACATCAATTTTAAATGCACAGATTGAGGAGAATTTACCGTTTTATAATCTTGCATGTTGCCAAGACCATAGCCTGCTTCGTCATTCGCTCGAGCCTTCTTTTGTGTTTGTTAAAAAGTTTTCTTCACTCCAACCTTGCACAATAGCATTAATTCCCATCGCTTGGTATCGCACCGGTATCGGTATATGCGTTTTTCGCTGTTGTGAATGGAGCCTTGTCCTCTCTCGTTCAGCCTTTAGGTTGCTGTTTGCTTATGTAAAGCTCCGTCTGAGTACGAGCGTTGTGTGCAGCCCGCTCAGTGAGTTCTCACTGCTCATCATGGTTTATCAGGTGTTTTTATTCCCTGTTGGGTTTTCAGACATTCCCATATGACAATAGTGATCATTTTGCCGGCTCCTTTCCAGTGTCAACAAATCAAATTGCTTTCTAAGTCTAATTGCACTGGTGAGTATTTCTAGAACAATGTTATCACTGGACACAGTGCACATCTTTTCTGCATTCTTACCATTAATGGAAATGCTTCTGATGTTCCCACATTAAACTCGGGTTCAGAGAGATGTATTTTATCACACTGAGGGGGTAATTCATGTATTCTTGTTTTATTGTTTGTTTTGATAGAGAGTGAGAGAGCGCAGTTGGGGGAGAGGGACAGCAGGAGACAGAGAGAGAAAGAGAGAGAATCTCAAGGTGACTCCACACGCAGCATTCTTATTTCACCAAGAGGTTTTAATGAATGAACCTGGCTGAAATCATACACTGGAGATGATTCTATTTATGTGAAAGCTAATGAACAGACAAGGGACTAATCCAAGGTAACAAAAGTGAGGACAGTGATTACTTTGGTGGAGGATAGTTGGCAGGAGAGAATATGAGGGCTAGAAATAGTCTCTGTATTTTAGTGGTGATTATATAAATGTATATGCATATAGACATGTAAAAAAAATCACTGAATTGTACATGTCAGTTTTGTGTGCTTTCCAGAGTGTATAGTACATGTAAAGTAAAAAGAAAAAGAAAAGAAAGAGTGTTGAATTCTATCATATGCCTTTGTGGCATCTGTGGGAATAATCATACCAGTTTACTCTTTCTAGCTATTAATATGGTGACTGTGTTAATGGATTTCCTAGTGTTGAATGTCTCTTGCCCTCCTGGAAAAAAATATTATTTGGTCTCAGTCTGTCATTTTATTGATTTTTACAAACAACATTTATAAACATGCTGGTCTGTAGTTGGGTTTGGGAATCGGCGTTGTGCTTCATTCAAAATAATTTGGTAGAATTTCTTTTTTTTTAAATTCTTTTAATGTTTGTTTTTGAGAGAGAGAAAGAGGGAGTGGGTGAGGGGCAGAGAGAAAGGGAGACAGAATCTGAAGCAGGCTCCAGGCTCTGAGCTGTCAGCACAGAGCCGGATGTGGGGCTTGAACTCATGAACCGTGAGATCATGTCCTGAGCTGAGGTCGGACGCTTAGCTGAAGTCAAACACTTGACCCAACTGAGCCACCCACACACTCCTGGTAGAATTTTTTCTTCCTCCCTCCCTCTCTGCCTCTTGCTCTTTCTTCTTTTCTTTCTTTTTCTTCTTTCCTTCTTTCTTTCTAGAAAATTTTAAGGAATCACTCTTTTTCTTCTTTTAAAAATACACTTAAAAACTTACCATATAAAAATTTCTGGCCCAGTAGTTTTATGAAGAGAATGTTTGCCAGCCTTTTTTATTTGCTCTTTTCTAATTAGTCTGTTTAAATTTCCCATCTTTTATAGAATCAATTCAGATAATTACATGACTTATGCAATTATTCATTCCCTTGAAATTTTCAAAGTATTTACATAGAGCAGAGTAAAGTACTGGTTTAATTTCCTTTATACACAGAGTTCCCCCCTCTCCACTCCATATGCCTTATTTGCTAGAATTTTGCTGCCTCTTTTTTTTATTAATTAGATTTCTTACTTACTTATTCATGCTTCTAAAGCCAGCTCTCAGATTTATTCTAACATTTTCCTTTTTAAATTAATATATTTATTTCTGCTCTCAGCTATTAAATCCTCCCTTCTGCTGTCCTAAAAGTTGTTTTATTATTTTTACAGCTTCTAGAATTGAATGTTTAACTGATTTATTTTCTATCACCTTGATTATTAGTACTATTCAATGAAATAAGTTTCCCTGTTGATATCACTTTAGCTGTATCCCATAGGACTTGTATATATCACCCTAATTATCATGTTCTAGCTCTTCTGTCATGTTTATTTGCATTTCTTTTTTTACTTAAGAGTTGTTTTTTAATGTTTATTTTATTTTTGAGAGAGAAAGCATGAGCAGGATGGGGCAGAGAGAGAGGGAAGCAAGGAATGCTCTGAGCTGTCAGCACAGAGCATGATGCAAAGCTTGAACTCACAAACTGTGAGACCATGAGCTGAGCTGACATCGGAGGCTTAACCGACTGAGCCACCTAGGTGCCCCTTAAGAGTTGTTTAAAAAAAATTTAAATGTTTATTTTTCCAGTGGTAAGATTTTTTTTTTTTAGTTTTGGTTTTATTATTCATTTCTGGTGTTGGTATAGTATGACCAGAGAATGAATTTTGTCCTTCTTACTTTGGGTATATTATGAGTAAAGACGTTTTCTCTTTGTTGAGGGTATGGAGTTGGAAATACATACATTTTTAATTTTTTTGAATGTTTATTTATATTTTTGAGAGGGAGAGAGAGAGAGAGAGAGAGAGAGAGAGAGAATGAGCAGAGAAGGGGCAGAGAGAGGGAGACACAGAATTGAAAGCAGGCTCCAGACTCTGAGCTGTTAGCACAGAGCCCAACGTGGGGCTCGAACCCATGAAACATGAGATCTTGACCTGAGCTGAAGTCAGATGCTTAACTGATTGAGCCACCCAGGCACCTAGGTGTGGCTTTTATGTGCAGCAGAGTTGATATTGCTTCACGATACAACCTGAAGTTTTTTTCTAATAAGTGAATTTAGCTCATTATCATGGATTTATATGGCCTGTATGTTTGGTCTTAGTTCTATTATTATTTTTATGTTCTGCTTTCTAATATTTTTCTATATGAAACTTTCTCTCTGTGGACTGCGCACCCCCTGCCCCATCTTCTGTAACTAGGAGGGTCTGTATTTTTCCGGTAGTTACCGTTGTAACCCTAACTTTATATAATACGCTTAACCCTCTGTTTCTTTAGACAGTCTCTCTTAATTCTCTTTATAATACATTCAATCTTCTATTTCTTTAGATAATAGGTAGTCATTTTTTTCATATCTTTGTTCAGTGCCTTCAGTTCGGTGAGATAATTGCCTCATTACTTTCTTTTTAAGAAATCATGTGAAATACTTAGTCACAATTTATTCAGCTCGGTGAAAATGTTGTTTCTGTTGATTCTTCTTCATCTATTTGTTTCTCTTCTTTCTTTCCTCCTTTTCTCTTGTGTTTTTGGTATGGACCCTGTGCTGGTTCCTTTTCAAGTACTTGCTTTTGAAGGCGGGGAGTTTTTCCCTGAACCAACTACTGGCTGTTGGTCTGTCTTGTGTGTGGGGCAGGCTGGACTGCATTTCAGGTCCCCAGAATTTTTCCTTAGGACTCAGGTTTTGTGCGTGAGTGGCATGGGCTTTGCCTCAAGGCAGCCAGGGAAGGCAGGTGTTTGCGGGGTAATTTACAGGGCAGAGCGTCTCTCCTCCCCGACGTCACCAAGAGGGACCATGTCTTGCACATAATGGCTTGTCTGTGTGATACCAGACCTTGTCCCACCTTTTCTGAGTCACGGAATTGGATCCAGAGTCTCTCCTGGCACAGCCCCAGCCACTCTGTCCCTGCTTTTGAAATCAGAGTTTAGGTTTCACATGTCACCTTTTGGAAACGTATTTTGCATTTGCTTGCAAAGTATTTGCAAGTTTTTCTTCTGTAAAGAGCAGCAAGAAGCTTCCCCGCTGGGGCTTCCTCTCTCCCCTTTTCCTGGTGGGTCTTCACGATGGGGGTGACGATCCCATGGTCTCTTCTGCCTCACAAAGATGAAATTTGTGTTCCTGCATCTCGTTTGCATTACTGCACGGAGGCGATTTCCTCGAGGAGGAGGAAGGAGTGCCAGCTTTATGCTCCTCTGGTTGCCCTGGAAGTTGACTGTCCTGGCCGATGCTATGATCATCACAAGCATCTTGCTAGGGAGGGGGTCACAGTCAGGGTGGCCTGATGGGAGACAGAGGAGTGGCTCCCAGAAGCCGTGTCAGGTGTCAGGAGGGGCTGAGTCTTCAGGTGCATGGAGGTGGGGGATCAGGTGAGGTGAGAACTCTCTTAACTCACAACCGGGCCCTCAGCTCCTGAAAACCGCCCACAGGGGTGGGGAGGGGGGACCCCGATAAACTCTGCCTCCTGATGACCCAGGATCCTCTCTGTTCATGGCAAGGGCTCCGTGACTCTCAACCAATTTGGTGCCGGGGGAGCAAGAGTGTTCATCTTGTATTTACAGACGCAAGGACCAACGGTCAAACGGGAAGGGAATGTCTCAGCAAATGAGCCCTCTGACTTCCAGCCACGAGCTCTCTCTCTTCTTGAACATTCTGCCTCACAAGCTATCCTAGAAGCCTCTGGTCTTAAGCCCGAGCACCCAGGAGAACAGTTGCAGTGCCCTGGGTTGAATTGCCGTTCCCTGCATGTGGACTTCTTCCAAACCTGCTCCGTCCCCAGCCCCTGCTGGGTGTAGCCGTCTCCTGCATCCTTCGGAGCCAGCCCTCCTTGACTTTTCTCCATTCTCTCCTGCCCTGGTCTAATTAACCTGACCTTGAGCTTCCTTTGGATCTTCCACTTAAGCCCATTCTTTTGAAAGATTCTGCATTTCTTCCTTTGCTCTTACTCTTTCCTAGGCTTAAAACTCTCTTTCCCTTTATTTTGCATTATCTGTTCCCTCATTTTACTTGGGTCTCTGCTCAAAAGTCATCGGCTCAGAGGGGCTGTCCCTGTTCACCCTACATAAAATAACACCCCCAGTTACCCTCTAACTGATTTACTTGCATTCATAACAAGTTATTTTATAGATGTTTTTGTTTATTGTCTACCTTCCCCACTAGCACAAGAGCAAGGATTTTATTTGTTATGTATGACACTGTATTCTTGGCAATCAAAGAAGATAGACACTACATAAATCTTTTTAAAAAAATTTTTAGTGTTTTATTTCTTTTTGAGAGAGAGATAGAGACAGCATGAGCAGGGGAGGGTCAGAGAGAGAGGGAGACACAGAATCCGAAGACAAGCTCCAGGCTCTGAGCTGTCAGCACAGAGCCCGATGTGGGGTTTGAATCCACTAACTGTGAGATTATGACCTGAGCCGAAGTCAGGCGCTTAACTGACTGAGCCACCCAGGTGCCCCAGACACTACATAAATCTTATAGGAAGGAAGGAAGGAAAGATTGCTCTGTTCACACATCACATTGACCTTGCATTTATTATATATTATATTTTACTTGCTGTTTCTCTCTTTAAACTGTCATGTCTTTGAGGAGAGTTCATTCTAGTGTCTTGGACAATGGCTGCTTCTGCCTAGTAGAGGCTCAATATATGTTTATTGAATTGAATCAAGCACAGTGCGTCTGCCCCAGTGTGACTCTAGGAGAGAAGAAGTTTATCTGCAGAGACTTTGGGGAATAAGGTAGTTTCTGCTCCGATGCCCCCATCATCTCCCCCACCTCTTCTCCAGGGTGTTCTTTATTTGCAAAAGCATCAGTTGAGAGATGGACATTTTTTAGTAACCAATCGATTCCATTTGATCAGGGACCAGAAGTGTGTCTAAGAGTGCTGCTGAGGCTTGCCCTTCCCGGTCTGTGGGTGGAGGTGATGGGGTGCCCCCCCTCCCAATACACACATGCACTTACTAGTGGAGTTAGTAGGAAAGAGAAGCATCCAGTAATTTTGAGAGAGCTCTGGGAGTTCACTGACAGCAGGAGGCAGCTGATGGAACAGACTCATTGGGGTCAAGACTGCCTTGCAGTTTCCACTCACCTACAGGAAACTGTTCGGTCCCCTCCTGGACCCATCACTCGGCCCCAGTTTCCTAAATTAAAATCAGCACCTGGAGGCCATGTTCTGACCACAATTCCATATGGAGGCTCTTTCCGGTCATAGCCAGCCGAGATCCGCTCTAGGATTGTTCAAGCTCCAATCATTTGCAGAAGAATAGGACACTGTCAAACACATCAAGCAGTTTGCCAACTGAGGAAGAGGAGCCCCCCGGACTGTGGAGCCACGTCCCATACATAGCCCCCTGGCCTGTCCACGCACTGGAGCCAGTGACATCGGACGTGCCCTCAGGGCCCATCTGGCCATGACGTTCTCAACCACGGGGCCCAGGTCAACCGGAGTGTTGTCAGGACTGGGGGTCGGTGCTGCACACAGTTGGGGACACACAAACAAGTAATAACAATTGCAAATAATTCATTGCATAAAAAACATCAATGATAGTGGGTCTGAGGTTATAGTTTATAACTTCATGGAATTCCGTTAGCCACCTGGGCTGAAAAAGATAGAGATGGGCATTGTACTGGCATGAGTAGCTCAGATTCTTAGCATCACCACAGGGGTCTCTGCAGAACTGGTTGAGACTCACTGCTCAAGTCTGGGCTTCTTGTCAATGAAGGAATCACACCCTTGACACGCCATCCGGTCTCTGCTTGAAAACTGCCAGCGTGGTGCTCTCCACACCCTCAGATGACATCTTGATTAGACAGAAAGCTCTTATCCCAATTGAGTTGTTTCTGGTTTCCACCCATTGCCCCGATTTTCCCACCTAGAGAGAGAGAGAATCTCTCCTACAAGTTCTCAGACTCTTTGTTCATATCATCTGGGCTACCGTCACTATTTCCTTCTAATTCCAGCTCCTGACTCTTCGTGGTGGGGCTGAGACAATGTTTGGGAATATTATCCCAGTCCTTAATCAACGAGTGAAGGATGTGTGGATTCTCTGTCCATTGGCTGGGGGTAATTCTGAGGCATGTATATTGCATGGTTATCCAGATTTTTCCTGCAGGACCGGGCTAAAGTCATCTATGGGGGAGCTGATTTATCAACACACCAATTATTGGCTGCTTTTCTCCTTTGTATTACCCCCTCTGTATTTCTCGTACCTTCCAATAAACTGTTGCTGCTTGAAGCCTTGGCTGAGAGGCTGTTTTCTGGGGGAACCCAAACCAGTAAACCTGACCACAAAAATACAGGACCTTTCTGGAGGAAGTTTTATTAAAGTGAACCAGTGGAGAGATGGACCGTATTCTTGACTTCACAAGCACCGTAAAACTACCCTTTCTCCCCGATGAACCTTTCTATTGATGCAATTTTAATCAGACTCCCAGTAGAATATTTCAGAAATTTGGAAAAAGGATCCCAAAAGTCACACGATAGATTCAGGGGCACAAAACAACAAGAGCTGTTTTGAGAAAGAAGAGCGAAGAAAGGAGCCTTGCTTGCCTGTACATCAAGAGTAATTCAGGGCTGTAGAAATAAAGCCAGCACAGGCCAGGCAAGTGGTTGGGGGAGGGGGGAAATGGTAGTCAGAGCCAGAGACGTGGTGTGATGATGGAGGCGCCACCTGACAAGGAAGAAGAGAGAGGCCTTGGGAAGGGAGGAGGTGGTCAGCCAGCTGTTGTCTGTTTCTACGGAGACAGGAACAAAGGAAATGGGCTCAAAGCGCAGCGGAAGTGGTGCAGTTTAGGCAAAAGAGGGTCTGTCCAGGCATTTCCCATTGAATAATTAGGAGCCCCCTGAGATGCCAGGTTTGCTCAGCTCTGTTCCCTGTGATGTTTCCTGGCTTGATGAGCATACAGCACTCGCATCTGCGGTCAGGTGGGCCCCCGATCTGTCAGCCTGGTGCCAGGGGCTCCACATGGCAGCTCCCACTCTGCACCCCCTGGGCCTTGCAGAGAGCCCTGCCCATCAGGGTGACGGGAAAACCTTTCTGGGCAGTGATGTGTCATTAGCTCTGGGGGAAGGGCAGGCAGCCTGGACACAAGGAATAGATGCTCATTTTCCTGGCCGTGAGAGCCGTGTGCTATCTGTCACTGGGATCTGGCCACATCCACCCCCTGACCCCAGACCCGGACGCAGAGTGACACACCCTTCCCACACTAGGGGCCTCCACTGGGAGACACACGGTGCCATGCTGACCTGGGAACACACTCACACTCATAGGCTTAACCACGGTGCTGCCGGGATTGCTCAGGAGGCTTCTGGGTGAGACATGGCTTCTCACAACTAAGTGCCGTGGCACGGACTTTTCCTGGTGCCAGGAGCTGGCGTGGGTGCGGGGGACACTATGCCCTTAACCCCTCCCCCAAGCACCACATGCATACACACACACATACACACACACACACACACTCTGTGATATGGTGAATTTTGCCACCATATGGCAGGGCACGGGACACCTAAGATATTTAGTTAAACGATATTTGGGGGTGTTTCTGTGAAGGTATGTTTGGATGAGATTAACATTAATATCTTTGAGTGGGCTTTGAGTAAAGCAGATTTCCCTGTATAACTGGGTGGGCCGCATCCAATCAGTTGAAGGTCTGAACAGAACAAAGACCAGCATCCTGTAAGCAAGGGACAATTCTCCAGCAGACCGCCTTTGGGTTTCATCTCCAACATCGGCCCTTCCTGGTTGTACAGCACACAGCTTTCAGGTCTGAATTACAGCACCAGCTCTGCCGGCCCACCCACGGCTTCTGGACTTGCTAACCTCCATCATTATGCGAACTATTCCTTATAATAAATCTTTTTATATATACACACACATCCTAGTAGTGCCTTTTCTCTGGAGAACGCTCTCTCTCTCTCTCCCACACACACACACACACACACACACACACACACACACACACGCATGCAGTTTGCCCCGAGGCTGTACTGCAGAATGAGATTTGACAACATAACGATGTCTGCCCCCCTCCCTTCCTCCCTCCCTCCCTCCCTTCTCACTTCCGCCCCCCCATGCGCCTGGGCGAGGTCACCATCACTGCCCTCCGGTCCTTGGGAGCATACCGCTGGGCTCAGCGAGAGGAGGGGTTACGTAAGTCAGGAGCCCAGACGGGGGTTGCAGACCAGGTCCTGAGGCTCCCCTCTCCACTCCCCAGTCCAGTGACCTTGTAGCGATGGCCAAGCAGTGCCCTTTCCCTGGTCCGGGAGAGGGGGAGGGTGCTTAAGATCATCTCCACGATGGGTGTTTGGGGTGTGGAGGACGGAGCGCTGGGTGTGCCCAGCACCCGGGGAGCACGGTGAACATTTGCTGAATAGTCTTGAGTGATGGGCTCCTGGAAGGCTAGATCCGAGACCAGCAGCTTGACCTGTGCCCAATCATTAGCATTCCCTAAATCTCAATTTCAGCAGAAGTAAGTGTCTCAAAAATGACCGCTGTCCTGGGAGGCTGTCCCTGGGAAGAGACTCATTGCCTCCCAAGGTGACTCAAGTGCCTGCCTGAGACGCTCAGGGCCTTGTTTTCCCAAGAGTGCCCGAGTGCCAGGCCTCATACTAGACTCAGAGCCACCACAGTTCATCATCTCAGTGAGTTGTATGCAGGGCGCCTTGTAGCCGGTGTTTTACAGGCCAGAAGGAGAGACTCAGATGGTGACGGGACCCTTCCAGAGTCAAAGAGCTGGAAAATGACTGAGCTGAGATCCAAACATTCATTCATTCATCCACAATTCCTCCAGGCCCTTGCTCCACCCTGGGCATACACACAGTGGTGCATCAGGATGACAGGGGCTCAGATCTTGCAGTGTCCACGGCTCCTCCCCCGTGGTCTCCGGGGTGCCAAAGCCCCAACACGGGCTCCTATGGCAGCTTTGGCCCGAGGTCCCACCAGGGCTCTTGATCTGGCCCAGCTGCCCTCCACCCTAGGCCAGAAGGACCCTCGGGAGCTCTTTGGGGTCAGCTTGGGGCACAAAGGAAGCACGCGGTTGTGCAGTATGGCTCCTGTGGAGGTGGAGCGCAGGATGGGCAGGCTGAAGGAGAGGAGAGGAGAGGAGGCCCCATAACGAGGCAGGAGGCGACCAGCACTGCTGGGTGTCGTGGGCACAGACAGAGCAGATCTGACCCCACGAGTCCCCATCTTGTTCCTTTCAGTGGCTCCCCTTGCTGGAGAGTCAGTGTGGCTTACAAGGGGTCCCAGATAACTCCGGCCCATCCGGGTCACCCCCGTGCTTGGGGTGTGTCTAGTCCAGCAGATTTTATTCCAGGACCTGTGCACCTGTCTCCCACAGCCACCAGGGCCCAGACCTCCAGGCCTTAGGTCCCTTGCGCACGGTCGGTATTTGAGAAGTATTTGCTGAGTGAATGGATGGATACAGAGCTGAGTGCACAGTCCTCAGGGGGCTGAGTGTGAGGCCTGGAGGCTGGACCCGGAGTCACAGGCACGTTACTTGGCATGGGCATTGGCCAGCCTGGGCTCCCACTGCCCCTCCTCTTCCAGAGTCCATAATTAATGTGGCACCCTCAGTAATAAGCATGCACCTTGTAGGCTCCAATCTTTCTCATTAGTGGCTGAGACAGACTGCTCATCTTCTCTTCCTGGTGCTAATGAATGAATCACGCCGCCCTGCAGATGGCTCCGGGCTGTGCGGGGTGGGGGAAGCACCCCCCTTCTTTCAGGGTCTGGTACTAGCGGCCAGCACCCTCCGCCGCCCACAGTGAACGGATGTAGGCTCAGAGGTGGTGTCTTCTGATGGAAGGTGGTCCAGGTGGTGCCCCAGCCCTAATGGGCTTCAGGATAAGACCTTGACCTTCAGCCTAACATTCAGGGCTCTCAGCCCTTGTCCTGCCTGGCCTGCTGGGGTGGGATCTTTTGTGCTCTGAACCCTGCAGCGCGTTCCTTCCTTCTGGAGGATTTCTCTCTTGCAGTTCTGTTTTATTGTTTCCTATTCCTCACATGCCTCTCTGATGCTCGTTGTGAGAAAGCCTATAAAAGTGGCTCCTCTTCCACAAAACCTTCCTTGACCGCCTTTTGTGCAGAATTCCCATGTCCTCCTTCTATTTTTTAAAATTTTTTATTCATTTTTTTAATGCTTACTTATTTTTGAGAGAAAGAGACAGAGTTGCAAGTAGGGGAGGGGCAGAGAAAGAGGGAGACACAGAATCCGAAGCAGGCTCCAGGCTCCGAGCTGTCAGCACAGAGCCTGATGCGGGGCTTGAACTCATGAACCGTGGGATCATGACCTGAGCCGAAGCCAGACACTTAACCAACTGAGCCTCCCAGGCGCCCTTCATGTCCTGCTTTTATACTCTGTGTAGACTGTCTTCTAGCCCAGCTCTGTTCCTTACCCTACCTGTGTCTTCCTTCATCGAACATTTACAAACATTTATTCTGTTTCTAGCTCCAAACACGCAGGACTAGGTGCAGAGATCAAAAACAAAAACAAAACAAAACAAAACAAGAATAAAATACAGCTTCACTGTCCAGTAGCTTGGAGCCCAGTAGAAAACAACCCAAATAATAATAATACAAACAATAGCTTCACGTTTGTGCTTTCCCGGTTATGTGGCTAAATGCTTTCACATACAGACAAATAGAAAGGAGGTTCTAATACCCAGTAATGAAGTGCTTTCAAGTTAGGTAAAGTCGCAACTAAATCGAAGATGATCTTGTCGTCACTCCTCCTCTTCTGGTGTTTGTCTGTCTGGGCTCCCCGTTCAGGCTGGGAGCTCCACGAATCACAAGGGGAATCATCCCCCTTTCGTGGCACCGTCAGGAAAGTAGGTCTCAACCCGCGAGGTGGCTGAGTGGTTCATCTGCCCCCAGAACCCGGACGACCTGAGGAAGTGCGGCCGGGTCAGAGGTAAACACACTGGTGGCCCGGCCCACGAGGCCTTAACGAGGTCCCCTGGGGTGACTCCTGAGCTCGGCCATGCCCAGCGGGTGGGGAGCAGTGGTCTGCGGTCGAAGGGCTTCAGAGTAGGACCGTCTGCTTTTGCTGGTAGGCCCTGCGCTCTGACTCTTGTTCCCTGAATATTCTCTCGGGCTTACTTTCTTCTCCCACATCTTCTGTCCTAAACATCCTTCGACTGAGACGGTTCATGGCCCACGAGCAAGGCCAAGTGGAGAGAAGGGTGGCGGCCTTCAGGCCCCTCCTGGCCAGAGGCACCTGCTCCCCCAGCACAACCAGCTCCCAGGCCTCCGGCCGCTCTGTTGCGCCCGGAGCTCACCCGCTCGGGGCGCGGGAAGGGCGGAGCGTCAGAAGTCAGGAACCTGGTCTCGACTCTGGGGCTGCCCAGCCTCCACGCCCCAGCTCTGCCTCTGGGTCTGTGAAGAGCATCTCCCGTCCTTCCCACCCACAGATCGTTAGGGAATCAGACCAGACCGTGTGTTAAGGGACTTTACTCCTGGATCACGTGAAACTGGGAAGACAGGTTATTATTACGTGCACTATAAAGAGAACGTTTAGGTTTTGAGTTTTAAAATGGTTTTATTAAGTCTAATGAAGACCCAGGGGACCACGGGAAGGAAAGAAATATGGGGACACCAGGACTGTCTAGCCCCATCGAGTGACACCGTACGAGCAGGTACAGGCCCTTAGTAAGTCTGTCTACCTTCTCTGTCCCTCAGGGTCAGCGCTGCCGGAGGCAGGAAAGGGCAAGCCGAGAGGCAGGTGGGGAGGTGGCGACAGTGTCTGGCTGGGGGCAGGATGCTCCCTGGGCCCAGCCAGCCTCTGGGTCACTTTGCAAAAGGTCACCGCACCTGCATGGAGAATTTTCCAGCTATTAACAAAGCCACCGAGGCAGTCGGTAAAGTTCAGCCTCTAATCCCCAATTAAGGCACCGGGCCTTACCTGCATCCGGCATCTGGCTGCCAACGGCATGGTAATCGTTTCTCCCCCTCACACACGCGCTCACTTTCTCCCTCCCTCTCTCTCTCTCCCTCTCTCCCTCTCTCCCTCTCCCTCCCTCTCTCTCCCTCTCTCTCCCTCTCTCTCCCTCTCTCTCTCTCTCTCTCCCCCTCTCTCTCCCTCCCTCTCTCTCTCCCCCTCTCTCTCCCTCTCCCTCTCTCTCCCCTCTCTCTCCCTCCCTCTCCCCCTCTCTCCCTCTCCCTCTCTCTCTCCCTCTCTCTCTCTCTCTCTCTCTCTCTCTCTCTCTCTCCCTCTCTCACTTTCAAGACCATTTCTAGTGGGAGGAGTTCCTTCCCTCAGCTTCCTGACAACTGGAAATCTCTCTCCAAGGTGATGTCTCAGAGTGTGAGCAGGGAAACTTCTGAGTTCAGCCTGCCTTCCAGGTCTCCCCACTCTCCTGACCCCTTGACCCCCTCCTGATCCCTTCAGGGTCCCCACCCCATGTCCCTTATGACCTTAGGCCATTTAGAACCTACTCTTGCCAGGCACTTTGTAAATGTAGTCATTTAATCCTCCAAACCAGCTTTGGGGGAAGAGTGGCCCCCCCACTCTCACCCGAGGAAGAGCCTGGGGTCTTAGAAGGGCCTGACTCACTCCGGCCCCACGGATAGAAGAGGGCAGCGCTCAGACCTACTCTGAGTCTGTGTGGCCCCAGGCCACCTGCTGTGAGCATGCCATGGGCCCTTCAGGGGCTGAGGCTTGGACAAGGAAGGCGACCAGATGGCTGTCAAGCAGCTCATTACCATAATGGCAGCTGTGGTTTCAAGCCCTGGGTCTGGGTTTCAGGTTTTACCTAAAAGGAGTGTGTTCGGGTACGGTGCGGGCACACGTAGCTTCACAACAATCCTGCCAAGGAAGTAGCTTTGCCTCCATTTTACAGGTGAATGAATCCAGGCATAAAAAGGTTAAATTTGTCTATAGGGTGAAATACGTGAAATTTCTGCTCCTGTACGTAGAAGATAGAAGTACCATCAACTTCATACGGCTCAGTTTAATCAGAAAGTAGTCAGGATTTGAACCCAGCTCTTTAATTGTAAAACCCCTGCCTTCCCCTACGTACAGCATAGCCTTCCTTTTCCAGTGTTGAAACCGTACAACAAAACAGAGGGGAATTCGTTCCAGGAAGAACAGAACACGAGCCCTTCTAGCCTCCCGAAGCTTCGGAAGGCTCTTTTCCTCCTGTAAGAAGCACTGGCCTGGTGTGACTTTCTGGAATAGGGGTCGTCCCTAAGAGCCACTAGGCAAAAGCACATTTGCTGGACTTCGGGCTCAGAACAGCCACACACGTAGACAAACAAACAACTTTCTAAGTAGAAATGTATGAGTAATGCCCAAGTAGAGGTTCTTGCAAGGCATTGCTTTCGAGAAGGGGCAGACTGGAGACAGGAGCCCTGAGGAGTGCGAGGGAATAGGCTGGGGTCTGGCCACGTGCCTACCCCGGGCTCTGCAGAAAGCACACCCCTCATCAGAGCTCAGCTCCTAGTTGTAGACATGTGATTGGGATTGACTTTGATTTCCAGAAGTGGACGACAGACTCATAACACCACAAATGTATACACATTATTCACCAGCCACTCGAAAAATCAGCTTAGGAGGCAAAGAACATGTTTCCATTTTAACCCTTCATCAGAGTGTTGTCGAAGCAGGTGGCATTAGAGCCTTTCAGAAAGTCAGAGATGTCCCTCCACTACGGGTAAAGAAATAGACCCAAGACCGTGCACTCACTGGGGCTTGGGACCAGGTCCCCAGTGTCTCACAGAGTGTCTGACTCTCGGGAGGTGCTCAGAAACCTTGAGAGAGGAGTAAAACAGTGGAACGCAGTGGGAGATGCCTTCCCCGCCCCCCCCCACCCATGGCCATCCATCCCAGCGACGCTGGCGTCCACCCCCCACCCCCCAGCACAGATAATCTTGCTTATGGTCAGGTTTCATGCTGTCAACGGGCAAGCCGATTGCAAACTCTAGTGTGTGGTCTGACCAACTCGAGGGGCTACGGCAGGCTTGACCCTCTCTGGGACAGCGCTGAGACTTGTGTCCTTTGAAGCCTGCCCTGGCTCAGCCCTGCCCATCTCCCCTGCCCTGGTCACTGCCTGAGGGAGGCTCCTGGAGACGCTGAGCTGGCTAGCAGGGACGCTGTCTCTGCGTCCATCTGCAGGGCAACTTAGCTGATCCCCGCCCCCCACAACAGGCTAAGTGAGAACCCCACCCCACGCTTTCCCTCTTTCACCCTAAGCCACAATATTGGAATTACCCATAATACTTTAAAATGCCATTACTTGTGTCCCCGCCCCAAGGGAATGCAGCCTGGGGGTCAGGAGTGTCAACAGTGCTCAGGTGTGTCTAACATGCAGCCACACCTACCCAGCTCTGCCGCATTGTCTCCCCATCACCTAACACAGTCCTCGGCATTCAAGGAAGGTTTGTTGAATGAATAAAGGAAGGAATGGTGAGGGAATGGATGAATGCAGGGCTTCCTACCCAAGATCAAGCAGTAGAATAACATTAATCTTTTGCAAAACATATGAGTCCTGGCCCAACACTACGCCCCCAACCCCAGGCTCCATGTCCCTCCACCTCCATCCTTCACTAACAGATTCACTAACTCCCATCATTTGGGTTCATGCGCTTTCTAAAAGGTCGGCGATTCTGAGGTGCAGCTCTGGTTAGGAAAAACGAGGGAGCAAAGGAACCAGTGAATGAATGAATGAGACATCTGAGCTCATAGGGAGAGTTTTAGCTGGAGGCAGAAAAACAGAAGAGGGAAAGACAGCTGAGCAGTCTCTTTGGTTTAGGAAATTGGTGGGTATCGTGTTGTTTTGTCAAAATAAACAGCACTTGCTGGGGAAGCAGGGAGGAGCATTTTGGTCCTTCCTGGGTCTCCTTCTCCTCTTTCTAGGAGAAGCCAGCGAGGGCTGGGAAGCAGGAATCGGGCCCTTCCTCTTGGGATTCCAATCGCACGGTACCACGGCCACCGCCTTATTATTAGCACGTACATTGGGTTGGAAATCAAGGTCACGGTAAGAAAGGGGAAACAAGGAAGGCGGGGAGCAATGAGCCGATTCGGAGTCTGGCGACAAATCCCCTGCTCCACTGGGCAGGACCTTGGAGCCTCAGTAGCCCTTGGAGGTATTTAAGCTGCAATGACCAGGGACACTGGGGAGTGACAGAGAAAGTCAAGGACTGTGGGGAGGACAAAGACGAGCAACGAGCCCGGGGAAGGCACAGTATCCACTCTGCAGACACACGCACCCTCAGCAGCCAGCGAGGGATGGGAAGTGATACCATCTAGGTGCCCAGGAGGCTGCAAACTGCCAACGGCTAGGCTTACGGCAATTTAGAAGAATTTGTAGAAATAGACAAGCATGCAAAAAACAACAAAACTACCTCCAGCATCTAAGACTATCAGCGTCCGGTGAAATTTTCTGCAGTGACAGATATGTTCTACACTGTGCTGTCTAATAAGGCAGACACTGGCTTGCAGGTCACCCTTGAAGTGTGACAGACAGGGAACTGAACTCTACATTTTGTTTCACGTGAAGGAATTTATTTATTTATTTTTAAACGTTCACTTATTTTATTTTGAGAGACAGAGGAAGACAGAGACAGAGGGAGAGAGACAGAGAGATTGCAAGTAGGGACGGGGCAGACAGAGAGGGGAGGGGGAGAGAGATAATCCCAAGCAGACTTCCTGCTGTCAGCGCAGAGCCTGATGCAGGGCTTCAATTCAGAAACCATGAGATCATAACCTGAGCCAAAATCAAGGTTCTGACACTTCACTGAGCCACTCAGGTGCCTCCCATGTGAGTGAATTTAAACGCAAATGGCTGTGACAGCTGGTGGCTGCCTTATGGGATGGCGCAGGTCTACACGGAGGGGTGAATGGTGGGGAGGAGGGCGCGTGGATCTGCGGTAAGGCAGGGAAAGGAGACGCGGTCACAGCGCCATGGACACAAATGTCAAGTCCCTGTCGTGTGGGGTAGAACACTTTAGAAAGCACTCTCCCTCACAGTGAGAGCCAGGCTCTCCAGGCATCTTGGGCTAACACGGTGCTTGTTCTCGGTGGACCCCAGCATCTCGAGGGGAGCCTGTTCTTCCACTGCAACTGTTCTCAAACCCTTTCCAGAGAGGAGACGCTAAAGGAACAAGGCTCTCGTGCTGGGCGCAGAACTCAAGGCTGTCAGGCCCCAACCCCCAACCCCCACCGAAACACCGCCACCAACTCTCAGCCCTGTGACGGACCCCTCAGATTGGAAGTCCAGCCTCTTGAGTCAGATTCTGACTTTGAGCGGTGTTGGAAAAACAACTTAATTTCTCTTAATTTCTCTGAGCCTTGCCTGTAAAACAAGGGTGTCTAAAGCCCTGGAGGCGCCCAAGTTTCTTTCCAGCTCAAAAACACTTTTCCTGGGGTGCCTGGGTGGCTCGGTCTGTGGTAGGGCCCTCCCCCCCACAAGGAAAAAAACACCCCCAAGACAACCTGGTTCTACATGCATGTGACAGCATCCCTCATGATCTTGTACCATGAGACCACGTAATCAGACTGCATGTTTGTGTGTTACCATATACAGGAGATAAAGGAGTAAAAAATATATAAAGAAAATGACACCGCGTGGCTTAGTTCTTGGAGTAGGAACCCAACTGAGCGGGGCTGGCAGGAATAAGTCGCTTTTGGAAAGAAAAGTCTCGATGTCACGACTCTCTGTGTGAGAATCCTGCCACAAGTCGGTTGAGTGTCCAACCCTTGATTTCCGCTCAGGTCGTGATCCCAGGGTTATGGGATCGAGCCCTGCATTGGGCTCTGGGCTGAGCATGGAGCCTGCTTAAGATTCTCTCTCTCTCTCTCTCTCTCTCTCTCTGCCTCCTCCTCCACTCATGCATTCCCCTCACCTCTAAAATGAATACATAAAAAACCCCAAAGACCCCCACTTTTTCTAAGGCATTGAATCTCCCCACTAGACACCAGTTGAAGTCAAATGGGCAATAGAATGGCTTCTCTCTCTGCAGTCAGCTTTTCTGTCAACCCTAACTGCTCTCAACATTAGCTGTTTTATTTATTAGTATTAGCATCAGTATTAGAACAGCTTCTATTGTCTGCTGGATCGCCGGCAGGAAAACCGCGGTCGGCCAGGCCGGAGTGAGCAGTGTGCGGGAATCTCACACCCTCCGGCCCTGAAATCATGGGGTCCACGGAGAGACGCACCCTCTCTCTGCCCTTCCCTATCACGCCCTCGCTTTGGTATTCCTCACTCTTCTCTCTTTCCATTTCGCCCTTTCCTCCCCCACTCTGTCCACTTCCTCCTTCTCACCTTCTTCCTCTCTCCCATCCCTCGCCCTGCCCGGGGCCCCCACCTCCCCGCCACCCCTGCCTGCTCTTACCCAAGTCCTGGGAGCCTGGTCGACCCGGTTTCCTGCTCTTCCCAAGCCCCACGCGGAGCCGCACATTGGGGGGGGTGGGCAGGGGTGTGGGGAAGGTCAGCGGCATTGCCTCCGATGCTTTTCACATGGGCTTGCCTCCCACCTGCACCGAGGGACCTGCTGCGAAAGCGGCTCTTGCTTTCATAAACAAAAAAGGGAAGGAAACACAAAAAAGGAGAGGAAAACCTTCCCGCCTGTTCTGAACTGAACATTTGTATCCTCCCAAAATGCACATGTTGAAACTGTCTCCCAGTGAGATGGAGGGAGGGGGGGCTTTGGGAGGTAATTAGGATCAGATGAGGTGATGGGGTGGGGCCCTCATGAGTGGGATTAGCGCCCTCTGTGAGAATCAGAGAGAACTCGCTTCCCTCTCTCTTTGCCCTGTGAGGACACAGGCCATCTGCAACCCAGCAGGGAGCTCTCGGCGGAGCCAGACCTTGCTGACACCCTGATGTTGGGCTTGGGGCCCCCAGAACCGAGAGAAATAAGTTTCTGCTGTTGATGACCCACCCGATAGGGCTGGGAGTCAAAGTGGGGGAGGGCACCCCCTGTCCTCCAGCTCCTCGAAGCCAGGGGGTCTCACCTCACAGACAGAGGCAGGCAGAGGCGGGGTACACATCTGGAGACAGCCAGCACCTTCATCAGGGGGGCCCTGAAGCCGTCCGCCTGTGCTTCTGGGCTACACAGCCTGAGCCACCTCTCCGCCCGGAGGACCTCACTGGGGCAGCTGCGGCTCGGCCTGGAGACCTGTGAGTCTGCGCTTCATGTGAGCCTCTCGTCTCCTTCCCCGGCACCGGGATGGCTCCCAGGGACTGTGCTCGCACCAAAGCTGGAGGATTTGCTGGTGGCGCCGCTCAGTCGTGCTGCCCTGAACCTGCCATCCTCACTCCACAAGGAAGCTGCTCCACAGAGACGAGACTTGCGTCTCCGGCTGTCCCTGGGGCAAAGGGTCCCCTTCCACGTCCTATCCCACCTTGTCAGGTGTGTAGCTGAGACGCAGGGAAGGGGAAGGTGACCTTGACCTTGTTTCTCTAGGTCTGCAGGGCCAGTGTAGGCAGTGACACAACCCTGGGCTCCTAACCAGGGCCACCACTTACTAGCCTTGTACTCCCCCCAAGCCTCATTGTTTCCATCTGTAGAATGGGAATGGAACACCTCCTTCACTGGGGGCCTTATGAAGGTCGAAGGGATAATGGACGCACGTTTTTTCTTGGACGGTGGACCGGTGGTCGGGTTAGCCTGGAGGCTGGAGAATGTGCTCAAGGAGCTCTTGAGCTACCGCCTCGCTCGGGAATCTCTAACTCTAGAAAAACTTAAGTGAGTCCAGAGATGACCATGCAACTGGCAGAGGTCGGTGACGCTTAACAGCTCATTACCGGCGCGGCTGAGAAAGCGACAGGGGCCTCGAGCAATTCTGAAACCTTCAAGGGAAGGTACCAGTAATGGGCATCTCTTTAGCATCCAGAGCGAGTTTCTCAGGCTTCCGTCAGTTTCCTGCAGGCTTCTGCTGCTCTGGTTTTGTGGTGTGGGGCAAGGCCCCTGGAGGAGAACAAAGAGAGGTTGTCACATTTCAGTACTGTGACACTCAGCCAGGAACAAAGGCACTTGTTATGCAACAGACAGAACGGGAAGGGCCAGCCCAGGGCAGCAGCCTTGAATTGCAGAGTCGGATTGGTGATTTCGGTGATTTTGCCAAGGGAGATAAAACCAGACTAACTTCCGCTTCCAGACACAGGTAAAGGAAGGGAAGCCTACAGAGACCAACCAAACTTCCAGAAGATGACTGTTCCTCATGACCGCCCAGCAGGGCCACTGCGGCATTAACACAGACCGGAAGGGGCTAGGCGATGGGCCCCAGGACTGTAAAGGAAAGCTGGACGACAGGCCAGCAGTAGGTGCTCGGGAAGCCGGTGACATCTAAGCCCAGAGCTGATGTGGACGCCGGGGAGTTCGAGCTCCCAGAACCAGTGACAGGAAGCATCCCCCAAGCTCCAGTCCTGCCGCAGAAGCTGTGTGTCCCTTCCTCTGTCATCTCTGCGTACTAGTAGGATTGAAGGGTGGTGGGGGACCGGGGACAAGGCAGAGGCGGGCTCATGATTAGGGCAGAGTTGTTACGAACCCCCCAAGATCGGGACCTTTCCACGGAGGACAGGAAAGATGGCCCACGATCCTGTGAGGTGTGGTTTCTTCGAAGAAGCGTGACTTCCTGTCTTCTGCTTCAATCAAGGAAAGAGTTTAGCAAAGCAGTAAAATCGTCCTTGAGATTGTCACAGGGTGGCGAGCAGTAGGGGAGGGATGTCCAGGGGCTTCAAGGCAGGGGAGGGGCTTGCTCTCTGCCTAGGAGGCCCAGGAGTAGCTCGTCTGGTAGGTCAGGGGATGCACAAAACACCTGTCTGAGTCACAGGTCTCCGATCTTCGGTCCACCAGTGTGTCCCCTGCACCTCGCCTACCCCGCCAGTCTCAGCCTCAGCAGCAGAGGTGGGCCACTCGGCAGCCACTAGGCTTCTCGGAGCAGAGCGCGTGTGGCCAAGCGCCTCCGAGGCCGGTCTCTACGCACACAAGGGCTCTCACTTGCTGGTCTTCAGAAAAAACATTTTGAATATTACTATTTTGCCTGCTTCCTCACTCTGTGAAACGAGCCAGCCTTCTTTCCCTCTTTGTGCCCTTTCTCTCTCTCACCTGCACACACTACAGTCAGAACCTAGCCCTGGACCTGATACCTGGACTTGGTCCTCAGAGCCTGACGTCTTCATTGGCGCAGTGTACTCACGAGCCATTCGCATAAGCGAATCAAGACCAGTTATTACCGGGACGCTATCGTGATGTGTTCTGTCCCTGGCTTCCTGCCATCGAGATGTCCACGGGCCGTGCTCCTCAGCTGCAAGCAGACATCATAAAAGAGGAACCAGGGGTTCCCCCAGTTGTGGAGCAGAGAGCAAGGTGGGAAGAAGCAAGTTTCTCCCTCTGTCTCCGGAAAAGACTAGGGAGATGCTGCAGGCATGATGACGGTGGTCACCACTGCAGTGAATGGCTGTGTGCACGGAGGTAATAACCAGTGTCCTGAGCATCTCGTATCTACGGTACGTGTTTCACATACGCCATTGCATTCACTCCTCTCATCAAACCTGATTTTACAAAGGACAAAATAGGACGAGGCATCTGCCCAGCCCCACAGTGGGCGGGACAGCCAGAATTTCCAAGTTCAGACAATGCTGGTTCTAGAATCTTCCTTCTTGCTTACCCACCTGCTGTTCCTTGTTCTGTTGCTCTCCTAAGATTTTCATCGAATGAGTCCCAGTTTCTTCACCACACCTGAACCCCAGCTCAGTTTCTATTCCCATGGTTTTCAGCTGTCCGGAGGAACTGATGAGCCATTTCATCCCCTCGACTTACCTTTCTGGGCTGACTGTTGGATGCTTCCTTGCTTCCATCGTCTGACCTCTGGATAAGCAGTCTCACCTCCCTCTCCTAAATGGCTGAGGGTGCAGGGACGTGCTTAGAGGGTGAGGTGGCCTGTGCATAGTAAAAGTCCTGGCAGAGGGATGACCCGTTTCACTAAAATAACAACTATGTCTTTAGTGTAAAAGCAAAAATACTCTTCATAATACAGGTTTTGTTGAAACACAGAGTCTAAGAGTGGAGGAGGGGGATGTAATATAGATTTACCTCAATCAAATAACAGCAATGTAGACAAACCACCACTGAGCCAACCATCCCCTGCTGAGGGGCAGTCAGGTCACTTTCCAGGATCTTTGTCACTACAAACAAGAGTGAAATAAGCAAACACATACTGATGTGCTGGTGCTTTGTAAGAGAGAATCTCCAGCATAGAATTTCCAAGCCCACATGCAGGGATGTGGGGTGTGTGTGTGTGTGTGTGTGTGTGTGTGTGGTCTAAACTCTGGTGATTGCTTCCTCTGAAGCTATGCGATCCTTTCTGTGGGATTACCTAGGCATAGAATTCCTAGGAATGGAGATACTGTTTGTAACAGAATTGACTGTTCTTTGTTCTAAGAGGGAACGTATTTGAAATGTGCTCCTTCTTTCCCATCGTTTAAAAAGTTTCAAACATGCAACCAACTTGAAAGAACTTCACAGTGAACTTGGCATCCAAAGTCTTCCCCTCATTAACATTTTTACTGCATTTGATTTACTACATACCTGTCTATCCAAACTCCAACCTTCCATCGATCCAGCAGCACCAGCTTCCCAAGGTAGCTATAACAAGCACCATACACTGGATGGCTTCAACAGATAGGAGTTTGGTGTCTCCCTGTTCTGGAGCCTAGGAACCTAGAGTCAAGGTGTCAGCGGTGATGGTTCCTTGAGGAAAGAATCCATTCCAGACCTCTCTCTTTGGCTTGTAGATGGCCATCTTCTCTCTGTGTCTCTTCATATCATCTTCTCTCAATGCATGTCTCTCCCTGTGTCCAAATTTCCTTTCCCTTATAGGATCAGGGCCCATTCTAATGACCCCATTTTGACTTGATTATCTCTGTAAAGACTCTGTGTCCAAACCAAGCCACTTCTGAAGTACCGATGGTTAGGACTTTAACATAAACATGCTGGTGGGACGCAATTCAACCCCTAGCACCAACTTATATTCTGATACATTTCAAAGTACGTCTCAGACATCAGTTTATATTCCCCTAAATTCTTCAGTGAGCTTATCATAGAGTAGAATTCTATATATTTTATATTTTTTAAATATAAAATTTACATATAATAAAATGTCAAAAAATTTTTTTAGTTTATTTCTTTATGTTGAGAGAGACAGGTACAGTGTGAGTAGGGAAGGGGCAAAGAGAGAGAGGAGAGAGAGAGAATCCCAAGGAGGCTCCGTGCTGCCACCACAGAGCTCAATGTGGGGCTTGAACCCACAAAGCCATGAGATCATGACCTGAGCCAAAACTAAGAGTCAGACGCTTAATCAACTGAGCCACCCAGACGCCCCCAAAGGCTCAAATCTTAAGTATACACTGGGAGTTTGGACAAATGTAAACCCTAGTGTAACCCAAACTTCCATCAAGATATAGAATATCACCATCCTTCCAGAAAGTTCCCTCATGCCCCTTTCCCTGACTTCACTACCCATGTAAGTGTATTTCAATTTTTAAATCTATATTGCCAGTTGACTTTCTAAAATGCTGGCAGAAATTTACAGCCCTATCGGTTGTGGATTAAGTGCCATCACCCCACTTCCTCAGTTGTTACGTCAGTAATAACAAGAGCTAACATTATGGGCTGTCTGTTTTGTGCACGGCAGCATTCTCAACTTTATTTTTCCAAATGCTCTTTTCTTTCTCACAACAATCCTGGGAAGGCATGATTTCCACTCTCGTTTTAAAAATGAAGATACTTAGACACAGAAAGGCTTAAGGTGACACGGCTAATAATTTGAGATTTGAGTCAAATCGATTCTTAGAATCGATATTCTTTATATTTTGCCAGTCTTTAATTTGTATTTCCATTACATAATGAGCTTGAAAGTTCATTGATCATTAGGATTTTCCCATCTGTAAATTGCCAGTTCCTATCATTTGCCCGTTTTCCTATTGTGCCGTTGGTCTACTATATCAGTTTGTAAGACCTCTCTGTATAGTAAGGATATTAACTCTTTAATGTATCATTCTAAGTATTTTTCCTATATTATTTTCTTTTCATTTTTCTTATGGTGTCTTTGTCATAAACTAAAAAGAAAAATTTATATAGTTAAATAAGCCCATATTTTTTCTGTGCCTTTATAGGACTATTGTGTTTTTGGTACTTTCTTTTAAAGGTTCTATGTTCTTATAAATCTTATTCCCCAATATTTTACAGTTTTTGTCCCTTTGGGGAATGGGACTTTCATTTTCATTTCTGTTTGTCACTAATTTTGTTGAGTGCAAAGAAAAGAAAGTGATTTTTATGTATTTATCTTATCATCTTATATCTAGTCGTCATACCATGTTATCAATGAAATACATTTTTTATTTTTTAAAAACCGGAGTCCCTTGGGCCTTTTAGCTATAAAAGTGCTGCAATCTCAAATAGATTGTGTCTCTTCTAATATTTACGTGGGTTATTTAATTGAGGGGATGTTAGTTAATTCTCCCAAATAATATTTAATAATGTTAATGATAGCCTTGCCTTCTTCCTGAGTTTAATGGAAATAGCTTTAATAGAATTGCAGCCTATTGTTTTAGATATTCTTATTATGTAGGAAACAATGCATAAAATGTGTGACGTACGTGCAGATAACAAAGCATAATAATGAAACGAACACCTATGAGCCCACCACCTTCTTAAGAGCTGCACCGTGACCAATTTTGTTTGCTCTGTCTCTTTTTCTTCTATTAGTCTGTTCCCCCCACCCCCCAGCTCCAAAAAGATAACTACTAATTTGCTATTGCTTTTAGGAAAATATTCATTTACCTCTGATTAAATTTCTTTATTCCTTATTATCAATTTAATTAGGAATGGATGTGAATATTTATAAGACTTTTTTTTCCCTAAATCTGTTGGTACAACCACTTGGTTTCTCTCTTCTGATTAATTGAAGCTAAACATTAATCTATTTCTAGATGTTGAGCCTATGTTCATATTCCTGGAATAGTCCCTACTTGGTTGTGATGTCCTGAGTCTTTTTATATCACCGAGAGGTTTTATTTGCCATTGTTGCATTTATAACTTTTATGTCTTTATAAGTGAGATTTGTCAATATTTTAACGTCCTATTTTGCTATTAAGTTCAACTAGCTTTATTGGTCCTAAAATAAGTTAGAAACTTTCAACTAAACTAAAATAAGTTAGAAACTTCTTCAAATGGTCTGGAATATTTAAAGTAACATAGAAATGATCAGTGTTTTAAAGGTTAGATAGAACTTGCCTGTAAACACATCTGGACCTAAAGTTGTTTTTAATGGTACATCTTTAGTTCTCTTTCTAATTTCGTATACGGATACTGTCTGTTCAGATTTCCTTAGTCTCTTTGTGCCAGTTTTGGGGTTATTATTTGACTAGAAGAGTCATCCACTTCCTTTTAGAGTTTCAGCTATGTTGCACATAATATTAACTTACTGTATATATTGCGTATCTGTGGTTACTTATATCCTTTTCCCTAGTATTACATACATTTACTTTTTCTGTTTTGTCTTTAATGAACAATGCAGCAGTTATATTATTTCTTTTTTTTTAATGTTTTTTATTTATTTCTGAGAGAGAGAGAGACAGCATGAGCAAGGGAGGGTCAGAGAGAGAGGGAGACACAGAATCTGAAACAGGCTCTAGGCTCTGAGCTAGCTGTTAGCACAGAGCCCAATGCGGGGCTCGAACCCACGAACTGTGAGATCATGACCTGAGATGAATTCGGACACCCAACTGACTAAGCCACCCAGGTGCCCCTTTTATTCTATGATTTTTTTCCCTAAAAATCCTAGAGGTGCCCGAGTGGCTCCATTGGTTAAGTGTCTGACTCTTAATCTCAGCTCAGATCATGACCTTACAATTTGTGAGTTCGAGCCCTGTGTTGGGCTCTGGGATGACGGCACAGAGCCTGCTGATTCTTTCTCTCTCCCTCTCTCTCTGCCCCTAGGCTGCTTGCACAACATTCTCTCAAAACAAAGAAACTTAAAAAAAAAAAAGGCTTTTTGGCTTTGTTTACTCATCTAATTTTTTTTCTGTTTCCCATTTCATTAATTTAAACACATATTGTTCTTATTTTTTCTAACCTCTTTTGTTTTTTTGTTATATCCTCCAATTTTTTAAGTTGAACACTTACCTGATTTATATCCAATTTCATTAATAGTAATATGGGAAATTTAAGACCATTAAAATTTCTATGAGTACATTTAGCTATGTTGGATATATTTTGATATATAGTGTTTTCTTTTTGATTGATTCTTACTTATAATTTAAATGTAGACATTATTAAAGAAAGTAATGACTGTATCTGAAACTATAAACACATACCTTTCTTGCAGTTAGGTGTTACTGCTCTTAGGGTTTTATTTGGGAAGGAAAGTGTTGTTTATGGTTGATTTTCAGATTTTTAAAGATTACTTATGGTCTTGGGACACCTGGGTGGCTCAGTCGGTTAAGCGTCCGACTTGAACTCAGGTCATGATCTCGCGGTTTGTGGGTTTGAGCCCGCGTTGGGTTCTGTGCTGGCAGCTCAGAGCCTGGAGCCTATTTCGGATTTTGTGTCTCCCTCTCTCTCTGCCCCTCCCCTGCTCATGCTCTGTCTCTCTCTGTCTCAAAAATAAATAAAACTATTAAAAAAAATTTTAAAGATTATGGTCAGAGAATATGGCCTATTACAAGCCTTATGTTTTATAATTTTTAAATTTTTAGAAAATATTTATTTATTTTTGAGAGAGAGAGAAAGACTGTATGAGCAAGGGAGGGACAGAAAGAGAGGGAGACACAGAATTCCAGGCTCCAGGCTTCACACTGTCAGCATAGAGCCTGACATGGGGCTCAAACTCAGGAACCATGAGATCATAACCTGAGCCAGAGTCAGATACTCAACCACTGAGCCACCCAGGCACCCATGTTTCATAATTTATCAAGCTTTGCTTTGTCCCAAACGCATGATCAAATTTTGCAAATTACTTTTTTGAAGGTTCAATCAGCCTTGTGTTTTTGCATTAAACCCTACTTTTTCATGATATATATCTTTCTATAAATTGCTGGATTTGGTGTCTAAATTTTTTTTGGAAATGTTTTTATCTGTGTTCAAGAGTGAGATACTCCTTTCTTTTAACATTTCTGTCAGTTTTGGGTATCAAGATTATATGAGAGTTGGAAAGTGCTCAATTTTTTTTTTTATTCCTTGTGATTGTATAAAGATTCAAGTGTTTCTTCCATAAATTGTTGATCAACTAATTGATCAACCATCTGGAATGGGAATTTCACGTGTTGAGTTTTTTTTTTCCTACTAATTCAGTTTCTTTAATTCCTACTTAGAATTATTCAGCTTTTCTTCATAATTTATTTAATTGGATTCTATTGATGGAAATGTTCATTGCTTTCAGTTTTCTCTATTACAAGGGATGCCACAATGAACACATTTATACAAGTATTTTGCAAAGATATGTATTTTTATAAGATAAATTCTTACAAGAGGAATTGCTGGACCAAAAAGTATGAACATTTTTAGTTGTGCTTAGTTTGCTCTCAGATCCTCTCCTGAAGAAGTAACATTGGAGACAGAAATGCCCTCGGTATTAGTTATTCACTGTGGGAAACAAATTACCCTAAGACTTGATAGCTAAAAATAATTATAAACACTTAATATTGTCGCAGTTTCTGCAAGTCATCAATTTGGAAGTGGCTTAGTTAGGTGGTCCTGACTTGGGATTTCTCATGAGATGGTCCTCAAGATGTCAGCCTGGGCTGTGCATCTGAAGGCTTGTTCTGAGTGTGAAGGATCTACTTCCAAGACGGCTCCCTCATACACCTCGAAAGTTGGTGCCAGTGCTTGGTAGGAGACCTCAGTTTTTTCCCCCGGTGTGGACTCTCCACAGACTGCTTGAATATTGTCACAACATGGCAGCTGAGTTCCCCAGAACAAGCAGTGAGAGAGATAGAGACAGACAGACAGACAGACAGAGAAGGAAGCAGCAATGCATTTTAAACTAGTTTTAGAAATCATGCACCATCTGCCACAGTCTATTCTTTAGAAGCAGGTCACTGATTGATTCTGGCTCATGCTGAAGGGAAAGGGAACTAGACTCCACCTGTTGAAGAAACAAGTGTCAAATTGTGAGCGTATTTTAAAATGATTATAGCCTCTCTGTAGGCCTAGTTTAAGTGGATTGATCGCCTTGGCGTGAGCCTTCAAAAAATGTTTCTAAGGAGTTCTCAGCCTTTTGAAGGCATGGAGGCAAATGGAATCATCAGGTGAGGGTATGGCACTGGGGCTACAAGCTGTCAAGCGCATGCTGTCCTTAGCGTCCAGTGTCCTTAGTGTCCTCACTACTATCCAAGTTCAAGATTTATGTCTTAATTATGTAAATGGAGCGATTATGCCATCAGGGGCTCTGGTAAGCTAATTACTAAACAAGAAATCGATGCTGAAGTCAAGATTAATGAATCCCAAGGCTCCCAACACTCTGACCGTAATTGCAGTATTGAGCAGCTTATTTCCACAACCCATGCCAGAAACCTTGGAGTGAAGAGGGCCCTTCTTGCTGTGACCAATTCATTGAAACCCTGTCCAAGCATCCTTCTCTCCTGTATGCCAGGGGCTGGAAACAATCCTAGCCACCCTCTCCCATCCCATGGCCACCTCTGCACTTACCCAATCTGCCTGTAATTGCTCAGGCTCCCAGGAAGTGGCCACGTGGATTATTATAGCCAGTACCAGCGGGGCGGGAGGGGCTTCGGCCAGAGCATCAGTTCGATTGGATGTGACATTTGCATTTGGAGGATTGAGGCAGGGCGAGAGGGTTTCACCGGGACCCCTTTCTTTCCAACCCTCTTATTTGCAGGAGATGTCTGATTGCCCCTGACAACAGACAAGGCTGGACAGAGAGGTCCCCTGACCTGAAAGGCCCCTGGAGGCACGAGAGCGCCTATTGTCCTCATTGTCCACCCTTTGCCCTCCCCCACTCCCACGTCACAGGGCTCTGGACTCTGTCTCTCTTGCTTTATGTGGTTATTTTCCCTTTAATTCCAAATTGCCTCGTCCTGCCCTCAGCTTTTATCGAGTGCTTGTGAAAGAAAGAGCCATGTTTAATCTGGTTCTGCAGTTATTATAAAAATACTGTCGAGGCCCATGACTGGTACATCTGCAGCAAAATGATGAGGGACACTTGTCTGGTGTCCCAGAATTGAGGCTAAAGTCCAAACCACAGCAGAGGAGAAGAGGCACTGAGGAACCTCTTCGGAATTGAAAAGGGCTGCCCAGGAGCAGAGCCAACGCAATAGGATGAAGTGGTCTGCAACCAGGGGTTTTGGAAACAGCCCGCTCCCTTGACCCCACCCCATTCTTGGTCGCTGCTCCTGCCCTATTGTTTACACGGGGAGAGGACCAGGGGGTGTGGAGGGGTGGTGTCACAGCTGCCAACCTGCCAGTGCTCATGGTGATGGGCAGTTCCCTTGTCTCCCCATTGGAAGACATGTTATCACAGAGACCGTCAGTTACTTCTGGGCTTGAGATTTTTGTAAGAGGCCCATGGAGGTGGTCCATGCCAGCAGAAGGAAAAGGGGGTGGAGGGACCAGAGGTTCCCCCTCCCACTTCCCCTCAGCCCTTGGAGAATACAGAAGTCCGCAGCATTTCCTGTGATTACACCTGGAAGAGCACAGAATGAGGAGGGTCAGGAGCTGTGGGCTGCCCAGGTAACTGCCCTAACAAGTGAGGAGAGCCTTGATCCAGAAAGGGTGGAGGCCCAGAGTCCCAACTGAAGGGGTGCTTCCTCTCTGAGTGGGTCCTTGTATGAGAGGAGACCCCACATTAATCCAAACCACCGGCCACCTTCTACATGGAGGCCGCCCCCTCAGCAGGGTCTGCTAGCCCCACGTAGGACCAGAATGAGGCCAAGACGGGAGACACCTTCCCACCACCACCAGCCCTCGGCCATGCTGAGACGCCTCCTGCCTCCCCATGCCCCCTTCCTGCCCCTAAAGCCAAAGCTGGACCCAAAAGAGGGAGGAGAAGGGGCAGAGGTGTTTCTTGCACCTCAGGGTCCCTAGAGCCACAGTCTGCTTGGGGTTCGGGGGGCAGGGGAGGAAGAGCTTTGAATAGGATATGGATTTGGAGTTTTAAACAGACTAGACTGAGGTTTTTAATAACTGAAAGTGACAGAACATTCCCTTTCTGCCCAACATATCATTAAGTGATGGGGAAAAGGGATTCAACAGTACACAGCAGAAAGCAATGACTGGAGAAAATTAACTTTCGTGTTTATACCCCACTGAGTTGAGACTCTTCAATAACCCACTGCACATCATTCCAGTCAGTGCTCCCTAAATAAAGCTCTGCGCAGGGGAATTATTTTCAGAATTTTCAGCAAGGCTGTCTAGGGCAAGAGGAAATGGGTGCACGCGCGCGCGCGCACACACACACACACACACACACACTATGAAGTCAAGGTAAAGTAGGAAGTTCTTTTGAAAGAGCAGTTTGGCAGGCTATAAGCCTTCAAAAGTGCATTATCTTTGGCCCCGCCATTTTATTCTTAGGGATATATTTGTTTATTGTTCAATAGATTTTCATGGATACCAGTTATGAGTAAGGTACTGTTCCGGGTAAGTTGAGCAAGACAGACTGGTTCCCCATCCTTGTGGACATTACAACCCGGTGAAGGGGAGAGCTAGGCAACAGTCTGGTTCCTGCTCCAGCAGAGTGAAGCCAGTGGCTGTGGTCACCGCAAGAGGGACAGCCAACCCGGTCCATAGTGGGGATGGGGGTGGTGGGGGGTCAGGGGAAGTTCATCTGAAGAGGTGGTGTCTGAAAGATGAACAAGGACTAGAGGGGCATGGGCTTGCGGGTGGAGGAAGAATGTTCTAGGCAGTAAGAAGGCGTGAGAGGCAGAGAGAGCAGGGCATGCAGGAAACCCAAAGAAGTTCAGTTGGGCCAGAGGAGAAGCAGGAATGAGGAGTTGATAAGTGGGGAGGCTGGAGGAGGAGGCGAGGGACTCTAAGGACACAATGCAGGGGATACACAGACTCACCAAAGCACCCGCTACGATGATGAGATCTGAGATCTGAAGCTCAGATGCCCAGCAATTGGGTCCTGGTGACATCAATATCACAAAAACACTGCACAGCTATAAAAGGGGCTGTGGAGGGATATTTATTGGCACAAAAGGATGTTTATACTGTCAAATAAAATCAGGATGGGGCACCTTGGTGGCTCAGTCAGCTAAGTGTCTAACTCTTGGTTTCAGCTCAGGTTATGACCTCGAGAGGTTCATGAGTTCAAGCCCCACATCAGGCTCTGTGCTAACAGTGTGGAGCCTCCTTGGGATTTATCTCTCCCTCTCACTCTGCCCTTCCCCCAGCTTGTTCTCCCTCTCTCTCTCTCTTTCTCTCTTTCTCTCTCTCTCTCTTTCTCTAAAAATAAGCAAACATAAAAAATTTCACGATATAAATAGTATGTATAGTATGGTCTAATTTTTATTTTAAAAATTATACAAAGATTCTGCGAAAAAATGTGTATCAACAGTTACTGGGATTGGGAGTAAATGTCATTCTTCCCTTTTTACTCAATTTCTGTCCCTCCTGTAGTTTATCTGTGTGCAGGGACTGCTAGCGTGGTAAAGAAGTGAGAGTTATAAGACATAAAATCACTTGTAAGCTTAAAACCTTTAGCACCGCGAAAATCCTAGTCTCCGTGTTAAAATCATGAATGAATTCAACATTGACTTGAAGTTGGTGTAAATACAACCGACGAGGGTATCAGTTCTGACGCGTAGGGGCTTCAAGAACCGCAGGCTTGCAGGAGCGCTCACACCGTGCGCCCACGCACCATGCCGCTCCCAGCCACAGGCAGCACCAGGGACTTCTCCACTTCTCCCTCTGCCCCCTTCTTGGTCTTTGTGTCCTAAAGCTACATTCTCCAGTTTCGTGTCCGATGATTCTTTTTGTTCTTTTTTAAAACAGCTTTATTGAGGTATAATTAATATATACAAACACTGCATATATTTGATGTATGTAATTTGATGACTTTGGACAGACGCATCCACCCGTGAAACCATCCATCACAGTCAAGGTGATAGACATACCCGTCACCTCCGAAAGTTTCCTTGTGCCTCCTTGTGGTTTGTGTGTGAGTGTGTACGTGTGTGTGTGGTAATCGTACTGAACACGAGATCTACCCTCTTCATAAGATTTTAAGTCCCAGTGCAGTGTGGTAAGCTATAGACACTATATCACACAGCATATCTCTAGAGCTTACTCATTTTGTATAACTGAACCTTATGCTCATTGAAGGATTTGCACACATGTAGGCTCATACCTTTGCACTAAAGTTTATTCAAGGCCTTTTGGATGCCAGTGAGTCACGCAGCTTTGTCCAGGAAACGGGCCTCTTCCACTTAGCCTAGGAGGGTGGCCCACTTTGGGAGGTGCGGCACCCACATCTAGCATTGTGAGTGTATACCAGTGCCTTATGAAGGCTTGCACGGCTGAGGGCAGAGAAGCAGAAGCGTGTGATGGACTTGTTATCTCCTTTGATACCAGTCCATGTGTTAGTTAGCACGTTTCCTTTTGGCCGTGATGCTTGTAATCTACAACCATTTGGTGCTCAGTTCTTAGAGCGTAAGCGTTACCACTTAGAATCAACACTTTGAGCTCCACCTTCCCCTTGGATGGGGCACTTCCTCGGCCACGTGGCCCCTCTGCCTAGAGCAGATCCTCTCTTTTCTGTCCCTCAAATGCTGTGCTCATGGCGACACTTTCACCAAAAATGTCTTCTCCATACCGCTTTTGGTCTATCCACGTGCTACCGATCTGTCACGGCCCAGCTCAGGTGTCCCCTTGGCACAGGGGAACACGTATATAGACTTTGTAACATGTACACAGACTTCAGAGACTGCCCCTGGAAGCCATAGATCCACTTGCGACCTTACCACTCACTAGTTAAGTGATCTCAGAAAACTTACTTCACCTTTAAGAAATTCAGGGTTTTTTTTTTTTCTTTTTCAGTGAGATGTTGTAAGGATTACAATATAGTATAATTTAAGTCCCTTAAATTACCAAGCACTACATGTATTCAACAAGCAGTTACAAAGCACCAAGCATGCCGCTGACATTAAATTAGAC
This sequence comes from Proteles cristata cristata, assembly GCA_017311185.1. Taxonomy (NCBI): domain Eukaryota; kingdom Metazoa; phylum Chordata; class Mammalia; order Carnivora; family Hyaenidae; genus Proteles; species Proteles cristata. The sequence goes on along the minus strand of JAESUZ010004658.1, from coordinate 164,842 downwards.
ATTACCCAAATGCTAGTTTTAGTATAACACTCAATTATCAATAATCATCTTCCAGGGAACTTTGCAAATAGCATTCTGCTTTGTGCTTCTCATTCACCTGTGGATGTCTCGTTAATTCTTTTGTATTTTATAAGTTAATTCTTTTGCATTACCAAATATTTATCAGATTCCTACTGCAAGCCTGGTGGCGATTAAAAGGATGAGCAGGAAGCTGACTTCCTCCAGTTTCATGGATGCAAAGGGGACCTTTTGAAAGCTTTAAGCAAGGCAGTGATTTGATAAGATTTGTGTCTTTAAACATACCGTGTTTCTTCCAGTTAGTTGAAACTTTCTTCCCTCCTTTACTGGCGGAGCCTTGCCGTTCTTTATTTCTCAAATTGGAGGTCACCTCCTCCAGGGATACTTCCCTGACTTCCAACTCTGGGTTTCGTGCCCTCAACATGCCCCCTCTGTGCCCCAATGGCTCTCATCATGCTGGCTGTAATTGTCTGGTTTCTTGTCCATATGTTCCTAGACCGTGAGCTTCATGAGGCTGACAGAGCCCATCCCTGTATTTCCTTACATGTATCCCCCGTGTCCAGCCAGAGCAGAGTAAGTGCTCAGTAAGTATTTGTTGGAAACATAGCAACCCTGGAAGAGGGATTCAGGGAAGTCATGGGAACAAGCCAGACTCTAAAAAGGATGAAGCAAGAACAAGATGTGCATCCTGGAGACAGTGATGAGAGATATTTCCTTGGGGAACCCTACTCGAGAAGGGTAGAGCAGAGAAGGCCAACTGCTAGGAGAGGACACAGGAGACTGAGGGGTTGATAGATGGGAGAGACTTAAGCATGTTTAAACATTGATGGGAAGATCCAGAAGGAAGGAGATTAAGATACGGGAGACTGATTTAGTCAAGTATTGCTGCAACCATGCTGCATAATAAACAACCCCCAATCTCCGTGGCTTATGGTGAGAATAAGCATTTGTTTGACTCACTCGTGTGTCTGCATCACGCTGTGTGCAGGTCTAGGTATTCGGGTCCGGTCCATGTGCTTCGAATCCTCCTTGGGCCGTGAGCGACCAGAGCACATTCTCCTGGTGCTGGCAGAGGCGGAAGACGGGGGAACACGCATTGCTTCTTAAAGCCTGGGCTCAGAACGGCCATGTTATCACTGCTGCACAAAGTCCACTGTCCAAAGTAAGTCCACATGGCAACTTCGATCTCACCATCAATAGGGCAGGGTACAAATAGTCTATCCACAATGCACCATGCAGAAGGCAGCCCAGGGAGGATTGTGAGCAGATAATAGAGAGGCGTGTATAGCCCAGAGCAGGGAGGGTGTGGAAATAATGGGCAAGCTGGGTAACCTGAGGACTGAGGACGGCAAGAGAATAAAATATTGGCAATAGAGAAGTTCAGATGATAAGCCGTGGAGTCCAGGCTACATCGAGAAAGGTGGCAAGTAAGTGGAGGCTTATAGGGTGAGTGTGTGGCCACAAGTGTGCTGATGGGGCCAAAGCCGGGAAGGGGCAGGTGCAGAGATCAGAAGGCCAAGTCTGAGTGAACGTTTGTGGTGGAGCTGTGCGAGCTGCTGACCGGCCCAGGCTGTGGCAGTCAAGGCTGTAGTTGAGAGGAGATAACCGACACCCGCTTGGGCTGAGCCATCCGGGCACCGGGAGGCAGGTGATGAGAGCACCCAGCATCACAAGGGAACTAGGGACAGAAGGAGCTGTGAGGCAGGATGTCTCGGCGTCTTGGAGAAGACAGGGGGACAGTGGGAGAAGACAGCATCTGGGAGCACGGAGAATGCCGTCCCCAGCTCCGGACGGAGATACTTCTGGGTTGTGGAAGAAACAGCAATTCCTTTTTTTTTTATTTTTTTATTTTTTTTTAAATGTTTTTATTTCTAGGATAGAGAGAGACAGCGTGAGCAGGGGAGGGTCAGAGAGAGAGGGAGTCACAGACTGAAACAGGCTCCAGGCTCTGAGCTGGCAGTCAGCACAGAGCCCGACGCGGGGCTCGAACCCACAAACCGCGAGATCATGACCTAAGCGAAAGTCGGACGCTTAACCGACCAAGCCACCCAGGCGCCCCAGAAACAGCAATTCCTGATGGAGAAGCATTTGGGGAAAGAGCCAAGTTCCTGTTAAGTTGGAAAGAGAAGAGACATTCGAATGATGAGGGAACAGGAAAGTTTGTTTACTGGAGTAGATTCTACAGGAAGCCATGGGGGTTACTTTGCTGCAGAGGGAGCCCAAGGTAGGGGAGAGGGGAGACCCACTCGAGGCAAAAACAGTGTGGAGGAGAGGTATGTCTTTCTGTCCATCTGCTGGGGAAAGAAGGTGCCACATGCTTCTGAAAAGAGGGCATCCAAAGCCAGGAGAGATTGTTCCTAGGATTCTCATCATGGGGGAGAAATAAAAGATGTCCCTGGAGGGTGAGCAGCCCTAACTCGTTAGAAAAGCACTAGGCCCTTAAGAAATATTTAATAGGGGCGCCTGGTGGCTCAGCAGGTTAAACATCTGACTTCAGCTCAGGCCATGATCTCACGTTTCGTGGGTTTGAGCCCCGCGTTGGGCTCTGTGCTGACAGCTAGCCCAGAGCCTGGAGCCTGCTTCAGATTCTGTGTCTCCTCTCCCTCTGACTCTTCTCTGTTCATGCTCTGTCTATCTGTCTCTAAAAAATAAATAAAACATTAGAAATTTTTAAAAAAAGGAAATGCTTAATAAAATGAATGCATGTAAAACAAACAGGCCGATACTGGATCCGGGAGCCACCTTCTCCTCTATTAGAAAGGGCAGTGGCTTTAACCTTCTGCTCCAGGCGAGGAAAAGGGCCCATAGCCTGCTGTGCCACAGCAAAGTGACCCTGATTGCTTCCAAAGTTTGGAAATTCTCTGCCCAGAAATTTCAAAACCTTTGGCTATGGGTTTTGATTTCTCACTAACCTTTACAAGGCATACATACCTTGATGATTAAATTACACATGTTCTTTACCAGGTCATCTTCTCCAATTAAGATGATAATTATCTTGCATGTTTTACCAGGTATTTACCAGTCTCTCTATGAAAAGGAACTTAATGTAAACAATGAGGACATGTAATCACATTAACAAGGGGGAGCCCATGGGGAGGATTTGTAATGTCCAGCTGTAGACCAGAGAGGAATGGGACTTCACAGTAAACACAGACCCAGTCCTGACTGCCACAGATCCAATGGCACTTGAAGGAGAAAATGGGCCAGATGGGAGTTTTCTAAGACTTTGAGCAAACTGGGCACTTTCTACCTTGGCAGGCGTGTGCACCAGCGTGAGCAGTAGGCCTTGAGAGCACGATGGCCGATGACGGTAACCACTTCCATTACTACTACTATTCGTGGGGTGCTTATTGTGTGTAAGGCGCTGTGCCAAGGGCTCTACACCCATTATGCTAATTCATACTTCCTGACACTGTGGAGGTAAGCATCGTGCTCAACTGCATTTTATTGACGAAGCAATTGGACCTCAAAGTTGGACGGTGACTTGCCTAAGGTCACACGGCTGGTCAGGAGCTGAGACTTGGATCTCTGAGAAGAGGCATGCCCCTCCACAGGGCAGAGAGGTTCTGGCTACAGGGGCACCTGCCACAAAAATGGCCTGGGTCAAGGGCAGCAGCTCCATGTCACATGTACTGCCTGGCACTCTCTCCAGTTCTCCCCGTGCCAGACATTTCTGATTTATCACGAGACTCTCTCCCACGGAGTGCAGAGGTGGCCTCATAGACTTCCTTCACCGTAGCACTCCAGGCAGCCACTAAATCATTTCTGAACTGGTACGTGAGATGAAGTTTCTTTGCCATCCTTGGCATAGATGCTCCGTGAAAACGTGAGTGACAAAGCACCGGGCATGGGCTTTGGGGGACCCAGCTTTGAATCCTGGTTCTCTTTCTTCCAGCAATTCTAGGGCCCATTTCACCATCTGTGAATTCTGAGGGTTGTGAAGATCAAATGAAATGCCAGTGTGTGAATGGCCATGCTTATAGCAGGGTGAGGCCCGGGGAAGGGTCTGCTTCCTTCTTTCACAAATGGTGGTTGACACATTTAGACTTGTCTCAGGGGCAAGGATGGGTTCTTAAAGTCTTAGAAAACTCCCTGTGGAGAAAGACAATGACAGAGTGGCCTGGATCCCAGGGAACACATGAGGAATCTCAAGGTCTAGGGGCAAGGTAACAAGTGACAGATATGTCAAAGGGCAGCCTCGTCAGGTCTGGAGAGAGGCCCCATGGAATAGAGAGGCAAGGAAACCAATCCTGGAGGCAACAGACAGCCCCTGGGCCAGGCCCAGCCTGGCTCCTATCCAAACCTGTACTAGACAAGGTGGCCTGAGGTGAGACTTCAATAACCCTGGGATGAAGCATGTATGCTAGACAAACAGGATGTGTCTTGCTTGGCCTTTTCGTTATTTTCCATTTGGGCTGTGTTTGATTTTCTTCTAGGTTTTTAAAGTTGCAAAATACCAACTTATTGATCAGAGAAGAGAGGGGTCTGTCCACACTGAAAAGGAAGGTAGTGGGGGTCGAGTGGCCTGTGCCAAGAGTCCTGAGGATGATGGCCATCCTGGCAGACATTAGGGGAGAGCCATGGAGCTGGAGAAGTCGGGGTGGGGGGACAGTCATTGGTAGACTCCAAGGGCTTCTCCTGCCTTTAAGTTCAGTCTCCTGTCAGATTTAAGTAGACTGCTGTATATCCCTCTTGAGTCTCAGTGTCTTGTTATCTCCTTTACCCCCTTCAGGTGAGACCTTGAGTTGATGGAGGTGGATGAGGTCTAGAACCCCCAGAAGGAGAGTTTGGCAAGGCAAGGATCCCAGCTCAGAGCACCAGAAAGAAGGAAACCATTGTTCGGAACTAGGTCTCAGCTTAGGGTGAGTGTGTGAGGTTGTTCTGATGGGAGGATCGGAGGTTTTCCTGGGCTACCTCGAGTCAGTATGTGTATGTGTGTTTGGGTTGAGGGAAGGAGTGTTATAAAGAAGAACATGGAAATAGAGCAATTAGAAATCCCAACCACATATTCAAGCCTCATGGATACCAAGGAGGGTTTAACAACCAGGCTTTGCACGAAGAACAGCAACTGAGGTCATGCTGGATTTTTCAGAGCTAGGGGTTACAAGACTGGGCTAAACCCAAGCAAGTCCAGGGATCAAGTCACCTTTGCTCCAAGGTTTTTGACTCTGCAAGTCTGCTGCTTTGTGTTTATCTGCTTCTTGGGCTGTGGACCAGCCCTCTCACTCTACTCCTATCTTTGATTGACTTATAATTTAGTTCACTCGTAAATGTCACTTCCTCGTGGTTGCTTGTGGTCTTTGCCTCCCCCGGTCTCCCTCTGCGTCAGCTTCTGCCCACAATGTCAGCTGAAAACCTCACTCCAGACCATGTCATTGTCCAAATTCCTAACAGAGACAATCTGATTGCTTTAGCGCATCCCAATAGTCTCAGTTGAGAAAGAACCTTTTAAGTTACGTGACCTCATGGATTGGCTGCTCTGGGACCCAATGAAATGAACGGTTTCCCATTGGAGGCGGCCTGTGACCGTATCACTGTACATCTGGTATGTGTCCCCTGTGTCCAGACTGGAGGCTCCCAGAGAGCAAGGCCTGGACACTGGGCAGTGCTCCATCTTGAGACTTCCTCCTCCCTCCTATGTCCGTCAGGATGGTCCTGAGCACTGGCCGTGGGAGCTGAGTCTAACAATGGGGGTCCAGTGGCCCCATGTATGGAGAGCAGAGGGAGGTAGAGCCCTAAGGCCAGGCAGCCTCAGACACCACTCATCAGCTGAGGTCCCCTCCAGTCTTTATTTGCATCTAGATGTCTAGACAGGCAGACTGGCTACCACTGGACGGCATCTTACCAATTTTACTTTGTACAGTGACAGATGGAGACTTTCCCTCCTACAAGAAAGAGGTTTAAAAAATATCCTAGAGCCTTTAGTGAGGCAGGAAACTTCCTCCCCCCACACTGGGTTATACTGCCTTTCAAGTGCACAGCTGGTCTGGGTCTAATTTCTGTCCGGATTGCCACACGCTGGTCAGCGAGCAGCACTCAGGCCCAAGCGGCATGGCTCATGTCTCCAGCATGCCCATCCAGCTCCCACAGAGTCTGTGTAGTCTGAGAGGGCTGGGCAGCTGGTTACTGCAATGCCGTGCGCTTGGCTTGCGAGGTGAATGCAGCCAGGGAAAGTAAGCTAGGAGGAGACACTTGGTGTGAGCCACAAGCTCCAATACCTTGGGCTGTGGATTGTCCTGGGCTGATGTTGGAGCCTGCAGACCCCCTTTGAGGCCAACCTCGCCGCAGCTCGGGGCATCCCCTCTGAGGCCTTTTTGGGAGCTCTAAGCCCGTTATGTGTCAGGGTCCTTAGTCGTGGGCAACAGAAACAGACCCTGGCTAGCTTACCAGGTGAGGAAATTGAGTGAGGACAATGGTGAGGCTCCCAGAGCAAGGACTGGGAAGACGGTGGTCACCTAGGCAGCTGCAGTGACAGGAAGGAGCCACAAGTGTCTCTTAGCAGGAGCTGTCCGACCAAGGCACGTGAACAGCCACTGCAGGGCACCCCGGTCACTTCATGAAGGACTCCTAGAGATCTTACACTGTGAAGCCACAGCTCCAGGGGCAAAGCTGAGACGACAGCATCCAGGTCACATGCTCGTGCCCTGCCTGCCGGGGGAGGGGGAGAGGAAAGACCCCTCCTTCGGGCCGAGGAGTGAGCCCCAGGGGTGGGAATCACATGGGAGATTCTCTGAAAGGGAAAGCAGGATTAATGGTAGACAGCCAAAAATGGAGCCAAATTCTTCCACCGCCTTGAAGCTACCCACTTGAGTCGGTTTGAACTGCTTGTTACTGTACGGAGCATTCCAACACGCTTAGCGTTGTTTGGTCCTGGGGCGGGGCGGGGGCGGGGCGGGGGCCCCTGGTTCTCATGCCTAACTATGGCTGGGTTCACCTGTCCCGTCTTGCTCTCCACAGCACCTGCCCTGAATCCTGGATTTGTACTTTGGGTCCCTTCCAGGCTGAGTCTCAGCAGGAGACAGATGACACGCTCCATGGGGTAATTTGAGAAGAGATTATTTAGTAAAGAAGGGGGCCACAAAAATGGAGGTAAGGCTAGAGAAACCAGAGAGAATAACACAGCCTCACAGAACTAGAGATAATGGGACTCCATTATCACTTGGGGAGACTGAAGAGGCCAAGGGATGGGGCAGTTACCTGGAGGGAGACAGACAGACAGAGCTGGGCAACCGACCAGAACACAGCTAGCTGAGCTGGGCCTGGGAAGAGCAGTGGGGGGGCGGGGGGGGGCAGGTCTGTAGGTCAAGAAGCAGTGTGGGCATGGCCTTGGACATGAACCTGGAACATGCCTCTAACAAGCAATTCCAAAGTATGAGGAAGATGCCTCTGCTTGAAAGTAAGCAGAGAAAGGGGTTTCTTTAAACCCATCCCTCAGTTTGGTCCTGCAGCAGGACTGAAGTCCATGGCAATTTCTCTCCCTTCTGCCCGGGACGCCTCCCTCACTGGAAGAAGGGGCAGGTGCCATTTTGTCTTTCTCCGGCCTTATCAAGGGCTTGCCTTAAATTGCTTCGCAGCAACCCAGCTCCCCCATGGCTCTCCAAATCTGTGGGCAGAGCTACCTGTCATCAGATCTGCCAGAGCCTAGGTGACAGACTTGGGGACCCTCTATGAGACCTCAGAGAGGCACCGCAGTCCTTCCCAATAGCCCTGTTCCCTTCCTCCCAGGTGGACCCCCAAATACTTAGTTTCTATAACTGTAATAATAGTTCTCCCTCTGAAAACCTTACCCACTATTTATGCCTCATTATCATGAGGCACAATAATGATGTATAAAATGCTAAATGTGTCGGGTTAACTGAGTTCATAGTCTTGTTTCATTACAACAGCAAACTGGCTTGCTATACCGTTAGTATTAACCCTGTCTGGGCCTCGGCTCCTCATATGCAAAAGGAAGGATATTGATTAGATGAGGGCCTTGCCACCCGGCTGATGCTCAGAACCACTGGCTGTAGGTTTAGAAATACAGAACCCTAATCCCTGCCCCCTGTGTTCTGACCTAGTAGATCAAATCTGTATTTTTCTCTCTGTTTCCCAGATGTTTCTCTGGCATCCAATTCAAGGACTGACATTTGGGAAACTGGAGCAAGTAATCTCTGTGACCCTCTCTAAAACTCATTTATTCATTCATTCTTCCTAGACTTCAGGATGGATGTTAGCAGAGATGAGGGTGGACAGAGGCAAGGGACAGGTACGGCCAACTTCTAATTCTCTTTAACAGGATTAGAATTCATCTCGAAGACAATAGGAAGGCCTTGGGGGGGATCTGACACAATCAGATCTATGTGTTAGAAACAGCATCTTTGTGCAGTGTGGAAAATGGGCTGGAGATGGGAGGCCCGGAAAAGGCTTTGGTCACAATCTGCCTGAGATGAGGGTGGTGACCTGGATCGGAACGGTGGCAGCAAGTGAACAGATTTGGGTGGCATGCAGAACGTGGGATGGATAGGACTCTGATTTCTTTTTTCTTTCACATCTGGGATGTAGGGGTTACTGCCTTTTGGCTCTGTAACGCTCTGTCCATTCCTAAGCTGGAGGACTCCTCAACCACACACTCCCATTGTATGGCTCTCGGTCAGCTCGATGACAAGCAGGTGCGCCAGATTTTGACTCAAGAGCTGGTGACTCAGAGGCAGGGAGAGCGAGTGGAGCATCCATTCTAGAGGCTGCACAAGGAGCCACAACTTTCAGCGTCACAGAGAGCCAGGGGGATGCCGGTGTCTGAGGCCAGTAGCGGTGGCCGAGCTATCAGGTGGCCTGTGTTTACCTGCACTAACTGAGTTCTCCCTGCACTGCTGGGTGGGCTTGATTTCAGCTGAAGGCCTAACAGCATCCAGCTTTTTGTTCCCGTCTGCTTCGCAAGCCTGTTTCTCTCCCCCGTGGTGCTGTGAGCTAGTACAATATTTTTGATGAATTCCTTTCCTGCTTAAACTGCCCGAATTGTTTGTTTCTTACGTCCACGTCACCTGCCCGGTACCCTGACTGTATCAGGGGCAGGGAGAGCACGAGCAGCTGGGTGTAGTCCTCAGCCACGGCAAACACATACAGAGGCGCAGGCTGGCTCAGAGACTAAAAATACCTCGGCTCCTGATTCGCTCATCCTCAACGTAGAAAGCTCGGATTGGGTTTTTCCTCACTATCGAAAGCTTTCTCTGGACGGCACAACTCCACTCTCAAAACCCGAGAGCGGTTTTGTACCCAAGTAGAAATGAGAGACCTGAGTAGCAGGGTCCTTGCATTTGCAAACTACCGTAAAGCTATCATCCTGATTTCGTTGTCTGTTCCCATCTTCTGGGAGGGAGGGGGCTTTAACAACCCTCTCTGGGGTTCTCTGAAATTAATGATATTCTCGACATCGCAAGGCTACTGGAAGGTAAATGAGACCGCTGATGAGAAATATCTACAGAAAAGGCTTACGAAATAGGAGGCAATACTGATCATGTTACCCCTATACAACTTCGCAAGTTACATATAGATGGATTGCTTCCTAAGTTCCGTCACTTTCCCACCTATCTACCTGGAAATTTCCATGTGATTTGATTTTGTTTTCACACATATAGCAACTGCAGTGGCCACAAGGTTTCTAGATTTTCTATCGTAGTCAAATTCACATCAAATAATTGACCATCTTAACCCTTCTGTAGTGTAGTGTGTGTAGTTCAATGACATTACGTACGTTCAGTGTTGTGCAAGCATCCACCCACGAACTGTTTCATCTCCCCCGTTCGAAACTCTCTACCTTTTAGACACAAACACCCTATTTCCCTTTCCTTCCAGCCCCTGACAACCACCTTCCACTCTGACTTCTTTAGGAACCTTACATAAGTGGAATCACGCAGTATATCTCCTTTTGTGACCAGATTATTTAGCGTAATGCCTTCAAGTTTCAGGTGTCCTGTAGCCTGGGACAGGATTGCAATGCCTCTGAGAACAACTGTCCTGAGTCAGAGGAGGTGCGGGACAAAACCAGAATACACTCACCCTTTTTCCACTTTTTTCTCTCCAAGTGCTGAAAACCTGCACTTTGTAGCCAGGCTAATTTATTCCCTTGTACGTCCAGACCCCATATTTGTTATCCATTCCCCATTCAGTGGACACTTGGGTTGCTGTACCTTTTGGCTCCTATGAATAATGCTACGATGAATGTGGGTGGTACAAATAAATGTGTATTTTTATGACCTCTTCCCATCAAGCAATTAAATACGTTTATAAGAGTGGATATTTACACTCTAATTTATCTGTTTTGTAATTCTGAAGAATATAGAATAGACTTTCTTAAAGGGGGTTGCACTTGTATTCTTCACTGTTCCGAAATAGGAGGAGGCAAAGAATATCCATTAAGGTCCACTTTACGTGGATGTGGGAAAGCTTCGAGTGGGGAAATCATCCTCTGCATGAATACACATGCAGATATTAGCACACGGGTAATTTCCCTCTGCCCTCCGGCCACGGTCAGAGTACCCAGAACCTCTGTCCTTTTAAAAGGACCTCTCCCTGGGGCACCTGGGTGGTTCAGGTGGTTAAGTGTCTGAGTCTTGACTTCGGCTCCGGTCATGATCCCAGGGTCATGGGATCAAGCCCCAGGTTGGGCTCTACACTGAGTATGGAGCCTGCTTTCTCTTTCTCTCTCTCTCTTTCAATAAATAAATAAATAAAATTATTTTTAAAAAATAGAAGGATTGTCTCCTTCCTCACCCCGTCCTCAGGCACTGGGCTCCCTTCACTAGATCACGCTGATGTGGGACGGTGGCCTCCCAGGGACATGAGTGACCAAGACTTCCGCACCTCCCCGAGGTTGAGGTTTTCGGCACTTAAAGAGAAATAATAAAGCATAAAAAGGACGTGTTTATTTTCTCTTTGCCCCACCTCCTCTGACCCAGAAAGACTGCCACCTTATTGTCCTCAGAGTCATTTGCAAATGGATAGGATCTACATGACAAAAGAGAGAAGGAAAAAAATCAGTCTTCATTGATGAGGTGGGTTAAGGAATCTAGAATTGGAACACTGGGTGTCTGCGCCTCCTCCATCTGCAGTTTCCTGTAAGAGGAGAAAGTGGGCAGAATGTATCGAGCCCCACGATGTATTGGTTGCGGCTCCCCCTTGGTCTTCATGATAACACCGCAGTATGGATCTCCATGCCCACTTTACTGCTGAGGACACTGAGGCTCAGAGATATTGAGAACTTTCTCGAGGGTGTTAGGACATGAACGAAGTCCCGTGTGACTCCAATTCTGCTTTGCTTCTGACCCCCCTCTGCCCCTCTCTGTCCCATCATGGCATTTCCTTTCTTTTCTGTGGAAGAGGGGCTGTGCCAGTCTGTGGGTGCATCAGAATTTGACAGAGGCCAGTAAGGAGCTCTCCTTCTAAGCTCTAGCCATGCCTCATTCTCTACCTAAGAGGCAGCTCTTGGAGCACGAGAGAAAGTTCTAGATCCTCCTCATTCTCTGTTGGCTCTGTTTTTTTGTTTCCTCGTCATCATGGCCAACAAAACCACCACCATCTTCTGCTCCTAACACCCATTAGTAACCATTTGCTTACCACTTCCAACAATAAAAAGGTACAAATAAAGGTAGCACATCAGGGAGAACTTCTGGACTCTGAGGCTCTGGGACATATGGATGAGAAAGTCACAGAGGCTCTTGAGTCACTCTTTCCAGGAAAGCTTTAAGGGAAAGGGCCACCCTGCCTGGCCTACTGTGGCTGGGTACAGTGCTGCCCAGAGGCAGGGGAGGCTGGTGATGACCTCCAGAGGGCCCTGGCAGCCTGGGAAGTGAGGGGGGGGCGGGGGGGAGTTGGGGGGGGCTGTGAGTCGCCTGCCGCTTGGCCGCAGATGTTCACTGTCATCAATCACTCAGTGCATCTGTTTGCTGTGCTGCTTGTTTAAAGAGCGAGGCGTTTGCTAATTGAAAACTAAAAGATCCATCCGTCTCACTCACAGCCAGCGTGAAATCCACTCAGCCGTGCAAGATTGGGGTAAAAGCGGCAGCACAGCGCTACGGTGCCCTTGGGTTGGCACACCCCGTGGAGGTCATGTTTCTCCCCTTCTCGCTCCTGAGTGAGCGAGGCCACCGCAGAGCAGCCAGGGGGTACCCATATTACAGTTTGTCTCACACTTCCTCATCTATTATCCTCAATGCCGCCCACAGAGAACCGTATTCCTAGCTCCAATTTAAAGATGGAGAAACTGAGGCTCAGAGATAGCAAACTACATAGCCAAAGTCACACAACTGGTACGTGACAGGTGCAGGACACCAATCTAGGTCCCCTGACTAATCAGGAGAAGGGTGGCTGTCCACTGGGTGACTCTGTCCCGGGACCGAAATAGAGGTGCTGAGCTGGAAGGCACCAAGTCCTTCCTTAAGTGGATTAAACCTTGAAAAGAAGGGTCTAGGAGTAGACCAGGGGGAACACTGAGATTTCAACAATATCTGCAATGTTTCATTGCTTTAAAAGCAAATAGAGCAAAATGTGGGGATTCCTGATTGCTAAATTATCTTCTCCCTATGAAGACTGCAAAGCGATGGGGGCCAGACCAGATGCCCAAGATAGTACCAAAGGCAGGGGGCAGGGGAAGAGGTGCCATGCGCCCACTCACAGCCTCTCCCCTTCCCCAATTACCTCCAGAGATGGCTGTGTTTGAGCAACGTGCGGGTGTGCACCTCCCAGATGGGGGATTGGCCCAGCCCTGGATCTCTGTGGAATCTGGAACGGCAGTCCAACTCACTGAGCCTCCCTCAGATTCCCCTTCTAGGGTGATGACGGTGGGGGGCCAGGTCCTTCTGTGATCGTGTGGGTCATTGGGAGAATACAAACTTAACCTTTGTGTGCCCAGAGTGGCTTGGCTCCCACAGCAGTGGACTGACTCCCTGCTCTGTGCAGTCAGTTCTTTACCCAGGGGGTTCCTCCTCCTGTCATGTTGTGCTGCCTTCTCCCGGGTGGGAACTGGCATTGCTTCCTGGGTGCCAGTCCCCATGAAGTCTCCCTTGTTTGTGCTCCACGGCCCCTGGTTAAGCCACGGTGCTGTGGTGCTATGCTATGTCCCAGGTGTTTCCTAGAGGTCTCCACCGCACAGAGACAACAGAGGCCTGGTTTGATTCCTCTCGGAGACCTCGGGATCCGGCACAGAACCTGCATTCGGAAGGCAGTCCAAAACTAACTGCTGAAGGCTACCTCCGTTTGTAGTCAAGGGCGAGTTGGAACCCCAGGGACCGACCCCCTTTTGAATTTCCACTTCAGGTCAACTCCAAGCAGGCTTCCCCCTGACAGAGTCAAGCAACAGAACTGACCACAGGGGTTCCAAGATCAGAGGTCTGTGAACGCCCCCTGGATGGCTCCTCCTTACGCGACTCCCTGGATGGGCTGTGCCTCCTCCAACCTTTATCCTCTGACTTCTCCGAGGGAAATAGCAGACAACGAGGATGCTTGGTCACCTGCAGCCCTGAATATACAGGGTGTCACTCACTTTGGGGGTCTGGGGAGGCCGCACTGGGCAGTGGATCGCTCACTTCCCGCCTCAGCAACCACCTGCACCAGAGCCAGGGCGGACCGCCACCTCTGCCGGCTCGCTGCTCACGGCAGGCTGGGGCGCAGCGAGCCCGCACAGCCGCGCGCAGAGTGGCGGGGCGGGGCCTGTCCCGGGGGCGGGGCCCCAGGGCGCCCCGTGGGCCAGGGCGGCCCCGCCCCCTCCCTCCTCCCGCGCTCCGCTGCTCCCGCGCCGCGAAGCCGTCCAGCCTCAGTGCCGGAACCGGCCGCCTCCCGCGCGCACCGCGCCGCCTCCGCGCCTGGTCCCTGCGCTGCACGCCCGCCCCGCGCCCGGCCCCGCCCCGCCCCGCCCCGCGGCCGGTCCCCTGCTCCCCGCGGGCCGGCGCCGGCCAAGCGGCTGCCCGCCGGGGCTCTGAACGGCGCGGCGGGGCCGGGAGCCAGGGACCCGCCAAGGAGAGCGGCGGCCCGGACGGCTGCCAGTGGGGCGGCCGCGCGTGGATGCGGCGGGAGCCGGAAGCCTCGAGCAGCCGGCGCCGTCTCTGCCCCCGGGCGCCCTATGGCTTGAAGGTAAGCGCGCGCAGGACGGAGCGACGGGCGGCCGGAGGCCGAGGCGGGTCGCAGGGACAGGAGGAGGGAGCTCGGAGGGCGGCGCGACCGGGACCAGAAGTTTGTCCGGCCAATCTGGCGCCGTCTGCCTGGGACCGACCCGCCCGCGGTCAGGCTCTCCACCGACTCTCCGTGGGGCCGCCAGCCCAGGGGGGGCAGGAACACAGCGGCCGTCGTGCCCTCTGACTCCCTCTCGGCATCCCCTGCGTGGCCCGGGCGGGAATCCGCGCTCCGGGCGTTAGCGGGCGGTGCCGGGGCAGCCTCCCCGCGGAGCGCGCAGCGCGCGGCGCGCAGCGGAGCCGGGGCCTCGCAGGGCGGCCGGCCCCCGACGATCTCGGGGTGGGGGGGGGCACTTCTGCCCCGCACCCAAGTCCGGGACCCCAGGGCGCGCGGCCAGAGTTTCCGACCTCCAGGGAGAGAGAAGGGTTGTTCTTGGCAAGTCTGGATGTGCGCGGCCTGAGACTTTTCGGTTTGTAAGGACGGAAGGCAAGGCCGAGCCTGCCCCGCCTCGCCCACTCCCGGTGGTGCCGCTGTCCTTGGTCCTGAATTTACGTTCTTCCTCGCCATCTCTGCGTTTGAGATCCAATCTAGGAGGCAGGCTGAGGTTTCAGACTCACCTCCACCTGGGGAATGGGGGTGATGTTCGGGGCAGTAGCGGAGGGTGACTGTTCAACTCTGGAATGGACCAAGAGGCTCGACAGAGCTGTGTGCGGAAACAAGAGGCAGCTCTAAGAGCCAGACAGAGCGGGTCCCCATCCCTGTCTGCGCGGGCAGCCTGTGAGTGGTTCCTCTTGAAGAGCAGAGGTAAGAGAGTGCGTGTGCGTCTACACAGCAGGCTTCGCCAGGGACAGGGACGCAAGTCGCAGCACCGCAGCTCAGTGGGGACAGGCCCTTGCTCGCAGCCACAGGGAAGCTGTTTGAGAGAGTGAAGTTGCCCCGCTACTTTATGTGATGGGGGCTCCCGAAGTTGGTGAGGTACAAGGCACTTCGTGGATCTCTCTCCAATTCCTTCTGCAGATCCAATCATTTCTGGATTTTGACCAGGATGTAAATCTTTCAGATTAATCCTCGCTCCTTCCCAGGAACTAGGTGATCCGTGATTCTTACCACCCCTCCACCCCGTGCAAATATTCTGCTTATCCCTGATTCATCCTGCGGCATTAGGACCACTTAAAAAAGAAATAATTCTTCTCATGTTTCTCTCTGTTGCTGTTGATGAGGGTGGGCAGAGAGAGAGAGAGAGGCCTTGATGAATGTGACCAATTGCAAGAGAACTAGTGGGCTGGTTTACTGGGTACCAGCCTCCTGCCTTTGACTTCTTTGCTTAGTGTTCAGGATTCCCAGCATATGGGGGGGGGGGGGAGGGGGAGTGGGAATGATGCCGGCTCTGAAATCAGACATCAGGTAGGGAAGAGATTTGAGAGGGTTAGACATAGATCGAAGGGAGAGCCATGATAACCCCAACCTTGGTCTCTTGAAGAACATTTTGAGTTCCTTCTACTTTCCTTGCACAACCTGGGGATGAAAGATGCTTGGAAAATGGGAGATTCTGATTTGTTGTAGAGGTCTGGGGCAGCATTTCTCCAAAGGTTGTTTTCTGTTTTAATGAACTCCCTGCCTCTGAATCACCTGGAAAGCTGGTTAAAAATGGAATTTTTTTCTTCTCTGAAGAGCTGCTGAATGAGAATCTCAAGCTGAGACCCAGGAATGTATATTTTAACAATATTTCTTGGTGATTCATATGTACGCAGGTTAGGAAATCATCTCTCATAAAAGCTCATACTTCTTTGACTAGAGGAAGCATGATTCAGGTCTTCAACTGACCCCTCTGCCTCCTTCAGTTTATCATGTTAAATTCTTCAGGTCTGACATTGTTGGTGGAGGGGCCATCCCCCAGATTCAATCTTTTTGCTGAAATCAAGGATGCAGCCCAATCTCCTCTCTGCCAAGATCTTCCTGGCTTTTTTTTTCTTTCTCTCTAAAACAGATTTTTGGCCTCTAAGAATCACCGATATGACCTGTGTAAATAGTAACTACCCCCTTCTAGGGGCCAACCCACTATGTTCTTCTTGCCCTCCCCTTTTGGGGGAATTACTGTCTTTCATTATGCATGTGCTGTGGTCTGCTAACCCAACTGCTCCTGAAATGCCAAGGAGTGATTAGTTCAGCTTAGCAGCACGTCATGTTCCCCAAGGCTGGTAGTCACTCATGCCCTCCTGGCAGTGACATATTGGCTGTATTGATTTGGTTCCTGTGCTCTATAAGCTAGCAGGTTTGTAGGGGTGAATAAGGCCAGTAAAGATGCTTGTGGGCTAGTCCGTTTTCTACCTTCACCTGAAAGGTTGGATTCTTTCTGTCTAAAACATGCAATAATGTATGGAATTTGAAATTGAAAGAAACCCTCTCTTCCCCTTCCTACCAGAGAAAACAAAGGGAGCTCAGAATCTCATAAAAAAAAAATCTGGTCTCATATTCACTTGGGATTGACAACGTTAGATTGGTCTGAGGTCACTGTTCTGTGGGTAAACACGTGTAAGGGGAAAGTCATGTGGACTTGGCCTAGAAAGAGCTGCCTTCATCTTCCCTGTGAGTGAAAGCCATATATTGGTGTCGAGGAAGTAGCATGGCTGTGAAAATAGCAGTTTGGGTGGGGTGGGGGTTAAGGGTAATGAGACCTCCTTGAACCAATGCTGGTCCTTCTAGTGGCTCATATTTTCTGACTGCCAACCGCCATTTCTCCCTTCCTATGAATCTCCAGCAGTGAAGGTGTTTTAGCCACTGGTAAAGGAGAGGAGAATCAACGTTGAGGTTTTATAATGTCAGAATCCCAAGCCATATCTCCCAGAGTCAGGTTGTCACAGTAACCTGAGATTAGAGGTCTTGGAAATATATTAGCATGGCTGCCTACTGAGTCCCATTTCTGCTGGGACATCGTCACCAGGACTTTAACCCTTTAGATCATTTGGGCCCCTCAGAGGTTATCCTGGATGCTCTTGACTCCTAAACGGGGTAGCTTTTCTCTTAGTCCAGAAACATGGTGTGCCCTCTCCTATTACTGAAGTGCCCCCAGAAAGGAGTGGCATAAGCTTTCTAGTTCCAAGCCATCAAGATGGGGCTTGGTAACCCAAGCTTCTCCATTCGGCTCGGAGCTCTGCATCTAGCTCTGCATCTAGGACATGCTTGAAAGCCATGGGCGGCAGGAGCTGCACAGTGTGGTTCAGCTCCTCAGTAGGAACCCTTCCCTGTTTATAGCCTCTCTGTTAGCTGAACTCCAGCACCATACTTCCCCTCCCTCATCTTCCAGTAGGGCCTCTCATGACCCTGAGAGGACTCCAAGACTTGGCTTTGGGCTTCTGTGCAAGCTCTCCAGCTCTTTGGGTAGCTACGTGCACACCAAGGGTTTGCAGTCTGCCGATTCACCAGCTCTGGGTGAGATTATCTGCAGCCTTTTAAATTACTCTAATAGTGTTAGAAGCCAACATGAATACACCCCTGCCTCTCGATGGTCCTTATCACCATTGTCATTGAAGATTTCTTTCTTTTTTTTTAAACAATAGAATCATATTATTTAAATGCATAGGTGTGGAAAATAGCTTGATTATAGTGTCAGTGCATGTGGGTGGAGGAGTAAAACTACAGGATTCACCACTTGGTTTGTTCCCATTTGGGTCCAAAGAAAGGAGAGCAACGTGCCCTTCTGAGCTGTACATTTCCCCTCTTATTGTCCTTTTCACCTCAATCTGATAAATGGGTTAAATCAACACCCTTGGCAGCTGGGATGGCCCCTGGGAGGGTGTAGCCTCCTCTCTCCCCAGGGGACACGGGAGTGTTTCTCTGCAGAGGAGCGGAGGCTCTTGCTGGCTCTGACTCCAGTGCAGGGAGGAGCCAGAAATGATGCACTGGGGCCTGGGGACTCCCCCTGCCCCTGGGTGGAAGAGGCCATGTTGCTGCAATGTCCCCAACTCAGAGGCCTGGAGGCTTCAGGGCCATCTGAGAGAGTGTGGAGCAGTGTGCGGGGTGACAACCGAGAAGTAAACTCTTGGGGGGGGGGTCCCTGGAAAAGAATGATGTATGTATGTATTAGACATCAGCTTCGTGCAGTCCGGCCGATTTGTTGTAATCTGATGGCACCTGCAGGGATTTTCACGTTTTCCAGGAGACAGGGGAATGCTTTGCTGTCTACAGTGATGGGTAGGGGAAGGAGGGAGGACCCCTGGCTTTCCCTGGAGCACTCTGAGTGATGTCAGCCTGCTCCCAGATAGAGAATGATAAGTGAATCCAGACTCAGCCCCCAGGGGCCCATCAATAGGCCCATAGCCAGCCTGGGCAGACGGCCCTTCCAGGGCGCTGTAGCTCAGCACAGAGCAGCAGCCATGGCCCCAAGGACACGCCCCTGCAGATGTCTGGGAGCCACAGTGAGTCCTGGGGTCTGTCCACTCGTCACCAGCCTCCTTCAAAATGTGCCTGCCCTTCTCATTTCCACCCCCGCCTTGTTGTCATTGTTTGGATTCTAAGTGGCCCAGCAGGGGAAAGGCATTAGAAATGAAATTATTTTTGTTACACGCTGTATAATTGCCTGGTGTCCTTCCTGTTACCGCAGGCGGCGGCAGCATGGGCAATTCCCCGGGAACCCTGGGTCTGGGAAAGTGGCTGACTCACAAGCTGCCTGAGAGGGGCTGCTTTTGACGAGTGGTCCAGCCCACCAGCCCCTCCGCTGCTGGCCTAATCAGCCTAACAGCTAACATCTAGTGTGCACTTGCTGTGTGCAGGGTACTGTGCTGAGCCCTTACATGTGGATTTTGTTTCTGCTCCCCATCTTGCAACAACTCTGTGAAATGGGCACTGTTAGGATTCCCCTCTTTACCGAGGGAGAGGTGTGGGCTTGGAGAGATAAGTGGCTTGCACAAGATCACAGGGCTACTGTGCAGGGTGGAGATTCAAAGCCAGACTGTCTGATGCTATAGTCGCCCTCTCTGACCCATGTCATTGGCATACAGGACAAGAAAGGAAGAACAGGGCTAAGAAGGCACCTTCTTTGCCAAACTGAAGTGACAGCAAGCTTTGCATAGGAGACCAGGAAAAGAGGAGGTCGCCGAGGGAGAAGAATGGACGGAATAGGTTCTTGGGATTCTTCAAGTTGAGGACCGTCCAAGAAGTTCTTCTGTCTTGGGTCTCGCTCCTTAGGGTCAAATACACTGGGAATGAATCTCAACCAGCAATGGGAGTGGAGGAGAGGGAGCGGGAGCAGAAAGAGGCGGAGGCACCAGAGCCTTCTCGCTCGAGGGAGGGCAAGAGAAGGTGAGAAGTCACGGAAGGGCTGGCTTCCCCGGGGAAACGAGGCTGAAACCAGGCACCAGCAGTGCTCATCTCTTTGAGGTGTGCCAAACTGTCGGCAGAGGACACAGCTCCGGCTGCTGCCTCCCTCTGGCCCTTGGTGGTGTCTTCTCACCATACAGGATGAAGACGTGTCACATCTCCAAGACTAAGCTTGAGTTCAGGCCAAGAGGGGAGGAGTGGGATGGCCTGGCGTCCTGCACAGACGTGGAGTAACTGCTTGGTGCTCTTCTGCTAGACCGAGGCCGGAGAGGCCTGGCTTCCCTGGGTAGCGCACTTAATCTGCACATGGGTTTCTTCCCAGACAAAAAACCAAGGAACTTGTACATGCTGCCTGCTACCTTGGAATTCCTAAGGTTCAACAGCACTCCAGGCTCTACTGAAATGACCAGTTAATGGGGCTCACCTCCCAATAAGCTAGAAGACTTCTAGCCTGTGGAGGTGAACCTCACCATGAATTTTATGAATGCCACGTAGCAGTATTTGGTCCCTTATGTAAGCCCTTAAAATACAGCATAGTTAAGCCTTTGGGCTCTGGAGCGAGGTTGCCAGAATTTGGATTCTGACTGCAATACTGCCTAGCTCTTACCTTAGGCAGGTTGGCCGACCTCAGTCAGCCGGGTTCTCATCTGTAAGTGGGGATGTCCATGCCGAGGTGGTTGGGTTGCTGTGATTACTTAAGGCAGTAGATATAAGACATTGGGAAGAGTCTCTGGCAAAAGTAAGCTCTCCATAAATGTTAATTGCAATAACCGTTACTGTAATTATTAAGGGACTGGGAGGGGAGCGTAGCACCTGGGTGGCTCAGTGGATTAAGCCTCTGACTTCGGCTCACATCATGATCTCACGGTTTGTGGGTTCAAGCCCCGCATCAGGCTCTGTGCTGACAGCTTAAACCCTGGAGCCTGCTTCAGATTCTATGTCTCCCTTTCTCTCTGCCCTTCCCCGCTCATGCTGTCTCTCTCAAAAATAAAATAAACATTAAAAAGGTTTTTTAAATACGAAAAAAAAAATTTAAAAAGAAACTGGAGGGGAAGCATTTTCAGCTGCTTTCCTTTTGCACTCACTGAGCTCCTGGTTTTACCTCTCTGAAATGAAGCATGTTTCTGAAGCTTTCACAAAATTCGAGCCTCCATTTCTTTCTTACACTCTCCACTTACCTGCACCACGGTCACGGGCCCTCCCCTGCCGGAAGTTTTTACTCATCCTGAGCAAGAGGAGCCGCTGGCGCTGGTATGTACCCTATGCTGTGCTTCCCACAAGTGTGGCTGCCATCTGTCCTCAGGCAACAGTGTTACGATACCACTGACCGTATTGCCTATGCTGTACCCTTTGTTCTCGTGACTTATTTGTTCCATTACTGCAAGCCTGTGCCTCCCGCTCCCCTTCACCCCTTCTTCCCGTCCCTCCACCCACCTCCCCTCTGGCACCCAGCAGTTTTATACTTGGTTGGAGCCTTCTTGATTGGTTTCGTGACATGGGATGGTGGTGCGCTCTGGCATAGGCTGCTTTTTATAGAAAATCAAAAATAAGGAGAAAATACTGGTGCACAAGAACAAGGAGACTTTCTTTCTTTACCCTGGTTGAGAAGCCCAAAGAATCTCACACTAAGATCCTCAATGCTGCCACAAATACATGCTGTCTGTCTTTTGGGGTCATTAATAACAGAGGCAAATGCCACCCGTGATTTGGATTAAGGACGGGCCTGCCTGAGAAGGGATGTAACTCAGTATTTTCTGGCCCTAGAGCTTTCCGATCCTGAAAGCTACTCCCTTTCTTTGGCTCTTTTCCTTTTCTGTGAATCCTTCACTGGAGAGGACTCTTTCCTAATTGATGCATCTATTTCCGGCCAATTAAAAAGGCTTACTCTTGAGGGAAGGTAGAAGATTTCCAAGGGCATCGTAAGTGTTCCTTTCCCTGGTCATCTTCCTCAGGCCATGGGGGTCATTCCTTTCTTGGACTCTGAGCTTCCTCAGCCCTTATGTTCATCTATGGAAGGATCAATAAGAGAATTGTACTGACAAGCAGGAACGAGCATCTGGTGTCCCAAGCAGAGGATGTCAGGCCCCCCAAAGAAGCAAAGATATTTCCATACACAGCTTTCCTTGGGGAGTGTATATAACTAACTGAAGGCCTGGATTGCTCCGGATGGCCAATGGCACAAAGTCTGCCTTCCAGCCAGCCTTCTCTAGTGAGCTAGAGAGAGCTGGTAGGAGGTGATGAATGCTTTGCATAGATTTGTGTGGTCCCCCATGCATTCTGGATCCTTCCTTAGTTACATTCCATGATGGCCAACCTCCAAGAAGGCACTAAATACTCCCTGCCTCCTGGTATTCATGTTCTTATGTAATCTCCTTCTACATTAAATAGGGAAGGCCGGTGTATCAATAGGATAACGTCTAAATGGCAGATTGTGGCTTCTGAGGCTAGGGCATGATAGGTATTATGATTTCTACCTTATTCTTTCTTGGATCGCTCATTCTGGAGAAAACTGTGTGCCACGTCATGAGGACACTCCAGCATGTTCTGCATGGCAAGGACCTGAGGCCTCCTGCCAAGAGCCATGTGAATGAGCCATCTTGGAAGTAGCTCTTTCTTCTCCAGACAAGTGTCCAAATAACTGTGGCCACGTCCAAGGTCTTCACTGCAACCTTCTGAGAGAGCTGAGCCAGAACCACTCCACAGAGCTGCCTGAATTCCTGACCCACAGAAACTCATTCAGAGAATAAGTCTTTGTTTTTTAGGCTGCCAAGTTTGGGGATAATTTGTTATATAATAGTAGAAAACTACTACACACAATGAAATTATTTTCCGTGAAGTTACTCACAGTTTTCTTCCGCAATGACACAGGAGTCCCTTTGCTATTCGCGTATGGGATGAATTCCTTTTACTGGATTCAAACAGCCTCTAGCAACCTTCAAGGGGCACCTCTGGTTTTGTTCTGAGATTTGAAAGTGCTACCAGCTCACTCAATACAGTCATGAGCCTCTCAGCCCTCTCCTTACCAGAGCACACTGTCGATTTCTGTATTCTGTCTCCTGTACTCACCCTTCCCTGAATGACTTCTGCTGGGGCTGCCCTTCCACGGGCATTTCACTCTTCATTCTCTCACTGAACCAACATTACTGAGCACCTACTATGTACTAGGCACTCATCTTGATTGCAAATACCTTAAAGAAAAGGATAACAACAAAGATCCCTGCACTCCTGGAACTTACATTCTAGTGTAAGGAGACAGATGGTACACAATCAATATAAAGAGGAAACGAGTGAGTGTGTTAGAAGGCAATTACTTGAGAAAAGAAACATAAATTGATTAGGGCTCTTCCAATATGGCGTGGTAAGGGGAGGGAGGAGAGGGAAGTTTGCATGGTTAAATAGGGTGGTCAGGACGGAAGTCACCGTGAATGTGATGTTTGAGGAAAGACTTAAAGAGCATTTTCCAGACACCAGAGGAAAGAGCATTCAAGACAGAGGTTCATACAGTCTGCATTCATTTTAAAGCCCTTTTAATAATGCCTTGTTCCCTACGGGGCAATAATAATACTCTGCGTTTGGATCTCCCTTTTAATTTTCAAAGCCCACGAGGCAATACTAATCTCTTGCATTTATAAATCACTTTCTCACACCCTATCCCCACTGACCCTTACAAGAAGCTACTGAAATAACTGAAGTAGCTTCCATTTTGCAGATGTGCCCACTGAGGCTCAGAGAGGCTAAGCAAAATGCACTCGGGTTCACATCGTTAGCAAGTACTGGAGTTACTGCCTTTGAAAAACTCTTGTGCTCTGTTCTTACACTGCTGTCTGACTGCTTAATGCTTATCTTTCTAGTGTGCATTTCGTCTTTGAAATTTCTCTTTATTATTATTATTATTATTTTTTTGAGAGACAAAGCATGAGCAGGGGAGGGGCAGAGAGGGAGACACAGAATCCGAAGCAGGCTCCAGGCTCTGAGCTGGGCTGGAACTCAGGAACCGTGACATCATGACCTGAGCCGAAGCCGGACACTCAACCGACTGAGCCCCCCAGGCGCTCCTTAATTGTGCATTTCTTGTTTTCCCCATGAGACTGAGCTCCTTGAAGTAGAGTCTGCCTCATGCTTCTCCAGAACCTGTTAGGACCGAAAGGGATGCTGAGCACTTATGTAAATTGTGGATTGAGCGAGCCGGTGGCAGGTGGCTTATTCCCAGGGCCACACTTACTTGAAGCCCAGCCAAGAGTGTCTGGCCATGTCAGCGGGGCAGCAAGATGCTTCGTACCTTCTCTCATCCTCAACCGGCATTCTCTGATCACCTTCAGCCACGAGTACTTTATTGGCTGGAAATTATTCAGAGTTGTTGCAGGGCGTGGAAGCAGGGGTTTATTGAAGAGGTGGAACCTGCTTCAATCAGATGCACACGTAGAGAAGAAACTTGTAGGTGAGCTCTCAAGGAAACATACCATGCGTGTGGGTCCAGGTCTTCCCAGAGACCTGAAGACCAGCAGGATGGAAGAGTTGGGGAGGTCTGTCTTTGGAGCTTGGATGGTTTGCTTTGACGCTGAGATTTATAGTTTGGGAAACAGGGCTGGTCCTTAGTTTAGGTGCCCTGAGAAAAGCAGAACAGTTTGAACATATCTTTCCCCAAATCACTTCTAAACCACGAGGTACCCATCCCTGCCCGTCAAGCTATTCAGTGTAACAAAGTGATTCAGAGGATGAACTTCAAAACCAGACTGATAGAGGCTCAGATCTGCGTTCTGACAGTAACCAGCTCTGTGACCTCAATCAAGTTACTGTAACCTCTTTGAGATCTAGGTTTTTCTTCCATGAAGCAACCCTCATAGGGTTTCTGGGAAGTAAATACATCATGCATAGAAAGTGCTTAGCCTTGTACATGTGGGAAGCGCTCAATAAACATTCACTTCATTATTCTCATTATAATAACTAGGAGGCATTGAAAGGGTCCACAGGATCCTTCCCAGTCCGTGCTCCACATTTCGTCTTCTCTCTTCTGGAAGGAAGAAGGACATCGTTGCAAGAAATCAGACAAGCTGGGACCTGACTCCTAGAATGTTAATTTTGGAAGCACCCAAGTCATATAGCAAGAGAGAATGGCAGGGCCCCAGGGCGCCTCCGGCCACACTCTGTTGTCCCAGACTTCAGGTTAGAGCGTGCAGTGGTCACGGAACCCAAAGAAACTGTGGCTAAAGAGCTAGAGTTTGAGCTGGGGACAGGTGAGGCCAGAGGCCTTGCGGGGACCAGACTGTGAACTCTGAAGCCTTGTGAAGACTCTATCCTGAGGGGAAGAAGAAGCCATTGTGAAAGGTTGGGTTTCAGAAGGAGAATAACACAACTGATTTCATTTGCATTAAGAAAAAAATCACAGAGGCTGCTTCCCCCTCCCCCATAGTTGATGCTACAGAAGCAGGATTGAAAGAAGGGCAGCTGGGGTGCCGGAGGGGTAGCTCAGTCAGTTTAGGTTAACTCTGGTTTCAGCTCGGGTCACGATCTCACAGTTTGTGAGTCTGAGCCCCGCGTCAAGCCCTGCTTGGGATTCTCTGTTTTTCTGACCCTCTCTTGCTTGTGCATACGTGCTCTCTCTCTCTCAAAATCAATAAAGTTTAAAAAAGGAAGGAAGGGAAGGAGGAAGGAAGGAAGGGAAAGAAATAGAGAGAGAGAAAAGAAGAAAGAAAGAAAGAAGGAAGGAAGGAAGGAAGGAAGGAAGGAAGGAAGGAAAGAAGGAAGGAAGGAAAGAAAGAAAGAAAGAAAGAAAGAAAGAAAGAAAGAAAGAAAGAAAGAAAGAAGGAAGGAAAGAAGGAAAGAAAGAAGGAAAGAAAGAAAGAAAGAAAGAAAGAAAGAAGGAAAGAAAGAAGGAAAGAAGGAAAGAAAGAAGGAAAGAAGGAAAGAAAGGAAAGAAAGAAGGAAGGAAAGAATGATAGAAGGAAAGAAGGAAGGAAAGAAGGAAGGAAAGAAGGAAAGAAGGAAGGAAGGAAAGAAGGAAGGAAGGAAAGAAGGAAGGAAGGAAGGAAGGAAAGAAGGAAAGAAAGAAGGAAAGAAAGAAAGAAAGAAAGAAAGAAAGAAAGAGTAGCTAGCACTGTTTTTGGTTGTCCCGACAGCGATGCTGGAAGTCTGGACCAAGGTGGGGCAGTAGAGACAGAAAGACATGAGTGATTAGAAAAGTTATGTAAAATTCAACAGAATTTGGTGATTGATGGACTGTGGAGGATGAGGGGAAAGGAATAGCCAAGGATGATTTAAAGACAACGAAGCAAGGCAATTAAGGATATTGGTAAAGTGTCTGAATATTGGGCCAGAAATCTGGGCCAGGTAGAAAGGAAAGTGAAGACAGGCGTGGATATTGGGGTGGGTGGGGGAGGGATTCGAATCAGCGAATTGGTGGTTGATGAGGTCAGAGAACTGGTATAGTTGGAGGAATTGAGTGCCTGATCTGGGTCACAGAGGGAGATAACTCCGTTTCTGATTAGAAAGAGGAGCAGAGCAGTCCTGGGTGATGAGAAAGTCCAGGATGCAATCAGGGGAAGGGGTGATTGAAGAGGAGGGTGTACTTGGGGATGCAGGGTGTACTTGGGCATCGAGGAGCTGAGAGGCCAAGGTGCCGGAAGCTGATTCCATCCAAGTGACTGTCAGGACTGGGGCTGGAGTGCAGGACAGGGAGCTAGGTGCCAGGGTCCCCGTGAAGTAGGGACGTGGCCGGGAATCTGTGGACGGTCCTGGCAGAGATAGACGGAGGGGTTATAGGTGGGTGGCATGCACCTCAAAGGAAAAGGGTCTTCACAGGAGGGCAGAGGGGGGCTAAGGGACAGGGAGGGGCCATGCTCTCGGTGAAGGCTGACACAGAGCCACCTTTCCAGTGTCACCACACTGGTGTTCTCTTCTGTTCCCTCAGTAGCTCTGAACTCACTAGATGATGTTTCTGTCCTCACCTTCAGAGAATGGAAGAGAAAGAGGAAAAGAAAGGAGAACAGAGGGTGGCGAGTAGGTGTTAAGCTGTGGATAAGAGATGAAAGAGGTGGCAGTTACAAGGAAGAGAAAAGAAAATGAATTTGTCGACATTTGTCGTTCCTCTGTGCTCACGCTGCCATATCCAGCCTTTGAGTATGTTTTGTCTGCCTGAATGCTCCAGCCCTTGACCTTAAAGGCTAATGGCTAGTCAGCCTTTAAAACTGAGCACAGGCATCACCTCTTCGAGGGAGTCTTCCATGGTTTCCCCCCTATAGTGTCCCACCCACCTGGGCTAGGGACCCTTTTACATTTCCATAGCATAAAGTGTAAGATTTATGACACCATATTGTAATGTTTACAATTGCCTGTTTACTGCTCTGTTTCCCATTAGATGGTAAATTCCCTGAAGAGGGCAATGAAGTCCTTACCTCTCCAGGCTTAGGTACCGGCCCATTGCACGTAGTAGGATTGTGATCGGGGAAACTCCTGCCTCCACCTACACACAGTAATAACACAGGAGACACAATGCCTTCTGCTCATCCTTGAAATCCCTTGTATTATTAAGTCAGGCCAGAAAGTTTCTCCAGCAGTTGACATAGACTGGAGAGGTCCCAGCATGCCAAGGCTGTAAAGAACGCTAGGGACCCAGACTAAGCCTTGGTGCGTGGAGGAGAAAACAGTGCCCAGAGAGGTAAGCAGTTCAACAGAGTCTGACCAGACCAGACGCCGGGTCTACCAGTTACCCAGCCGATTGCCCACTATAGCCAGCCAGTGCCCTGCGCTGTGCCCAACAGCCAGAGATGGTGTCCTCTGCGTTTCATGTCCTTTCCTCCCACTTCTGGGTCTCGAACGGCTGATTTGGTGGCCCTTAGTACTCAGCTCTACTTCATTGCCTGGGAAAACCAGATAAATGAAGTGTAAAGCAGGACCTCATTGGTACTTACAGATTTTGAGGGGCTCACAGCTTTGAGGTGTGGGCAGGGGAAGGGGTAGAGTCCATGCTCTGCACTGAGCACACGCTTGGCAGGTAGTGAGCCGTCAAGAAATGAAGGTTGCGTGTGAGGATGCACGCGCACAGGAACGAACGAATACTGTCCCTTGCAGAGCAAGCTGAGATTTGCTCAAAAACTGACGCATCGCGTCCTGAAGGAACCGCGGGACAACCAGGCAAGCAGTTTGGAGAAGCCAAATGTCCACAGCTTTTCTTTCTTTCTTTCTTCTTTTTTATTTTTTTTTTAATGTTTCTATTTATTTGAGAGAGAGACAGAGCGAGTGGGAGGCAGGCAGAGAGAGGGAGACACAGAATCCAAAGCACCCTCCAGGTTCTGAGCTGTGAGCACAGAGCCCGACGCGGGGCTCGAACCCACGAACTGTGAGATCATGACCTGAGCCGAAGTCAGATGCTCAACCGACTGAGCCGCCCAGGCGCCCCCACAGCTTTTCTTTCGATGCACTTTTGCTTGGCTCCTGGATGTGATAAAAAAAACGTGGTGGTGGCCGATGGCTGCAAGCCTATGCACATTCCCTGAACCCCAGGGCGTGGAGCAGGTCTCCAGAAGGAGGTGGAAGGTGCTCAGGCCTCCGCAGAGTTCACAGCCATGTGGCTTAAACGTGGTGGTGGGGCCCGGGGGCCTGAGGAATGCATTCGTTTCCTCACTAACAAAGCACCACAAACCCCGTGTCCCAAACAAGAGATTGATTCTCTCATAGTTCTGGAGCCTGGACATCTGAGATCAAGATGCCGGCAGGGCTACACTCCCTGTGAAGGCTCTCGGCTCCTCCTGGCCTTTCCAGCTTCTCCTGTGGCTGGTGTTCCTTGGCTTATGGAAAAAGAATTCCAATCCCTTCCTCTTGCTCTCCCTGTCTCTCTGTGTCCTTTTCTCGTAAAGACACACGTTATGGGATTTAGGGCCCCCCCTAATCTGATATAATCCCATCGACATCCTTAACTGGTTACCTTTGGTAAGACCCTGTTTCTGAATAAAGTCAGGTTCTGGAGCGCTGGGTGGTTGTGGGTTTGGGGGGGACACTGTCCAGGGAGCCTCCTGACTCGTGGGTCCATGGAGACAATGTTTGCCTCTTCCAGGCCAGGACCGTTTCCCTTCCAGGCACCTGCTGTTGGGACAGCTGCCTCATTGAAGCCTCATCTCCTGAGTTAGGAGACAAGTAAGAACAAGAAAGAAAGCAATTAGTATGATTGGGATTTTGGGATTAACTGGGATTCGCTGGCCTCCTGGCCCCACGGGTAGTAAGGGGGAAGGTTAGGGGAGTTTGGAGGAAGAGAAGGGAGGAAGGGCGCGGCTTCAGAGTTCTAGAAAGGGGAGGCCTGCAGCTTTGGGCTCAGGCCGGGGAGGGAGGTGGCTCGGTGTGAATACAAAGTGCCTCGTACAGGGGCCCCTGGTGACTCAGTCAGTTAAACACCTGACTCTTGATTGCAGCTCAAGTCATGATCCCAGGGTGGTGAGATTGAGCCCCACGCTGGGCTCCCCTCTGGGCATGAAGCCTGCTTAGGAGTCTTTCTCTCTCTCTCTCTCTCTCTCTCCCTGTGTCCCTCTCTCTTGCTTGTGCTCTCTAATAATAAATAATAATAAAATAAAATAAGATGAAAAACAACAACAACAAAGTGCCTTGTGTGGTCGTAAGGAGCTCAGGGATCTGGAGTCACTTACTCAACATTCATCCTGCCAGCATTTTTTAAATGCCTCCTATGGGCTGATGCTCTCATCTCACAGCTGAGAATACTGAGGCTCCCACAGGCCAAGTGCATTTTTCAAGGCTTCGTGGGGGCAGAGCAGGACCAAAATCCAAGTCTTTTCTCTCTCTCAGTGAACCTCCCACAAAGTAGTGTTCATTACATTCCCGTCTGCCATGGAGGCCCCTGCGAGTAGGAATGAAGTCAGCAGCCTGCATCTGCCAGGGCATCGCCTGCACGGAGTGTGTCCCCAGAAGCTCCCTGATGGGTGGAGATGGAGCCCCTAGTCCGGCTTTGCTGGGGGTGGATGGAGGGAGGGAGCTCCCTGCAGAGGAGAGGAGCCGGGATCTCACCCAGCCTAGTGGAGCCCTGCTTGGCATTACAGGCCAGAGCCTCCCAGGGAACCCCATCACTGGCTTCACCCAGCTGGCCCGTCCATAAGGTCATGGAGATGAAAATGCTGCCGGGGAACTTTCTGGGCCCTTCGTGAAGCCCACAGGTCTGCAAATATGGAACTGAAGCCTTGCAGATTCACCTTGTGGTGAATCCACCGTCCTGGCTTCCCTGGAAGGCAGAGTGACAGCATTAGGAACTGCTCTAGCACCTCCCTGTGGCACCGAGCACAGAGCCCGCCCCTCTGGGCTTGCCGGTGTGGGTGCTGGCCTGGAATGATCTGGTCCCACTAGCCGCTCAGCAGTTACCTTAGCCCTGAGAGAAAAGTGAGCCCCCGCACTGGGACAGTTGGGGGCGGGGGTCAGGGAAGGAAGTGCCGAGGATTTCCAAGGGTCTCCTGTCAGCCCAGCTCAGGAGCCGGAGGCCTTAGACACTCACTGCGGGGCTCGGCTTGGGGCCCAGCTCCTTGGGCACCTCGCACGCCAGCGCCTCCCAGCTTGTCTGGCTTCCGTCTGCCCTCCAGGGCATGTCTGTCTCCACGGTGACGTCACAGCCCCAGGAGCCTGTGGTCCTAGTGGGGGGGAGGGGACCAGGGAAGGGCAGGAACACACGTGGCCCACAGCACGTGCCTCTTCTGAGCAGCAGAAAGGCCAGGGAAGAGTGCCCCCACCCCCCAAAGGCTGGCAGCGAGGAGGGGGCAGGGCCGCGGACCCCTAGACCTTCTCCGGTCTGGAGAAGGAGGCAGGAGCTCTGTCCCCAGGGGGCTATGGAAGCCGGCAGCTTGGGGGTCTCCTTAGGTGGGAACCAGAGACAGCCCGGCTCGGGGCGGAGCCTAGATGCTCCATGGCCTGGGTACCCCCCACCCCCAGCTGGATGTCCCCTCGGTGCCGGCCTGTGTTTGCACGCTCGCAGTGGAGCGGATCTCTCTCCTGCACTGGAATAGTCTCTCACAACAGTCCCGAATGACGATGCTTCATTTGAGCCGCCTGGAAGCAGTCTCTGAGTGTCAGTCCACCAGCAACAGAGACCCCGGAAGACCAAACGGAATGGACACAGAAAGCCAAGAAATAGAAGGCGGAGCCAGAATCACGCGTCCTTCTGTCTGACGACAGCAACGGCTCCCTGGCGCCCGCACCCAGCGCCTGGGAGATCCGGCTACCTGACACTTTGCCGGGACTGTTTTCTCAGCAAACTAGACCCAATCAGGCCTTTGAGGGGCCTAAAGAGTCGGCACCATCACCTTGTTAAGGAAAAGCAGTGTTTTGCCATTTGCTAGAACAGCGAAGAAGACGTGGTTCAGGACCCCAGTGGGGAAGAGACACCTGTCTCGTCTCCATCTCCAGGGACGCAGAGACGGCAGGGGGTTTACACCCCAGAAGCAGGATGAGGGGTCAGTGGACAGAAAATTACAAGAGAAGACATCAGGGAAAGGGAAGGTTCTTGTTACATCAACTCACTGGGATTCTTGCTGAGGGCAAACCACAGGATCAAGTGTGAAGGGCAGGTGATTCTTTGACTCCGCAGAATTCCTCCTCAAACTGGGGCGAGGTCCAGGACAGGCCCCGGGACGAGGTCTCATCGGAAGGAGGACTCGCAGGAGGCTGACCACAGTTTGGTCAAGCCCAGTGGGAGGCTCAGGATAAGTGACTTCTCCCGCCCTCTGGCTCCTATCTCTAGAATATGGGGTTAGGTTGGGGCTCGGTCGGTTAAGCGTCTGACTCTTGATTTCGGCTCAGGTCATGATCTCACGGCTCATGAGTTCGAGCCCCGCGTCAGGCCCTGAGCTGACAGCATGGAGCCTGCTTGGGGTCCTCTGTCTCTGTGTCTCTCTGCCCCTCCCCATGTTCTCTCTCTGTCTCCCTCTCTCAAAATCAGTAAATAAACTTGAAAAATATATGGGGTTGGGTAGGATGAAGCCCCTTCCAGTGTGGACAGACCATGACTAGCAACCGCTTCTCTGATCTTACCTCTTTCACCCCCAACTGCTTGTGACAGTCACACACGTTACTTTCAAACACAAACACATCCACCACGCAGGGGTCCACTTTACAGCAAGATGTGTTCTTGCCTACAGCAGCACTCCATTTACTCAAGCGAATAACATCTACCATTTAAAAATATGGGGGGCGCCTGGGTGGCTTAGTCGGTTAAGCGTCCGACTTTCGCTTGGGTCATGATCTCGCGGTTCGTGGGTTCGAGCCCCGCGTCGGGCCCTGGGCTGACTGCCAGCTCAGAGCCTGGAGCCTGTTTCAGTCTGTGACTCCCTCTCTCTGACCCTCCCCTGCTCACACTGTCTCTGTCTCTCCTAGAATAAAAAAAAAAAAAAAATTTAAAAATATGGACAACACCCAGGGCTTCACACGTGTCGTCTTTAATGCTTGTGACAGCCAGAAAAGATAGGAATTATTATTCCCGTTTCACAGATGAGAAAACTGAGGATCAGAGATGTTAGATAAATGGACGCAGGCCACACAAGGGGTAAGAACGGAAGCTGGTGCTTGAGCCCAGACGTGTCTGGTAAAACTCCCCTCTTGCTGCCTCTGAGCCACGGGAAGCTCTCCCGTAGGCCGGGCTTACCGTCTTCACTTTCATCACAGGTGTTATGAGAGAAAATTCAACTGAGAACATTTTAAAGATCTTACTGGCCTCCTTCAATGATTCATGAACGGGGCAGCATCCCATCTAGCAGACGAAAGGAACTCTAGAAGCTGTACAGAATGAAAGACCTCTATAGGTGGAAGGGAGCGGGACGTGATGTTCAGCCAGCAGACTGGTTGTGACAGGCCACTGTCCTAGGGACAGCAAGGGTCTGTCAGGCAGCTACCTCGCTAGTGCTAACGAGGTCATTCCTGATCAAGTGCGTTCCGAGTTCGTTTCTGGGAGAAGCCAAAACTGTAGCCGAGTCTAGATTTCAGGGCTTGGGGCTTGGCATCAGTGACTCCTTCCAGAACTTTTGTGCTGTTTTTAACACTGCATGCCACAGTGTGTCCTGACCACTTTCTCTTTTCTCCTCCCATCCACCTCACCCCTGACCCTGGACATCTGTGTAGTGAACGAATGAATGAAGGAACACGTATATGCCAAGAATTTGGAATATGGGAAAATTGAAGACTCCATCGATAGTCTACTGGGCTATGTACAGTAATGGACTTTTAGTAAATGCTAATACAGATGCACGTGCGCGCGCACACACACACGTATAAATCATCAGTGCTTGTTTGTGGTGGTGTGAACACAACACAGGTTGTGATGCACCAGCACTTTTTTTTTTTTTCCCAGATCATGACTGATATGTGTCCTTTCAAATTAGTTAGTGCATTAGTTTTGGCTGGTGCATTTGGAGGGAACAGAAAAGGTGCGTACCAGCGCCAGGGCGATCCCTGTTGCCTCTCCATCAAAACCCAGAAAGGGCCGTGTTTCCGTATTAATAAACATCGAGAGGCAGTCAACACAACCTTTTTGTCATTTTTTTTCCTTGGTGGTATGCGTAGGCCTAGACCTGGCATTCTGTGTCACCGGTGTGGGCCAGAGATTTCAGACACGGGAAGGAGATCAAGACTTGAATAAGGGAATTGGTGGGGGAAGCATGTATCAAAATCGAAGGCCTGGAAAATCATTTTGTAATTTAAGAAATAACACTCTGTGTGTGCTTCACGGGCTATATGTGTTTATGCACATAAATTGCTAAATACTCAGGTTCAACGCTGTTTAACCAGCTGAGCCGTGGCTTTCAGGCCGTTGTTTTTGTAATTGCAGGGCTGGGCTGCATTACCACTGAGCCCGGAGTCCCAAGGGAAGCTAGGAAAGCCTTGTTCTGCCCTTTGAATCCCTTGTAGGCCATCTTGCCTTCCTGACTACCAGCCAGCGCTGCCACTACTGGGCATAGGAGGGCTCGGGGTCCGGGTGGCCCTCCCCGGCCAAGGCTGGGTCCAGCCCGCACGCCCAGAGAGCAGCGCCCAGAACAAGAGGCCGCTGTCGGGTTGAGCTTCCAGGGCTGGGCAGAAACTGGCACTGGCTCTGATGAGCAGGACCAAGTGACAAAGCTTACCAGCTGCTTAGAACTGCTCCCTTCCGAGGGGCCAGGAGCAAGCTCAAAGCAGCAGCCTGGAAAGCTGCCACAGGGCCGCCACATAATTCCCAAATTAGGTGTTTCCGAGGTCTGGCTTGTGTAGTGCGGACCGAGCTCAGGCGGCTCTGGCAGAGGCTGCAGAAAGCAGACAGAAATCCAAGCCTTACAGGTGCTCTCATTCCCAGTCAACACCCCAGGCTTCCCTCCCTCTTGCCCCTTTTCAGTAAGATGCAAATGGAGCTTTTGACTGGGGGAAGGTGCCCTGCTGTTGTGGCCTTGGGGGTGGCGGTGAGGGTGGGGGTGCCCGGGCGGCCTTGAGGACCCGCCTACTGAGCCTGGAGAAGGGGCAGGAGGCTGGGAGCCCAGGAAGCCAGCCCTGGCAGGGAGCAGGTAGGTTCTACTGCAAGGGCTACTCGGTGGAGGTGGAAATGCGATCAGTCCTGGAGATTAATCCTCAAGCTTCTTGCCTAGAATTGTGCAGACGCTTCCTGAGAAGTGTTAAAACGCGAGAGCAGGGTCGTCGTTTTTACTGCCGAGAACTCCCCTTCTTTCTGTTGCCCGGTAGCCTTTTATGATCAAGAGAATGGTCATCAAATAAAGCAACCCACTGTGGCCGGCACACATTCTTCAGTCATCCAGATGCACCGAGGGAAGATATCTCCGCTTCACGGACGTGGTGGCCGAGGTTCACGGAGGGGGAGAGACCAGGCCAAGCAGGTGGCACGGTCAGGACCCTGTGTGCTCTGTGTCTCTCCCACTCACATGGAAACGTCTCATCTGTCCATCACTCCGCAGGGCCTAGCAGAGTGCTTGGCACACAGTAGGCACAAGTGTGTATTTGTTAGTTAAAATGAATGCATTTGGGGGCATCTGGGTGGCTCAGTTGGTCAAGCCTCTGACTTGGGCTCAGGTCATGATCTCGTGGTTCGTGAGTTCGAGCCCCGTGTCGGGCTCTGTGCTGACAGCTCAGAGCCCAGAGTCTGCCTCCTATTCTGTGTCTCCATCTCTCTCTGCCTCTCCCCTGCTTGTGCGCTGTCTCTCTCTCTTTTTCTCAAAAATAAATAAACATTAAAAAAATGAATGCATTCATTTTTAGAGTTTTTACAAAACTAGTTACGCCTGTCCTGATCAGCTCCGGGTCTCAGTTTCCTCTTGAAAGAATCTTAAATGATGTTTCCCTCCAGAGCTGGTTGGATCACGTGAGGTCAGCCTCCGAGCCAGTGGCTGACACGGAGGCCGCTGCCTCGTGAATGAAGGTCCACAGTGAACCCTGCTGTTGTTTCATTCTTTTGTTGAGGAGGGAAGGCGAATTCCGTTTGGAAGCTCCATTAATTTATTTTCCCTCTTTTTTTTTTCATGGTAAGAAACACATAACATAAAATTTAGCATCTTAGCCATTTTTTAAGTATACAGTTCAGTAATGTGAGCTATAGTCACATTGCTGTGTAACACATTCCAGAACTTTCTCATTCTGCAACACTGAAATTCCGTATTGATTAGACACTGATTCCGTTTCCCCAGCGGCAGCAACTTTCGGGTTACACTTCCTGTTTCTCTGAGTTTGGCTACTTGTTGTACCTCATTGTACAGTGCGTTTCTCTTCGTGGCTGGCTTCTTTCACTTAAGGTTCATCTGCGTTGTAGCATGGGTCAGACCTTTTTGAGGCTGAGTAATATTCCACTGTATGTACAGGTCATGTTTTAAAAAAATCCATTCATCCGCTGACGGACACCTCGGTTGCTTTCACCTCTGGCTATTGTGAATAATGTTGCTATGAATATGACTGTGCAAATATCTCTGAGATCTGCTTTTTATTTTTATATTTTTAGAGAGAAAGAGAGAGAGCAAGGCAGGGAAGGGGCAGGGAGAGAGAGAATCTCAAGCAGGCTCCATGCTCAGTGCAGAGTCCAACGTGGGCCTCGATCCCACGACCCTGAGATCATGACCTGAGCCAAAATCAAGAGTCGGATGCTCAACTGACTAAGACACCCAGATGGTCCTCCGCGCTCTGCTCAGATTAAAATTCTTCTGGATATAGACCCAGTGGTAGGACTGCTTGGGCATACACTAGTTCTATTTTTAATTTTTTGAGGAACCTCCGTATTGTTTCCCACAGTGGCCCCACCCTGTTACACACCCTCAGCACTGCACAGCTTCCAACTTCTCCAAGTCCTTGCCAGCACCTGCTCCTTTCTGTGTTTAAAATGGTGGCCATCCGGGGCGCCTGGGTGGCTTAGTCGGTTAAGCGTCCGACTTTCGCTTAGGTCATGATCTCACGGTTCGCGGGTTCAAGCCCCGCATCGGGCTCTGTGCTGACTGCCAGCTCGGAGCCTGGAACCTGTTTCAGTCTGTAACTCCCTCTCTCTTTGACCCTCCCCTGCTCACGCTGTCTCTCTCTCTCCTATAAATAAATTAAAAAATATTTTTTAAAAAATGGTGGCCATCCTTACGGTGTGAGGTGATCGCTTATTGCGGTTTTGATTTGGATTTCTAACAACAGAAGATATTGAGCTTCTTTGCATAGGTGCGTTCATTCTTGGTGGAGCTGAACAAGAAGCCCTCAAGAGGCTAATAAACAAGGCAGATGTCATGGGGTTCCACGGAACTTGGCCTGGGTCCAAGGAGTCCTGATTTTTTTTTTCAAGGAGACAAAGTAGAGAGTGAAACTTTCCTGCTCTCCTCACTAGTCAGGACGAGGTACAGAGGATGCACTAATCTGCTCTCCATCAAGCCCACTAGGGTTTTCCAGGGGAGGGTAGTACAGCAACAAGTAGTAGAGGGAAATGCCAGCGCCTTGGAGTGAGACAAGTTCAAATCTACCCTCTACGGCCTGTGTGACCTGGAGTAAATTACTTAACCTTTCTGAACCCTAATTTCTTCATCAGTAAAATAGATACTGGTGAGGGATCCATACGGTTGTGTGCTGGTAAATATTTTAACAACCAGGTCTCTGAGAAAAAAATAATGCTCTGATTTGTAGCGTTTGCCAATTTTATCATATAAATCCCCCAGTGTGGCTGACTTCAAGCTGCCAACATGATGTTGTTGAATGCAGAGCTGGGCAGAGAGGTCTATACAGCCGGCTCCAGCCTATCACTGGCCGGTGTGGAAGACGCCCTGCTCAGTACTGGGAGTGTCTCAGGTGCTCTGGTAACATTAGTTCCCTTCCGCTCCTCACCCCACCGAAGGGAATCCAGGTGACCTAGGAAATAAGGTCCACTTAACAAATATATATTGAGCTTTTGTTGCGCACAAAACAATACAAGGTTTTGTATTTGTACAAATACAAATTTGTACAGAGTATAAGGAGCATGGAAAAATAGGGAGGTGATTTTTTTTTTAAGTTTATTTATTTATTTTGAGTGAGAGAGAGAGCCCTAGCAGGGGAGAGACAGAGAGAGAGAGGGAGAGAGACGGAGAGAGAGAGAATCCCAAGCAGTCACCACACTGTCAGCACAGAGCCCGACTAGGGCCCTGAACTCACAAACTGTGAGATCATGACCTGAGCCGAAATCAAGAGTCAGACGCTTAAGTGGGATTTTTTAAAGCGTGTGACCTGGCCTTGCCTCTACGGCCTCTAGCTCTCGTGTGCTGTTAACTCTAAAGTGACAGTTTAATCACCTTTGGAGCTACGATCTCCGTGAAGATAATGACTATGTCTTACTTATTTTGGTATCCACATGGCCTAGCACTTGGAGGGTATTCAACAAACATTTGTTAAATGATTTCAGGAGCTTGAAATCTGTCCGAGGAGGCAAAAGTAACACACCCAAAATATTCAGAAGATAATATAATAATTGTCCATCATAATTACAAAACTTCTCACTTGAGAATCCTATAGCCAAAGACATGTTCGCTTAAAAGTAAAAGTTCGCATTTATTGCGTGCTTCTGTTATGCCAGCCATCAAAATAATCACTCAACACACTATCTCATTTAATCTTTGCAACAACCCAGTGGGTAGATGCTGTTATTAGCATCATCCCCATTTCAAACAGGAGGAGAATGAGAATGGTGTCAGGCAGATTTTCCAGTAGGTTGTATTGCTGATGTTGTACGTGCAAGCCAGGGTTCTTACTGACCCATGAAGTAGAGAAAGCAGTTGTTCATATTTTATACGTAGGAAAACTAGCTGATGGGGGCTTGTGGTTAAGTAATGCCCAAAGTGATAGCTAACAAGATGCAGAGTCAGAATGAAGCCCCGGGATTTCTAATTCCTAGAATAATAACTGCCATTACAAGGTGTGGTGTGAGCAAAGGCTGGTACAGAGAAGGGCAGGTCCCGGGATGCCACGTGGTGGTGAGGGAACCTTCCAGAAGAAGTGTGGCTTGAGTTGAACCCCAGGGAGCCAGGATTGATCTGAATCAACATGTCACACCCCTAACCTCGTCTTCCAGCACACACACACAAACACACACACAAAGCAAGGGATGGCTTTTGGACAAGCTCGCCTCATTTCATGGACACCACAAGAGAGGCCCTGGCAGCAGCTTACCCCCCCACACAACTGGGTGGTCTTCCTCCCTGACTCCTAGACAGGGCTGTCATGCTTCCCATCACGTGGAAAGTGCTGGTGTCCCGCCTAGAGTCTGGAGTCAGCCGCCAGCCACACTGAGGGCAGCGGGGCAGCCGAGCCCGAAGCCGTGAATCGCCGTCCGAGGAGGAAGCGCCTAGGCTGTCCTCCAGCGGGCTGGCCGGGAGCCAAGTGCACTGGGCTGGCCGGGAGCTGGGCGAGGGGACAGGCGAGGTCACTCAGCCTCTTGACCCTTTGCCCCGCCGCTGAATTTTCCTGTGAGGGTTTATTTTTTGAGTCATGTGCACCGTCAAGGTAATAATTTTCGAAAGGTTAAAAACATCGTTCTCAAACCACGACATGTCAAAGATTTATGTAAGTCATTAGCGAGGGAGCCGGTGGGATGACAAAGCCAGATGCAAAAGAGAAAGGCGAGAAATAGATAGATTTTCAGTGGAAGGAAGAAAGCAGCCCGAGTAAGATTGCGGAACTAGGTACAGAGCTTATTCACGTCTTACAGGGCAGTGAAGTCATGAAGTTTGGGATTACCTTGCCTACCGGATGGAAGTCATGTGTATTCTCAGTTTTCTCCTGGTGACGTCCCTCTCACAGGGTCCCTTACGGACAGTAAACAGTAAATAAAATCCACTCCCCTATCAGCTGAGCCTCAGATGGCTTTGTGCCTTATTTCCAGGTTTGGGATATATTTTCTTTCTCTTTTTTAATCTTTTTAATGTTTATATGTTTTTGAGAGAGAGAGAGGGAGAGACAGAGTGCAAGTGGAGGAGGGCCAGAGAGAGAGAGAGAGAGGGAGACAAAGAATCGGAAGCAGGCTCCAGGCTCGGAGCTGTCAGCACAGAACCCGACACGGAGCTCGAACCCAAGAACCATGAGATCATGACCTGAGCTGAAGTCAGACACTTGAACAACTGAGCCACCAAGGCGCCCTGGGGTATGTTTTCTAAACAGCTCAAAGGAATCCAGCTGGTCCCGTGCTGTGGAAGGCTTGCCAGGTGCTGAATAGTCCCAGTCCACTGATGCATTTCAGAGCTGGGGAATTAGCCACAAGAGGGTTCAGGGACCCATCAGACCCTTTATGAGAAGGACATGAGCTCAAAACCCCACTGTCCCTCTGACGTCCACAGGCTCCTGCTAGGCCTGGTGGGGGCCACAGTGATGTGACGGGGCCCCTAGAATGATGTCAGTTCAGAGCCCGCGTCTGCTAATCCCTGAAAAATCTGATTATTTCCCTTCTCCAGTGCAGGGTCACCCTGGTAAAAGGCTGTAGATCCGCTTGGGGAAGGCGGGGAGAAAGATTAACAGTATAAAATGTTGGCAGTATAACAAGGTTTTTCCCCAAGGGGACCCAGCCTCCCGTTCCTTCGAGGCTTCTGGGTCTGTAAATTATCTCAAGTCTTAGAACTAAGAGAGGGGTTATGACTCCATTTTTTAAAATGTTTGTTTATTTTTGAGAGAGAGAGTGTGCGTGCGAGAGAGCACGAGCAGGGGAAGGGCAGAGAGAGAAGGAGACAGAGAACCCCAAGCAAGCAGGGGATCAGACTCACCAACTGTGAGGTCACGACCTGAGCCGAAGTCAAGAGTCAGATGCTTACATGATGGAGCCCACCAGGCGCCCCATGAATTTCCACTTTGATGTTCAAGTTAGACTTCTGTTCACCTGCCTAGAACAACTCTTGCCTTTGTACAGATCAGGGAACAATCTGGTTGATGCTTGTCTGTATCTCTGCTAGGGGTGCCGTGACCTGATGCCAGGGTCTCTGTGTGGCAGGTCATTCTGACTCTCGCCCTGCTGTCCGTTAGGGCCTGGAAATGATGTGGTGTTTGAGGGAAGAGCCTGTGAGAAAATGTTGAGACATGAGTTCCGAGGCTGCCGTGGCTGCTAATGAGCTGAGTGACCTTGGGAAAATTAATAAACCTCTCTGGGCCTACCTTTTCAATGCTGAAAGAAGTTATAACCCCACCCGGCTCGGTCAGAGGGCTGTTTTGAAAACTGCAATATGTCTTTAGGAAAGCTGGGGCTGACCCAGTGCTTTGGCTCAAATGGTGATGAATTGGCTTCAAAGGAAAATTCAGATTTTAGTCTTGTTTTCAAACACTGAAAGTTCTGGGACATTCTCCCAGGCAACAACAAACTAAGGGACCTCCCTTAAGTGGGGCACATTCTCCCCAGTTTACCAGCCCCGGACACCCCATCACCCACAAGCATTGTGTTTATTGAGGGTGCCCCCAGGGGCCGGGGTGGTGCCAGGTGCTGGGGGTAGATGCACACATAGAAATGTGAACCATTCATTAAGCGCGTGGTGTGAAGGGCGTACCCGACAGGGCAGGCGCCGGTCCGGGCCGTAGCTCCGGGGTCACCTGATTCTCCCCGCACTGGGATGTGCCTCTGCTCACCAACACCGGCCCCAGATCCCTTCCTGGGCTCTCAGCCATCTCCCTCCGACTGTGGGGTGACTTTTCGCTTCTCTCTGGGTCTCTCCGGCTTCCGTGTTTGGAAGCCTGGTCTATGTGGCTTGTCTGAGTATATTCTCATGCCTGATATTAAGGCTAGTCTTGCTCTTTCTGCAGCTGCTGCTCCAGCTTAAAATCTCCACTAACCTTCCCCTAGCTCCCCCTGCACACACTGCCTCGGTGGGAGCCACGCTGTGTCCCAAGGTCACGTCACCATGTCCCAATGCCACTCAGCTAGCATAGCGTTGGTCTGTCCGGCCAGTTTTGCAGAGCGCTGACGATGGGCGCGTGCTCAGTGGGAGAAGCATTACGCTTCCGAAACCCACCTTTGGCCCGCTGTGATCTGTGCCTGTTGGAGACACACGTGCAGGGCCCGGCTTATTTGCACGGCAAAGATGCCCCCCGCAGTGAGTGCTGGGCCCTTCCGGTCTCGCCTGTCCGCCTTCCCCAGGGATCTCCGACGCTGCCCGGCTCTATAAAGAAGACGGGTTACGGATGTCATCTTGTAGACTGTGGGAGTGCCGAGGAGAGAGGGCCCACGAGCTCATGCAGTCGGGGACAGCCTCCTCTGCGAGGTGGGGTAGGCCCCACGCAGGGTCAGGACGTGGACAGCTGGGAACGAGGGCACGTGGGGAAATGGAGACACTCAGAGATGATGATGCTCGGTGGGGAGGTGGGGAAAGCTCAGGACGGATCGGCTCCAGTTAGAGCGAAGCCTCCCCACAGGGGTGGTTTAGGAAGGTCAAAGGTAAAAGCGCAGAGGGCCTAGAGTCTATTCTTCAGGGAAGTCACTGAAGGGATCTTGAGCAAGGCCCTGGGGGGCCTCCAGCCGTGGCTTTGGCGGGTGGGCTTGGAAAGCAGGTGCAGACTGGTCGGGAAGGGAGAAGCAAAGCCTGGGTTCCTCCCGTCTCCCCCCACCAACCCCCCCCGTGGGACTGTCTCTTCTCACAGGCCGAGCTCAGCACAGCTCCCGTGCGTGGCCGGGGGGAACTGCAGCCTCTGGTCAAAGCTCCGCACCCGGGGCCGCCTCGAATGAAGTCCGAGCCCAGGCCTCTCCAGGAAGCGTGACTGGGCTCGAGGAAGGCACAGGGCAGCCGGCTTTGCCCTTACCCTTGGGCGAGGACACTTAGCAACACCAGGCCCCGCAGGTCTGCCTGCCCACCCTGTTCCTTCTCTCTTGACTGGGGCTGGGGCTGGAGGGATGATCGATGCTCCCGCCAAGGGACATGGCGTTACAGTTATAGAGACAGCAGCGCCCTCAGAGGGGAAGGTGTCGTGGCAGGGACTCCGGGGCTTGTCAGAGTGGGGAGCAGCTCTGGGGGGGGCCAGCAGTCCTGCCTCCCTGCCAGGGAGCCCCCCAGCGTGTGGGGCACGCTCTTCCAGCTCCGGCTGGAAACACCGTCACTAACCGGTGGCCTCCAAGGCTGGGCTGCCCCAGGGTGAAGCTAGACCCCTTACCCATGGCTGTGGGCCACCCACGGGGCCCGGGTGCACAGCTGGTCTCGTCAGGCTTGGGAAGGGCGTCAGAAGATGTCTGAGTCTTCCTGTCTCGAAGCTCGTTAACCCTGGTGACTCACCCACAACCGTGCCTCCCGGCTCCATCTCGCAGAGCGCCGGTGACTTCCGGCTTGGAGGTCCTCGGAGCCTGTTCTCTGTCTCTAGGCTCCATCTCCAGAGACCCTTCGGGATCCCCCTGTGGGGTCTTACCGTCATCAGCACCACAGACCTCTGCTTTAACATGCACTGGCCATAGCAGACGATTGTCCCCAGCCTGATGGGGGAGGGCCCCACAAGCCGTCTGCTCAAACTCCTTCCACCACTGTCCCCTGCCCCCCCAGCGTGGGCAGAGCTGGAGATCGCATCATGGGGGGGAGGGGAGGGCTAAGCGTTGGTGGTCCTCTAGCGCGGCCACACGTATTAGGAAAGGAAACCAAGGCCCAGAGGTGGGAAGTGACTCGCCTGAGGCTGCACAGCTGTGAACGCAGCAGAGCTGGGGCCAGAGCTCTTTCCCTGCAGGCCCCTGTGTCTGTGCTTCGTGCGCTGGGTCACACCCAACCCCAGAGCCCTGCCTCCGTCCCCGTTGCCCACGGAGCTTGCTCCTAAGCAAGGTGGATGGCGACATTCCTGCCTGACTGGCTGGTGTGTGCGGAGTCTTTGCTTGGCTTTAATTCTCAGAGGACGGAACGGGAGCACGGAAGAGCGGTACCGTTTTCTTCCGCTTGTTCTCACGGCCGCTTCCATCCCCATGCCGGGCACTCTGTGCTTTAGGGATATGCCCGAGATCCCGAAGTCAATACGGAACCTG
This sequence comes from Proteles cristata cristata, assembly GCA_017311185.1. Lineage (NCBI taxonomy): Eukaryota > Metazoa > Chordata > Mammalia > Carnivora > Hyaenidae > Proteles > Proteles cristata. The sequence continues at coordinate 121,956 of JAESUZ010004658.1, read as the reverse complement.
AGGGCACAGGGACGAGGGGATTTTAGGATTAAAAAAAAACAGGATCGCAGCGCCTGTGTGATTGCCCGTGAGGCAGCCGTGGGGACGGTGGGGAGCACCACAGGGCCGGGTGAGGCCTGGGGCCCCCTGGCCTCAGCCCGCGCGCTAGGCCCAGGCCCGGGGTGTGCGGGGCCGGCTACCCTGCAGCGCGAGCGGAACTGAGGTGGGCTTGCACTCCCCGGGCTGCGGGCGGCAGGGTGCCCGGGCTCCTCCGCAGACCCGTGTGTGCCCAGCATTTGCGCCGCGGTTTCTTGGGCCAGACCCAGGCCTGCTCTGGTCAAGGCGCCAGTGCAGAGCGGAGGTGGCCAGTCAGGGCTTCCGTGATGCCAGCCCGTCCACGTGTGGGAGGCAGGCAGGGATGTGTGGAAGGTTCCCTGTAAACTCCCTCCACTTCAAAAGACACAGAGAAAACGCTTTACCCCCTGGTGACAGCGCCCGTGTCATTGGCACAGTCACCTGGCTTCTAAAGGGTGCCGGTGCCACTACCACCCCAGCAGGGCTTCTTCCAGACCTGTGTCACCAGTGGGTGAGGCACCTGCCTTCGGGGATGGCAGAGAGAGCGAGGGCTTTGGAAAGGCAGATTGGCGTGGGTTTGAACCCCAGCCCTGCCCTGGACTAGCCGTGCGGTCACGGAGTTTTCCAGCAGAATTACAGGCGGGAACAGGCGGCCCTTTGCTCCAGAGCCCGCAGCACAGTGTCTGCATGTGATGGTATGACAGGTGCTACGGATTCTTCCTGCACTCACAGCTACCCTCAGCGACCTGCACTGTGCAGCGGGCTCACTGTGCCGCCACGAGGCTCTGCAGTGGCGTGGGCAAAGGGTCTGAGGTCACTGGGTATGCAGGGGGCTCACAGCCCCATGGGAGAGGGTGGCTCTGGAGGTAGACACACCCAGGCTTCATCGCTGAGCCCCAGCCCCACTGGGTCACAAATCGCCCTCAGCCTCACCCGTTCCATCCACAGTGATAGCTACCTTTTACGGTTGTTCTGAGAATTAGAAGAAAGGCGCGTCTAACATACAGCTGTGTCCAGTATGCAGTGACCGGCCAGTGAACAATAACACCACTACTGTGACCGGGTGGTAGTGCTGTGGCCTCTCTTATTCAAGAGGAGTTCTCTCTGGCACTGGATGGGGAGGGCGTCTGTGTAACCAGAGGTGGGATCCAGCCCCCTCCGGCTCAGGAAGCGGCTCTGGGGACCACAGTCAGATCTTTTTCCAGGGGCCACGTAGCCATCCTGGTAGGGAGATGAAAAACAGACAGCCAGGGGCGCCTGGGGGGCTCAGTCGGTTAAGCACGCAGCTTCGGCCCCAGTCATGATCTCACTGTTCCTGAGTTCCAGCCCCGTGTCGGGCTCTGTGCTGACAGCTCGGAGCCTGGAACCTGCTTGGATTCTGTGTCTCCCCCTCTCTCTGCCCCTCCCCCACTCAGGCTCTGTCTCTGTCTTTCTCTCAAAAATAAATAAACATTAAAAAAAAGTAAAAATATGAAAACAGGCAGACAGAATGAACATATTCACCAGACAATACAGTGGAGGCCCACTTGTCCAGTAAGCCTGGTGACCAGTTGAAGAAATCTACTAAGGACAAGATTCATTTGAAAAGTGGTACTTTGCACATTTCATTCCCTTAGAACATTCATGTGCATCCATTTACCAAACGTCTGTGTGTATCTTTGGGTCTCTTTTCTCTGAGCAGAATCCCCCAGGTAGAGTCTGGCTGCTGCTTATTTGTTTAAGTATTGCCTTAATGCTTTATCCACAACTTCTTGTATTTTCACTTTTGCTTTCGAATGCAAAGACTTCAACTTGTGAAACGATACACGTGTAGACTCCCAGATTGTCAGAATTTTTAGTGATCTCATCCACATAGAACTAGTCAGGAACTTTTTTTTCCTAGCGATTTGTCTTTAGCAAAACATTTCCCCAGTGCGTTCCACTTAGTGTGGAATCACTACTTCGGTTTTTTATTCAGAGTTCGTTGTTTATGAAATGGTGAGCCAGATGCTCGGCAATGAGAAGAGCTAGGATGAGCGGGTCTGGGAATGGATCTAACTGCCCGCTGGGCGTGCGGCGCCCCGGCTGTGCCGGAAGGATAGGCAGAGCCCAGCTCCCTGGACCCAGGGCGCCGCGTGCCATGGGCATCGCCAACATCCCTTCCTGAAAAGGGGATCAGACAGAGATGACTACTTCAATGTCCCCGCAGAGTGGAGGACGTCAGAGAACCTTTAAAGTGCGTGATCTTTCATCCCCACCTGCTTGCCATTTGTTGAGATCCTACTCACTCCTACCTGCTCCTACCAGCTGCCAGAGGCGCAAAAGAGGAGTAAGACACACACCTTGCCATAAGAGAGCACAGGGAAGGGGAGAGAAACATGCCACAAGCACCAAGAAGAACAAACAGCGTGCTGTGAGACTGAAGAGGAATAAATAAGCAATTCTCCCTGGAGGAGATCATGGAAGACTTCCAGGAGGAGGTGGCCTCAGAGATCATAAACGAGAAAGAAATTTGGAAGAGGCAGAGGCCACGGAGCATCATCCTCTTGAAGAATGCAACATGTTCTCTGAAATGGAAGCCGAAGGTACCAGAGGCAGTGGGGTCCACCTGTTTCCTGTTATCACCCTCTGCCCTGGAGGGGACAGGATCCTTGAGCCTCCCCTCCATCAAGTAAATCCTGGAGTATTTGTTAGAATCATAGATAAGGAAGGAGGGTGGGAAGGTGGCCTTCCCACGGGGAGTCCAGCATCTCGAAGAGTAAGGAAGGCAGCCACGACCCACAGGGCAGCTCTCCCAGGCCCCCAGCAGCCCCGCCTACGAGACTGGTGCATGCAGAAGATTCCAGACCTCGCTTTATCTCATGCCAGGAAGATGGGATGTTTTGTTTCAGCCTGTGGTGCACACTCTGGTTGCTGAAGAGATTAGCGCTTCCTGGGCCACAAATATAATTAGGAGATCAATCACAGAAAGGCTGGAGCAAAGGCAACCTTTGGGGAGAGATATTTGTTTTTACTGTGTGACTTTGAACATCAGCTGGCAGAAAGGACCCCAAGGGAGGCTGTGCTTCAGAAACAGTAAGACAGGGGCCTCCAGAGAGAGAGCTGAGGTCTCCAGGCAGGGCTGGGGAGGGTTAGGAAAGAACTCCGCTTTGCTCCAAAGTTACCTGTGTTTCCAGAAGCCTTCCCAACCTTGATAGTGCCCGTCTTCCTGCCCCCATCAGCCTGGATGCTGAGGACCAAGTAAGAGGACACTGGACACAGCCTTTGTAGCTCGGCAATATATTGGCTGCTTTGTTACCCTGGGAACAGTTATAAAACAGGGGACTCAATATACCCTGGGGCTTGGCAGGTAAATATAAAGGGACCAAAAGCAGCTGGCGTAGGCTATAAGGATCCGTGGACACTGGAGCAAACTTGAGGGCACTGTGCCCCGGCTGGCTGGAGCTAGACAGTGACAGGAGGAGGGGGCCTCTGCCAAAAGGCTTGGGGCTCTGCCCCGTTCGTGCTGAGGCCCCCGGGGGTGGGAAACACAGTCTGGAGATGCAGCTTCTGTTCTCGGAGTGCAGACACAGCCCCTTTTCCATGAGCTGAGCCGTCCTCTGACTGGGAAGGGCCTCTGCCTTCTTCTTCAATCAGCGTGTGCCCCGTGTAAAGGTGGCTGCCTCTACTTGACCGCAGCCTGTTATTGCCTTGCAAGAATGCTAACCCAGTATTTCCAAAATCTTGAGATTTTTTTTAAGAGAAGCTAGAGACCTATTTTATTATAAAATCTCCAAATTTTAAATACTGAGAGTAGGCTGCGATTTTTCAATAATGCTGTCTCCACGAACCAACAAAAGCTGTCTGCAGGCTAAGTGTGGCCCATAAGCTGCCAGTTTGCAACTTCTGGCACCGAAGGGATTAGCTAACGAGTGCTGAGTCTCGGTTGCCCGGCCAGTGGGAGCTTTCGAGAAGGAGCAGGCAGCCTTGAAGATAAGGATTTGTACCTGCCTGCCTTTCATTGCCAGCCTCCATTTTTTTCCATGCGACAAAATGGATTGGCTGCATGTTCTGACCCACCCCAAGCTGTTAACTGGTTTGGGGCTTTGGCATGTGGCTCCCTGTGTAGGAAGGGAGCGAACTCTGTTTCTCAGACACACACCGACTTGCACTTCTTGGCTGGTGACTCTGTGTGCGAGAGCGCACTATTTGCGAGGGCGAGGGGGATGGTGCCTCGGCATTGGCGGGTTATCTGCTCGAACCTGGCAGCTCGAGCTGATCCTTGAGAAGAAGAACCCCCCACCCCCGCCCTCCTGCCTCAGTCATCAAAGCTCCCGTCAGCCTGTGCTTCAGGGAGCTGTCACAGCCTCATTACTGCTAATTCATCCTCACTTAGTGCATCAAAAGGCTGATTTATCAAATTGGGTGGGCGCACAGGAAGTTTGATTAGCGACATTATGTTGTTTGCCATGACGGGCTCGGAAAACTTAGCTCATCTGTGTCCCAGGAGTCCCAAGATAAGACTGAAGTGCTTATGTTCTGCCTCAGAAATTCCCGGGATTGGAAGTCAGTGTGGCAGCTCGCAGACGTATTCCCTTCATTCCCAGCAGCCACCTCCTCCTTCCCTCCCTCCCTCCCTCCCCTCCCCTCCCCTCCTCCCCCACCCCCAGGTAGGTGTGTGGGTCAGAGTTGCCCAGAGACCGCCTGGGGGAGCAGGTGCCTGGGCCCATCCATCACCCCTCTGGCCGAGGGGCTCCTCTGTCTCTGGGACAGATGGAGCACTCCTGAATTAAGATCGCTGGCCTCTGCTGTCGTCTCCGTCACAGCCCCCGTCAGATGCTGAGCCTCAAATCCAGAGGCTCAGCCCTTTCTCCACATTCCTGGACAGAAAGCCTCCCCAAAACATTGTTTCAGGAAGCAGCAGCCCACAGAGAAAACGAACGGTGCTTGGCTGCTCCCTGCACACCGCGCACCGTCCATGAGCACGCAGGCGACCCGCCGTGTGCCCGGCCCCACCTGCATCCAGAGGACAGCAGGTGTCGGGCTGGGAAGGCAGCCCCCTGGGGGAAGCGGCTGAGAGAGAAGGGCTGGGTGGAGATTGCACACGCACGTCTCTGCCGAGGACAGGGGTGGGAGAGATGTGGGTACACAAGTTGGGTGACTTCAGGTTAGACTCAGGGGAGACACCCACGGGGCCCCCAGAATCCCTCTCCTCCTTGCACCAGCTTCATATCCCTGAAGACACGGCTGCGGACAGTGGGGGAAGCTAGTACGTAGCTGCCCTTGCCGAGCCCTTTCCACGAACCAGACGGAGAACCGCGTAAAGCAGGGGGCCTGTGTAGACACCCTGACGGTCTTGGTGACCTTGGTGAACTGACGAACGGGCTCTGTGAACTTGGGTGGGTCTTTTCACTTTTCTGAGTCTTAGGTTCTTGTTTTGTGAAACAGATTAGATTTCAGGTTCCTTCCAGGAGTAAAATTCAGTTGTCTACATTTTTCCAGGTTGGCCACAAGAGAATAGGCACGACTAGTATCCTCTGGGCCCCAGTGTACACTTGATGGATCTCACTTACCCTTCAAAATAGCCTCACGAGGAAGGTAGTGTCACCCTGTTGAGAGCCGTTCACACTGGCACTGCTGCCCTCGGTGCCCACCTGTGCCACAGTGCCCATTAACACCAATTGGTCTGGTGGGCTTCCCCTAGATGCTAAAGACATACATACACGGGACTAAGACACCTTCTTCCCACCAGGCCTCACAGACACATCAGACATGAGGCAGACACAGAGCAAAGTAAGTACCAAAGAGCACCTGCGAATAACAATCAAATGGTGCCAACACCATGGTTTTCTAATGAGATGGTACCTGTGACCCATTCACAGGCGGCCAGGCGAAGGCCTCCGTGGCCATGATAATACCCACGCTAACATTTCCGCGGGACCCTAGAGCTTGCAAGAAGCTTTGAAACTGATCATTTTATTAGGTTCTTCCACCGCTGGCTGAAATCAGCTACGCTGGCCCTTAGTGATTAAATTATTGTTCATGATTAAATTGAGGATCAGAGAAGTGACTCATCGGGGGGAACTGGATCATCCTTCCCCATGTCAGACACCTGCACGGTTAGACGAGATGGGCCGGTGCTGACGATTGGCCTCTGGTCTGCCAGGCCCTACTGTAGGCCTGGCCAACCCCCGGCTGCAAGAATGGAGGCATCTGGGAGCTGTTGTAGCCTTAGAATTTACCGGGGAGCTACAGGACAAGCTAGCCTTCTCTTTCTCAAAGGTTCCAAGGGAAGGGTCAAGGTTGCTATAAATCCACTGGGTGTCTGCTGAAAAGACTTTACCCAAAGTTGCCTCCCAGGAGCCCTCGACATTTTATCTCAGGGCTGGTGGGTGGGAACTTCATGTTGGGTATGGCTGGAGTCTCTCTAGATTATTCAGGGCTTTGGGGGCCACAGAGAAATGGGGGCCCCTCATCACTGCCCCAGTGTGTTGCCTGGACCCTCACACAGCTCAACCCTACCTCTTTGGCAAGTGCAGCTGAATCCTAATGCTGCAGTCTTTTTTTTTTTTTTTTTATGTTTATTTTTGAGAGAAAGAGAAAGAGAGTAGGGGAAGGGCAGCAAGAGACTGAGACAGAGAATCGGAAGCAGCTCCAGGCTCCGAGCTGTCAGCACAGAGCCCGACGCGGAGCTCGAACTCACAAACCATGAGATCATGACCTGAGCCGAAGTCGGACGCTTAACCAACAGAGCTACCCAGGCGCCCTGCCTGAGGCTGCGGTCTTAATGATATTAGCTGCCCTTTATTAAGCATCTACCTCTTACTGGCCCCGTCATTTGTATTTTCTTTCTTTCTTTTTTTTTTTATATTTTTATTTATTTCAGGAGAGAGAGAGAGAGAGGAGCAGCGTGAGCAGGGAGGGTCAGAGAGAGAGGGAGACACAGACTCTGAAACAGGCTCCAGGCTCTGAGCTGGCAGTCAGCACAGAGCCCGACGCGGGGCTCGAACCCACGAATCGCGAGATCATGACCTGAGCGAAAGTCGGACGCTTAACCGACTGAGCCACCCAGGCGCCCCCGTCATTTGTATTTTCTAAGTTAATTTCCCAACCTCTCCAGTGAGGCGGCAGTCATTGCCTCCGTTCTGCAGATGAGAAGACCAAGGTTCAAAGTGATTGCACTGTCAAGGTCACACTGCTGGCAAGTGCTGGGGGTGGGACTGAAAGCCAGAGTTGTCTGCCTGTCTGATTAAAACAAAACAAAACAAAACAAAAAACAACCCAGCAGGCTGCATCGACTCCTCTCTTTAATTCCCAGGATAATTCCTCTTTATATTCTGGTCATTGCTGCTTGGAAAAGCCTTGGGGACAGGGATGGGATGGAGGGCGGCAGGCAGTGCCCACCGCTGTGGCTGCCCTTCTCAGCTACTTCTGTCATGTGGGAGAGGAAGTTAGGGGCTCTGTACAGGACCCCAGCCTGTCCCTGTGGCAGGGAAGGCGCCTCTCTGCTCCTTTCTGTGCCTCTGAGTGAAACGCCAGGAGTCCAGGCAGGGCAAGGTGCTGTCCCCGTTGGTGGCCCCACACCCCACGGAATGAGAGGAGACGTAAGGGAAGATCCGGAGGAAGGCAGGCTGGACTGGCCCGAAGGGGTGAGCCCCCGTTCTCGGCCACCCTGCTCTGCTCCACCCGGAGTCCAGCACGCCCTGTCCCCCTCGGAGCTCGCTTCAGCTGAGCAGGCTGATGTCCTGGAGACTCACCCCCAGAGTGCCATTTTCTGAAAACGTCGTTGACGACTCTGAGGACACGTGCATGTGGCCTGGACCTCCACTTCCCTGTTTAGAAGGTTGTGAGCCGTTTGCGTGAGGCCCGGCAGACACCAGTCTGAGACCTGACAGCCGGAGGGGTGCGACCCTGGACATGCCCTTGAAGGAGCCCTGTCTGCAGCTACGATGAAGGCCCCCGTCCCGTAGGGGCTTCCGGGACCCCGGAGCCGAAGACCTTCCCCCTCCCACTCTCAGGGCCAAGCTCCCCCTGGACTCAGCTCCTTGTAGAAGGAGGAATCTGAGTTCTGAAGCAGACAGATCTGTCTGTTCCCCATAAGCCATGTCGGGGAACTTGAGTCCGTCACGCACCTTCTCTGGGCCTGTTTCTTCATCCAAGACACAGAAACAATATCGCATCTCACAGGCTGTTGTGCAGATGAAGTGAAATGATATGTGCACAGTGACCAGCACGGAGTAAGAGCTTGGTAGCTGTTCCATTTGTCATTCCCTTCTGTCCTACCGGCTGAGCCACCGTCCTGGGATGGGGCCACACCTAAGGCTGGCGTGTCACCCAGCTTCACCTGCCATCACCTTATGGCCGATTTTACCCCCTTATATTCTGTTCACATCCATGCCAGACATCGCATGCTTGCATCGGCGAATAGTTCAGTGTGTGTCCCCGCAGCAGACCCTACCCAAACTAACCGGAACGCTACCGCCACACCTAAGAATTGTTAGCAGTGACCAAGTCTACTCTTCAAACATTCAGTTGCGTCGTGAATGTCAAGGATCTTTAACAGTCGGTTTCTTTGAATCAGGATGCACGTAAATTCCCCACATTATAATTGGCCGATTCACCGTTCAAGTTTCTTTTATTATATTTTCCACAAGCTGGATTTGGCTGATTGCATCCCTTCAATTTGCCTTTGAGGTACAGACACGAAGGAGGTATTTGTTCCCCCAGCCGTTTAGGAAAGGGCTCTTTTCTCCTTTGTGGAAAAGAAATGTCCCCACCGTCCCCAGGGCCAGCCTGCTGTGAAAGGACGGGAGGGACGTGGGGAGAGGGGTTTCCCCAGGCTTCCCAGCCACGTGATGGCGGATTCACCTGCTGTGTGGACTCACCCACTCTTTGTTTTCGTGAACAGGGGTGTCTCTTCATAAAGCAAAGCAATTTTCTGCCAAACAGCAAAGACTGTTTTTCCTTCTTCCAGAGCAATAAGGGCCAGGATTTGTCTCCCTCTTGGCTTTCAAGAGCATGTTTTCTCAGTTCTTTCCTGAAATTAAAGTAAAGGTCAAGGAGGCTGGTCTGAGACCTGCCCTTCTCCTCTCCGGCTCCTGCTGGTGAGTCTGGCTAAGCGTGTACCTGCCCCCTGGGCTCCGTGACCCGGCCCTCAAGGGCAAGCTCAACTCCCCAGTTCTCGTCATCTTGGCGGGGGTGGGGGATTGGGAAGGGAGGAAGAGAGAAAGAAAGTGTGTGTGGGGGGGGACACAGTGCCAGCCTGTGGGCTCCATTCTGAATTTAGACCTGAACCATTTCTAGAAGCTTCCTTCTCCCCACTGCGTTCCCTCCCTCGGGGAGGGGGCCTCGGCCCCACGCCCTCCGCCCCTCTTCCCACCTGCCAGTTTTCTCCCGCGGCACGTGCATGGACCCAGTGATCCGCCCCGGCCCTGGCGCCGCGATGAGCTGCGAGGATTTTTAATCAGAAGGCAGGACACGCACGCACGCAGAGAACAGTACCGCCACCACCCCGCTTAGCAGTGCTGGAGCGTTCTCCCCCCACCCCCTCCCCACACTGAGTCACTCCCAGCTAACAGTTAATTAATTTGTGACACTTTGACAGTTTGTGAGGAGACATTTTTACGGAGCCTTCAAAACGCACAGGGATGGGACTGTCAGGCAGATGCCCTTCCTGCCTTCGCTGGGTCCCTCCAGGCCCTGGCCCGCCTCACCCTACCGTGAGGCCCAGGGCCCAGCCCTGAGTGAGCCTGGGAGAGGTCGTGCTCCTCTGTCCCAGCCTCTGGGGCACTCCACGCGCCCAGTGACCTGCGGGCAGACCCGGGCGCCTGGCCACCTGGAGAAGAAGAAGAACACAGAGCGGAGGTGGGGAGGCCCCAGTCACGCTCAGCCCTGGTGTCTTTGTGCTTCTGGAGAAGGTTCCCACGCAGGGGCCCCTTCCCACAGCCGAGGAGCCGTGTGTGTTCCAGCCTCTCCCTGAGGCCCCCCTTCCCTGCGGCTCCTTAGGTGAGCGGGGAGTCTCAGCTACACGCACCGTGCTCCCTAGGGGTCACAGCTGCTGGCTGGTCCTGTGTGAGCATGGCTCCCGCCATCTTGGCCTGCTGGGACTTCACTCCAACCGGGGGGTGCTAATCTAGACACTGCGAACCCCTGCCCGCCCCCCCCAGACTTCTGGGAGCCCAGAAGTCATCCCCACCAGGTCCGCGCATCCCTTCCCACAGAATTCATGTTATCTCTCCACCTCCCCACACACCTACTCTACACACCTACACTCGCCTTGACACGCGTGCATTCTTTTCCTTTCAATGGCCTGTAACCCCGCGTGCCCCAGTGATGGCACACTTGGGGGATTCCCTGAATGCACCTCAGCCAGCTGCCACCGTGACCCAGACCCAGAGGGCCAGAGAGTGGTCTCAGGGGAGGCTCCTGGCGCCCCTGGAGAAGGAAACAACCACCAGAGACTAGGAAAAACTGGCCCCGTCACACCTGGGTGCGGCACCAGCCCCCACGGCTGCCTCGCAGACACTGGCCGAGCGCCCAGCGTGGCGGCCACCATGCTGGAAAGCGAGACGACTGTGAAGAGACGCGATAAGTGTGATCCTTACACCGGTGGGGCTCACAGCCCGGCAAGAACAGACACTGAACAAATAATTAGACGAGTGACTTAATTATATCGTGACGAGGGCCACCAAGGAGCACGTGTGCTGAGAGCCCTGTACGCGCCGGATGGCTCCGAGCTGGGGGAGGCGGAGGAGGCCGGCTGGGACTCCGGGGTCTGGAGCCCCCGAGGAAGGACTGGGCCTGGCTAGGGGCCGGGACACCGAAACCCAGGAGTGGGGAGCAGGCTGGTCTGCTGCTGGTAGCTCTGTGGCCTTGGTGACAGGACGTGGAGTGAGCCCCGGAAGCCAGCTGCCCTGTGCTGTGAGGCGGGAGGCACAGGCTGCCCGGCCAGGCTTAGCTGCAGAGAGCCGCGGGGAAGCTCCGAGCAGGTGCCCGGGACGCCGGCGGTCCTCAGGACCGTGCCCCCGCCTGGCGCAGTGTGCTGGCTCCAGACACAGCCAGCGAGCAAGAACGGAGAGTCCTCCAAGCTGCTGCACCCTTTCTAAGGAGACCTGGGCCGTCTTCTCCACAGACGGAAGACGCGAGCCTGCTGCCCGGTGGCTGCGTGGCCCCGTGCTTTGTCCCTCGCGGTCGGTGCAGGGTTCCGGGTTGGACTGAGCAAGTCTGCCAGAGCTGGAGGGGGCAGAGTGGCCAGTGTCAGTGTGTGGCCTGCCCGCCCCCCTCCCCCGACCCTGGAAGGCTGGTTGCCCAGGTAACCCAGGTCACTTTGTCCAAACCTGGTCCCCCACGGCCGCCCTGAGGCTCGGGAGTCCAGGAGGGCTAGGCACCCGGCCCCAGGCCCGAGCCCTAGGCATTGGTAGGTACAGGACCTCACCCGGGGCCCAGGAGGGGGCGGTGCCTGTACCCCACCGCTGGGTAAAAACAAATGGCCGTTTCTTCCCTCGAGAAGGACCCCGGAAAGCTGGGCCAGACGCAGCTCTCGCTTCGGATCTGGGCCTGCCTGGAGATGACAACACCCCTCACTTTGCTGACCTTCCCTCTTCATGCCTGGCCCGCGAAGGCCAGGGCCCAGAAGGTTCTCCCTGCGGCCGCCTGGCCTAGGGCTCTGGGAATCCAAGGCCCTGGTTCCTCTGGGCCCAGGAAGTGAGGCCGTTAGTTAAAGACCCTTCTGGTTTCCCTTTGGAGTAGAATGAGCTGCAGGAACCCAGGGCGCAGGCGCACCCCCAGGTCTTGGCCTGGACCTTCCTGCAGAGCAGCAGGGAGTGGCTAGAACTGCAGACCGGCCTTGGGGAGGAGGAACCCCTTCCCGCTCGCTCACTCCTGGCGCCCCTCCAGTTCCTATCGCTCAGGCAAGCTGCTTTTGAAATGCAAATGCCAGGTACCCCCCTCACTCCGCCTTTTTTATTGAAATGCTTCAAGTTTCAGAAAAGAGGGAAAATGATGTGTTTAAGACAGCAGCGTCTCACCCGCCATGGAGCCTGATAAGGGATTGTTAAATTTTAATTAGACAATTTGACTCCTTCAAATGCCAAACCTTCTGGGGAGGCAGCACCAGGAAAACCAGGTTGCTTGAGTTTATTCTGCGCCCAGAGTTCCTCGAGCCTCACCTCGGGGCCTCACCTCGGGCCCAGCAGCCCCATGTTTTGCTGGTGAAAGGACTCAATCTACAGAGAGGACAGAACCCTCTCCTCTCCCCTCCCAGACCGGCCAGCTTGCCTCCAGGGTCCTGGGTTACCCTGGGGACCAGGGATTCTGTAAGCCTCCAAGTGCTTCCTCAAGCAAAAGGTCAATTTATGGGGTCAGCCTTGAACTGTGGAATTTTAAAGGAGTTTTCTTCCAACGAACTTGCGAGAAGCTGGTTGTGTTTGCAGGCTGTGGAGCCTGCTGGGAGAATGGCTCGCCTCCCTTCCACAGCCTCCACCCTCCCCTCCCCTACTCCCCTGCCCCAGGGCAGGGATGGTGTGAGTCCGAGGACTGCCAGGGGCAGACTCTGGGCCAGCACAGCCCCAGATATCTGGTCTCTACCTTCCTCAACCAGAGAGCTAGCTCCTTTTCAAATGAGGGCACCAACAGGCAGTGGTAACATACGCAAAGCCCAAAGGGTAAGTGACGGAGGCCCTGGGGGCTAGAAATGACCTGGTAACCCGACACACCGTAGTTCCCTCCAGACATCTTGTCGGGGAAGGTCGGCTGTAGAGACAGACAGTAACGCTCACAGCAGGCTGGATGTTAAGGAGAACTGACCACCAGGGTGGACGAACCTGGAAGATCTTCTAGTAGACCGTTGCCCTTCTGAGCTGAGGCAGGGCCATGGAGGCTGGAGACAGATGTGGGTCAGGCGTGGCCCGAGGTCTGTGGCCACCACACCGTGGTCGCCCCCATGCTCCTGGCTCCCTGCTCTTTCCTGTGCACCAGGGCAGCTGAGAGCAGAAGGCCAAGGAGGGCCCGGCGCATCTGCTGGGGAGGGTGACCCGGGGAGCTACGGCTGTCCCACCTTACTGCACGGGGAAGATGAGGGTGGTGCTCTGTGGAGTGTGTGTGTGTGTGTGTGTGTGTGTGTGTGAGTGACTGCCTCTCCTTCTGCAGGGGTCTTTGTCAGCTCAGGCCGCCTTGACAAAGTCCCGAAGCCGCGGCGGGGGGGAGGGGGGGGTGGACCGGGGTTAAACAGCAAAAATTCATTGTCTCCTAGTTCCGGAGGCTGGGAGTCTGAGATCAAGGTTGGGTCCTGGTGAGAGCTCACTTCCCGGCTTCACAGACAGGTGCCATCTGGCCGAGTGTTCACCAGCATGAGGAGGGGCAGCCTCCGGTGTCTCTTCCGATAAGAACCTCTCTTCATCTCCAAACACCGAGGTCCCAGGTCCAAGTGCCATCGCCTTGGGGGGTGTGGCGTCCACACATGCACACAGCTCAGTCCGTAGCAACAGCAACTCTTCTTCCAGGAAACAGGACTGAGTAGCTAAGTAATGACTTAGTATACTAGCGACCACGTATGTATTTGGTGCTCACTAAATGCTCATTGACTGAGGACTGGTTTGGAGACCTTACCCATGAGGCAGGAGCCTCCCAGAGGAGGACGGAGGTGGCGTATGGAGGTTGGTGAGTGAGGTGATCATATTTTCATGACTCCAAATCAATATTCTTGTTCTGACAACAGGACGTTTTAAAAATAATATGTGACTTATTTATCTGAAAAAGTCTTATAAGAATAATTTGCCTTGGGTTATACATTTAACCATCCCTTTTTATTTTATGATTAAAAATTTTTTTCATTTTAATTTTTGAGAGGGAGAGAGAGAGAGAGAGCGAGCACGAGCAGGGGAGGGGCAGAGAGAGAGACACACACACAGAATCCAAAGCAGGCTCCAGGCTCTGAGCTGTCAGCACAGAGCCCAACATGGGGCTCAAACTCACAAACTGTGAGATCATGATCTGAGCTGAAGTCGGATGTTCAACTGACTGAGCCACCCAGCACCTCTATTTTATTTTTATGTTTTATTTTATTTTATTTTTATTTAGAGAGAGAGAGTGCATGAGTGGGGGAGAGGAGCAAAGAGAGAGCGAGAGAATCTTAAGCAGGCTTCACATTCGGTGCAGAGCCAATGCATAGGAATTGATCCTACAACCTCAGGATCATGACCTGAGCTGAAATTAAATATTGGCTGCTCAGGGCATCTGAATGGCTCAGTCAGTAAAGCCCCTGACTTCACTCAGGTCATGATCTCACAGTGAGTTTGAGCCCCGCGTTGGGCTCTGTGCTGACAGCTCAGAGCCTGGAGCCTGCTTCTGATACTGTGTTTCCCTCTCTCTCTCTCTCACCTGCTCATGCTGTCTCTCTCCTCTCTCTCTCTCAAATATAAATAAACATTTAAAAAATGTATGAATAAAAAAGAGTTGGACACTCAACCGACTTAAGCCACCCAGACATCCTCATATCTACTTTTTTTTAAGGAGAGCAAGAAATTTGGACCATCCTGGCAAATCCAGGGTGCCAACTATTATATGAACTTGGCATTTCCCATCTCCGGGGCCACAGAGCGGGCCCTGCCCTCACCTGGCTTCTTAAGCAAGGCCAGGCCAGAATACCGGGAGCTTCTCCCACGAGCAGAGCGAAATTAGTCAGGCAGAGAAGGACAGCTATCCTATGTTTGCACGCATAGGAGGATTAGGAGGAACTAAACGGAGGGGAGGACCGTGGGGGAGAAGAAGGGGGAAAATGGTGGGGGAGAGGGAGAGAGGCAAACCATGAGAGACTCTTGAATGCTGAGAACAAACTGAGGACCGATGGGGGTGGGGGGAGGGGAAGGGGGGAGATGGGCATGGAGGAGGGTGGGGATGAGCACTGGATGTTATATGAAAACCAACTTGACAATAAACTATTTTAAACATTTTTTAAAATTAAAAAAAAAAGCTCTGACTTGGATGGAGAGGCTTGAGGGCAGAAGGCAGGGCAAGGGCAGGCATCTGGGGGGCCCCCCCTTCCTCTGGGACACCACAGAGCCTTAGGACACAAGGAAAAGAAGAAGGGAGGGGGCTGGAGCTGCAGCAGGGGCTGCAGGAAAGTGCCAGCAGATCAATGCCGAAAGACCCTGCATTCCACCCCTGCTAAGACCCGCACGCCCCACCTTTGCAGACACACATTTCAGGTCTCTGCAATCAGTGTGCATTTTGCAGTCGACCCCGTCTTAGAGCTGTATTGGAGTTTGATAGCACTCTCTTCCTTCCCGGTGGTGCATGACACAGTGGTGCATCTTACATTCGGTTCTGTCTTAGAGCCCAGGAAATAGGGCCCCTCAGGTTACAGGCTGCAGGGGCGGGGGGGTGGGGGGGTGCACTGGGAGAGCTGGTCCAGCCCGGCTGCTACCTCATCCCGAAGCTTGCTCAGATTTGTCCTGCAACCATGGCTCAGGAACACTTTGACTTTGTTTCCCTTTCTTTCCTCTCAGGGGTTGTTTGCTGCATCTTGGAAACCCTCTCCCCTCATCTAGACCCCCACTTTCCAGGGAGGAGCCATAGGAGGCAGCTTATGGTGGAACAGCAGGAGGAGCCTGGGGCAGCCCCTGACCTTAGTGGGCTGCATTTGGACAGTTTGGTTGCCTCACCTCCAGGAGCCTCAGGCTTGTCGTCTGAGTGCTTGTTTCTTTTCGTTCTTTTGCTTGGTTTGATTTTTAAAGCTCACATTCCTTGAGAGTCGACCTGTGCCAGCCTCACATGTATCATCGTACTAAATCCTCACAAAAGTAATCGCGAACCCCCATTTTGCAGATGGGAAAACTGAGGCTCAGGAAAGCCACGTAATCTGGCCAAGACCTCGGAGCTAGCAAAGGCGACGTTGGGATTTGAACCAGGCTGTGCTGGTCCTCAGCCCTATCGTATACTAGTAGCTCTCGTGCTAGTGTCTCATCAGTAGGGCTGGGTTTGCTGATGTCTGAATTCCTGCTCCATTTGGTGTTGCGAGAATGAGCCAGACAGCTCCTGCTTGTGAGAGATGTCGGCCCCAGGCAGGAAGGGTGCTGAGGACACAGCAGGGATGCAGCTGGCTCTGGGGGTTGGAAGAAAATCTCACACCAAGTTCTTAATAGGTCCACGGGCATCTAGGCATTTCCTAGGCTTTCCCATTCCTTCTGTAATGCAAAAAGAAAAAGAAAAAGAAAGACCCAAGAACTATCTAGAATAAATACTCAATTAGAAAATTAAATGCATGAGGCCTTCCCAGCTGTAGGCGAAGGGACTCACTCCTGTCCTGCAGGGTAACCAGCACACAGGAAGGAGTGCTCTCTTCTGACCCTTCCCCTGACTGGAAATGCTCTCGTTTGCCATCTTACTTGTTCCCATGATTTTAAGTCCCGATTGAAAGTCTTTCCCCTCCAGGAAGCCCTCCAGGAGCACCCCAGCCGGGCCCATGTGCACCTCCTCTGTGACTTCTGAACATCTGCCGCTGCCCGTGGTGGTAGAGTGGGCCCCAGACCCTGTTCGTGCCCAGTGCACTCACTCCCCCACCCACTGGGGCTGCTGACGATGGACCATTCGAGCTGGGTCCGCCCTCATGGCACGTGTCCATTTGAAGGGAAGTGTCTCTCTCCAGGTCACACCAGCCCATGCCCTAGGATGTGATGAGAGGGGACCGCTCAGCAGGCTCCCTGAGGCGGTCACCTGAGGACTCTGATGTGACTTAAGGCAGCCTGGCTTCTCCCCAGCCCAGCCCTGCCTCCTCCCTTCTCTGCAAGCCTCTGCCCCAAGAACATTCCCCAGTAACTTCCCTGCACGCCCAGGTCCGCCTCGGGGCCTTATTTCTGGGGATCTAACACCAGCACCCGTGCGCCCCTTGGGTTGCCTTTCTTTTTGGCACTTGTTACTGTGGCCGCCTCCCTTTACAGCTACATTTCTCAAGGGTGAAGGGCTTTTCTTCCCGGCTGGACTCACAGAGCCTTCGATTGAGTTCAGCACACAACGGCCGACTGCAGAGCCCAGAGCCCAGAGAGTATGCTCTTTACTTGTTTATTCCATGAAGATGAGGCATGACCAAGACGTGGTATAGTGCTTAAGGCGCTTACACTCCAGTGGGGGGGGTGGGGGAGGCAGATACACAGAGAGGGTGTGTTCCAGAAGGGACCTCAGGAACGATGCTGGTGTTTGGAGCACCCTGCCAGCCAGCCCCAAGGGGAGGGATCCAGAAGAAAGCACTTGAGATGGGTTCCAGAGCGGGGAAGATTCTGAGCAAGCCGTTCTTTGGAAGCCGTGGAAGGTCTGCGCAAGCAGCGGGAGGGGAAGGGAAGTTCTCCAAAGACTTTTCTCATTTGTGAGTGGGGAATAATAGCTACAAGCCTCAGGGTTGTTTTGAGGACAAAACTGTCAATTAAAGCTTTCAAATCCTCTCCAAGTATAGGAAGCCACCTCACAGGCAGGCTCAGGATTGTAGGGAAAGAGAAGTCTGGTTGGGTACAGACAAGGGGTGGGGTGAGGTGGGGTGGGCACAGAGAAGGGGTGGGGTGGGGTGGAAGGGAAGCAGCAGGCTCCATCCGAGGCCACTGGCCCTATAGAGAGATGGACGGGAGAAGCGAGAGGTGGGGCAGACAGAAGCTTCAGGAGCCCTGCGGGGAGTGAGCGGGTCTCCATGTCTCCGGCCCCGGAAAGTGCTTGGCACCTTGCTGTGTGCCTGACAGGCTCAGCAGACTCCCAGTCTGATGTGAAAACGAGGGCTGTTCCCGACGGGTATGTGCATGCAGCTGGCTGGCAGGTGCTCCAAACAGGAAGAGCGGCCCAGGCCTTTGCAGAGGGCAGCATCCATACGACACAGGCATCAGCGCCTTTGGGTTGGAAGAGTTTTACACGGGTCATTTCACGTCACCCTACTTGGAGTTAGGGATTTGCCTTCCCCAGAGACTGCAGGCTGGTGGTGCAGGGGAGGACATCACCCACACCCCTCTGCTGGGGGCCAGCAGAGCAAATGTGTCCCACGAGGTTGAGGGGCGAGTGGGGGGGTGGGACAGACCCTTCTCCGAAGTCCCTTGTGACCTTCTGTGGCTGCTGTGCCCTCCCCCTGATTTGCACCTGGTGCGCCACGCCCATCCCGAGTGGCATAGACCAGTGGATTTCAAGTCCCTTCGGGTAGCCAGGCACCTGGAAGTCGGGGTGCTTTGTGCAGAGTGCCTTGAGATTCCGATGCGCTTGATTCCATCGTGTAAGATAGGAACACTTTTGCTAGCAGGAGAGCCGGCTGTATTATATGTGCATTATGTTCTAATCACAGCCAAAACACAGGCTGTCGAGCTCGTCAATGCCTGACGCATCTCAGGTCTGCCTCCCTGGCTCTCTGCTTCCTGCTCTCAGCCTCCCCGAGCCCAAGGCAGAAATGCTGTTTCCTCTCCCCCTTCTCTCCCTGCTCGTCCCGGCCCCTCCCCTACACCGCATCTACGCAGTGGATAGGGACCCACAGGTTACGCTGACTCTGAATACGTCTCCTGTTCCATTCCGGCCACCTTCGTTCGGACAGCCACCCTCTCTTCTTCGAATGGCAGCCACCGCCGGGCCTCCCCCAAGGCCCTTCTGAAACAGCAGCCCCGCGGTCCTCCCTCCGCCCCCAGCCTCTCAGGGGCTCCCAATCTCACGAGAGCCAATCGGGCCCGTGTCTGGACCCCTGGTTGCACTTTCCCCCCGCTTCGTGCCCTACATTTTTAGCCAAATGGAACTCTTTGTCGTCTGGCACTGTGTTGCGTTCTCTCTAGCTGCAGGGTCTCCCAAACCCTGTTGCCTGGCTGTGTCTTCCTTTGATTGCATCTCAGATGACACCTCCTTCAGGAAGTCCTCGGGCTCTCAGGGCAGAAATGCAGAAACTCATCCTCTCTTCCTTGGGTTCCTACAGCCTCCCAGCTGGGATCCTGCCACCTGCTTGGCCACAGACTTTCATCCTCTGAACAGCAGTGGGAACATTCTCTCCAGAAGGCGCATCTGGTCACGTGGTTCCCACTGCCCTTGGGCTCAGATCTAAGAGCACGACTTGGAAGGCCTTCTAGAATCTCGCTGTGGCAGATCAACCCCTAGGCTTCAACTGTCCCTAAAGCTGTCCCTCCACCGAGCGCCTGCTCTCTCCCTCTGTCACTTGCTTACTCTGCTTCTTGTGTCTAGACCCTTCCCTGGCATCCCAGCTTTTCACCTCATGGCTTTGGGCTGTCTGCCAAATGCCACTTCCTCTGAAAAGTCTTCTCTCAATCCTTAAACTAGCTTACTTGTCTCTCCTGCAATCTGTATCCTAGTGCCCACTGCTTATAGATTTAAGTGCTTGAGTCATGGGGCTGTTGTTTCTTTTAGAATGTGAGCTGGGTAGGGGCTCCCGGGTGGCTCAGTCTGTTAGGCGTCTGACTTCGGCTCAGGTCATGATCTCATGGTTTGTGGGTTTGAGCCCCGTGTCGGGCTCTGTGCTGACAGCTCAGAGCCTGGAGCTGCTTCAGATTCTGTGTCTCCCTCTCTCTCTGCTTCTCCCGTCTTCTGCTCTGACTGTCTCTCAAAAATAAGTAAACATTGGGGGCGCCTGGGTGGCTTAGTCAGTTAAGCGTCCGACTTTCGCTTAGGTCACAATCTCGTAGTTCATGGGTTCGAGCCCCGCGTCGGGCTCTGTGCTCTCAGCTAGCTCAGAGCCTGGAGCCTGTTTCAGATTCTGTGTCTCCCTCTCTCTCTGACGCTCCCCTGCTCACGCTGTCTCTCTCTCCTAGAAATAAATAAAAACACTGAAAAAAAAAAAAGTAAACATTAACAAAAATTTAAAAAAAAATTTGAATGTATATTTCGTTCTAGCCTGTGTGGCCAGCACTACACTGAACAATCAGTAATAAGTATTTATAGAAGTATAGTATTTATAAGCTCAATAAGTATTTCTAGAATCAAGGACAAATGAATGTGTGTTCCTATCCTTGCCTCTTGAAGCTGGGACTTCTCGCTAACTTGTCTCTGGGGGGTGGGGGGTGGGGTGGTACATGGGATGCGCTTACTAAGTGTTTGCTAAATAAACAGATGAATGAACGATCAGCTCTTTTCAAGCTCATTTATTTTATTATACTTAAAAAAAATTACACTTGCTCATTTATTTGCCCATCTGCAAGAACTTTCCAACAGAATAGCGGCAGCCGGCCCCCTGTTTTAAGGAAATCGTTAAAAGATACAGAACTGAAAATCCCGAGGCTGGAGATTTCTAACTGCTGGGGGTTGGCTGTAGCTCTGGAGCTTTCCGTGGGAGGCGGCAGGCTGCAGGAGGTCCTCCGGTTCACTCTCTGTGTCCGTTTGTCCTGGCCAGAGCCTGGCCACCCGGCGGCCCTGCTGCGGCGATGGACCCACTGAACCTGTCCTGGTTCGAGGATGACCTGGAGAGCCAGAACTGGAGCCGGCCCTTCAACGGGTCGGAAGGAAGGACGGGCAGGCCTCACTACAACTACTACGCCATGCTGCTCACCCTCCTCATCTTCGTCATCGTCTTCGGCAATGTGCTGGTGTGCATGGCCGTGTCCCGCGAGAAGGCGCTGCAGACCACCACCAACTACCTGATCGTCAGCCTGGCCGTGGCCGACCTCCTGGTGGCCACGCTCGTCATGCCCTGGGTCGTCTACTTGGAGGTAGGTCTGCACTCCCCTCCGCTGCCGGGGAGCCTGGGGTCCAGGCTCCTCACCGGCTCTTCCCTGGTGCCTTCTCAGCTGGCCTGGCCCCTTCCTCCACTCTGGGCTTCGTTTTTCTCCTTATGAAATGGGCTTGATGTCTCTTTCACAATCCCAACTACCGGTTGGAGAGTGCTTACCAAGGGCCAGGCCTCTCATCGAGTCCTTCATCCACGGCGTCTTCCCGTGCAGCCCGCAGACCAGCCCTGCGAGGTCACCCCACCACTACCACCATTTCACGGTGGTGAGCCAGGTGGTCAGAGAAATTCGGTGACTTCTCCGGCATCATGCAGGTGCCAGGTCCTGGCTGGAACTCGGCTCGGCCCCCAGTTGATTCCTTACATGGTGTTAGAAATGGGAACAATGGAGGTAGATCCTCAAGGAAGGGAGACGTTCATGCTTCCAGACCCGAAGCTTCCTGTTCTTTCTTCCCGCTTCAAAAGTGGGGGCTGCTGCTCCGCGTGCTCCTTGTCCTTCGCCTCTTCCCCAGTTGCTCTAGCGCCCATGTCTGGGACTTCCAGGCGGGGGCCGCTGGGGGCTGTGCACAGCCCCCTCGCTCGGGAAGGACCCGACGGCCAGGTCCTTGGCTCGGCCAGGATGGAGCCCAGCCCTGCACCTCCGAGTCGAGAGCAGGCAGCCCCTGCTGCGGTCCAGGCACCGCGCCAGGCTTTTCGCAGACACAGACTCAGCAAACAGTCTTGCTAATCCTGGCAGTTGATACTATTCTTCTCAGTTTACAGACAAGGAGACAGAAGGTTTGAGAAACTGTCCTCAGATCGCACAGCAAGGGGAGAAACTGGGGAGTCCCTTCTAAGTGGATGCTTTTCAGGGCCGACAGGCAGAAGTGGGACGGTCTGGGGAGCTTGGGTCTGGATCCTGCCCCTTTCTCTGCCTAGGACTCTGGAGTGGAGTCTGGGAACTGACCAGCCATTCAGGAAAGAGCCAGCACTGAGGTCACTGAGATCACCGGGCAGTTACCTCCTGTCCTGGGCACGGGGCGGGGGGAGGGGGAGGAGGGTTAGTGGGGGGAGGGCGGGGGGGATACCCCTGTGCCACGGAGGCAAGCCCCTGGCTGGGAGGGAAGGGCTTCCACTTTTAAAGGAAAACACGACGTTTTGAAGACTTGAGTCGAGGAGACATTCAGGAGAAGGAGCTGAGGTGGGAAGCAGAGGCTGGTCCAACGTGGCACCTCTCCTGGTCTCCGCGCCTGGGGGGCTCCCTGTGTTTCCACGTGGCGCTCAGGTCATCCCATCCCTGGTTTCCTGTAGCTCAGCCTCAACAGGCTGGAACGTTCAAAATGAGTGTTAAGGAAGAACTCCGAAGGAAGCAAACAAGATAGCATGAAATCTACAGGAGCCACAGGCCAGGGGTCCCCTTCCTCCACGACTCACACGTCTGTGAGTCTGTCCACGCACGTCCTGTCTGAGGGTCTCTCCCTGAGGACTGCTTCTCAATCCTAAGGCCTAGGCCCTTCCTGCTCCCTTTCAAAGGAGGGTCCCGGGCCTCAGACCATCAGAGGAGAATGAGGGGCGAGTGGCAGAGAAAACGACCTCTCTGTGCCTCGCTTTCCTTATCCACATAAAAGAGATAATAATAGTATCTAGCTCAGGCATTGCTTGCAAATCTAATGAGTTAAGGGCTCAGAATGGTGCTGCACACAGTAATGAGCAAGATGTAGAAGTCTGCTGTGACAATGGTGATGAAGAGGAACATGGTGGTGGGAGATACCCAGCACCGGTCCTCGTAGAGACGGCCCTCCCCCTGCCCAGGCAGCCAGCCGCCGTCTGCCCAACGCGAGGCATGCTCTGCCCACAGCTCCGTGCAAGGCTTCTGGGCCTCCAGATCCTACGCCTTCACAGACGCTCCAGGATAGAGCCACATCTGTACCTTAGACTATATGGTGGTGGTGGTGGTGGGGGAGTCTGAGAACCTGTAAGGCCTTTGAACAGGTATTTTCAACATAACCAGTTCACCATTATTTTAAGGAGGAAGCTCAGTGGTTTGGGGGGCAGGGTGGAGAGTGGTATCGCAGAGGGTAGTGCTCTAACCTGCCCATTATTTCCCTTTAAAACAAGAGCTGGACCATGAGCCCCAATTACAGGATGTCTACCCAGCCCTTCACTGTCCCGGGTGGCGCCTCAGCTGAGCCCAGCATCCTGCCAGAGCATTCTTGCAACCCATATACTCTGTGCTTTCTAAGAGACGCTCTTGTCGTCCAGAATTTTCCATCCTGTTCCTTTCCCAGCGATATTAGTGCCTCTGAGAGCCTGCCATGTCTAGCGTGGGACTGGGTGTGCTTTATTTGTTCTGCTTAGCCTATGGAAAGCTGGTTTTGCCGTGAGAGAACCAGGTTCAATTCCCAACTCTACCACGTTCCATCTGGAGAAGGTCCTGACAGAAGACAGCCGGGGGTCACTTGTCTGCATGCACCCCTTTGAGGCGAGGGTTTTAGGTGTGCCTTTTCCAGATGGGCAGATGAGACTGAGGAGTGAATGGACCAGGCTCCCGTTTATTCACGCCTGCAGTGTGGCCCGGGCGCATCTGTGCCTTACTCTACCCCGAGGGCATTGTCTACCATCGGTGAAGAACCCCTAGGACCACTGCGGTGTGATGGACGCAGGTGTGGGGACACGATGGGGAGTACCTGGGGGCAAGGAAGTCTTGCAGGAAGAGGTGATGCTTCCGGAAGAATTATCCAGAGGAAGGAGCAAGGCTTTGGCGTTCCAGGCAGAAAAGAAAAGTATGCAAAGCTACAGGGCAGGAAGGGGGCGTAGCTGGCCAAGATTTCGGGGTGGCGGCAGCGTATCATTAACCTCAGAGGTTTGCTGTCACTGTGGTTAGACATGAGTACGAAGTGTTTGGGGCGGTGTCTGACACACAGTAAGTGCCGGTTCTCACCAGCAGTGGACCCCGCGAGCTCACGGCCCACGCTGCAGCTCGGCTTCCTGTGAACAGTGAAGCCAAGAAATGGTCCCTCCTCCGCTGCTAAGTCACCAGGGGACCCTGGGCAAGGCCACTTTCCTCGCCAACCCCATGGTTGACACCCTCGCAGTTATCACCTCTCCTCTCACGCTCTACGTGCCTGTAGTGGTTTTTGCATAATTCGCTTCTCTTTTGACAAGCTGGATGGGCCTCCCCCAGACAGCTTAGAGGGAGCATGGATGTGCTGCCGGAGCCAGGTGCTTCAGTCCCAGCGCTGTGTGGAGTCCACTTGCTGGGGGGGCCCCCTAAACTGGGGTCCCCTCACCTGTGAGGGAGATAGCAGCCCTGTCTTGTACGAGCGTGAGATGCCCACATGCCCACAGTCGGTATATGTGGCTGCCAGCAATTTCCCTCGAATCTCTGAGTCAGCTGACCCCAGGACGTGGAGGAAAGCCCTCCCTTCTTCTGTGCTCCAGACAGGCCTTCAGGGCGGGGATTGAGAGCTCCCTAAAGGCAAGGACTATGCCAGCACTGTTTGCCACTGTACCCCAGAATCTAGCAGAGAGTCTGGCCCAGAGTAAGTTGCTCATAAGTGTCTGTAGGAAAGATGGAAGGCAGGGGAGGGGCAAAGAGGAAGAGGAAGAGGGCCCTGGTGGCTCAGACCTAGATCCCCAGGGACATAGAAGCAGTTCTGAAGTGCCAGTCTGGGGTGGGAGGTGGGGGCTCAAGGTGGAGGGTGGACCAGGTGGGTCTGGGACCCTCCCAGAGGTGCCCAACGGGTAGACTCTACTTACACCCCAGGAGCTCCCCACCCCCCATCCGGACCTGACCTGCCATCTTGGGCAGCCCTGTGCTGCGATGTGGGCTCACGTGAGCCCAGAGAAGGCGGCTTCCAGTCTTCTGGGACCAGCTGCTGTTTCTTCACGTCCAACAACAGCAGCTGTTGTTCCTGACACTGAGCTTAAGTGCCAGCATTTGGTTTCACGGCTGGGAGCAGAGAAAATGGGCAGCACTGAGAACGGGCATGTTCTCATTGGCACTATGGCTGACAGTACCATGACAGCAGGGTGGGGACTGGCCTGCCCCAGGCCCTGCGAGGGGCCTTTCCTGCTCTTCTTCCTCCTGTTGGGAGAGGCCCAGGATGTGTCTCTGTCCTGCCTCTGTGCTCAGGGTCAGGGTGCCCCAAACTTCCAAAGGTGCCTGTGCGTGTAAACAGGGAGGGGGGTAGATGTGCATGGCCATACGGGAAAGTGAGTGAGTGGGGGTGGGTACAGGAGCGGGCCTCCTCAGCTCCATCATACAAAGATATACGGGGACAGCTCCCCCTCCCCGCCCCCTTCTGGTGTTCCCAGAGCGTGAGCCCAGGTTTTCTTTCCAGAATTCCCCAGGTTTGACAAAGAACAGAACTGTCCTCTCTGTTTCAGAGCCATGGTCCTCACCGTTGTCCTTAACGGACACTCGCCGGGCCCAGACTCTGAGCCACCCACCAAGCTGGTCCCAGAGGAGCTGCCCAGCTCCCCCAGAAACCTGGGATCAGGGCAGGATCAGAAGCTGAGCTGAAGGGCTTGGGCAGGTCACTGCCCATTTCTGAGACTCAGTTTCCCCACTGGTAGAACGGGATTGCGGGCAGATCACACAGATGTTTTACAGACGAAGGCTCAAAGTTGAGGCGCTAGGTGTTTAAGTTGGTCATCTTTCTTCTAGCCAGGCTCTTGGCACAGAATGGCCCTATGTGTCTAGCAGGGGGGGGGACCAGGGACACGTGCCTCAGACACCCAGGGGCATGACTCCCCTTTGCTGCCCCACTTCTCCCCCCGGGCCCCAGCTGGAGACCCCCAAGGCCCCCCAGCTGCCCTCTGGGCCTGTGGCCCTCCTGTCCCGGGAAAGCCGAGCCACGGGGCCTAAGCTCATCGTCCGTCTTCCATCTGCCTGGTGTGGTGCTCTGTCCCCAGGTGGTGGGCGAGTGGAAGTTCAGCAGGATTCACTGTGACATCTTTGTCACTCTGGACGTCATGATGTGCACGGCGAGCATCCTGAACCTGTGCGCCATCAGCATCGACAGGTGAGCCAGGGTGGCAGAGGGGATCCCGGGCCGCTGACCTTCCGAGCTGCAGACACGGGCTGTGTGCCCGTGAGTCCACATGTGTGTGCGTGCATGGGTGTGCACGCACATGCATGCACAGGTGTGTAGGTGCACATGGGTCTGGCTGGGAGAGCCCAGACCACCTCACAAGAGGCCACCTTCCAGATGGAGATGTCACCAAGGATACCCAGACAGTGCCTGAGAAGAGGAGAAAGCTCCCAGTGCTCACGGCAACCCTAGGTCTACCATGTCCTGCCTAAGTAGCCTGGGGCAGAGTGTGCACCTTCTCAGAACACTACCCTGTCTAGAAATCAAGGGTGATGACGCCTGTCCAGGTGGGGCCAGGGTCTGGTTGTGCATCTCCTATCCAGAGCAAGGCAGGCCCGTGGCCAAGGGGGCCCAGGCTGTGCTCACTTTGCTAAACTCTACCCTTGGAGCCATTCACCGATTTGCACACGCAGGCCACGTGGGCCCCCCCGGCAGGATTCTTGGAAGATGAAGTGAGTTACTATATGAGAAGTGCCGGGTCGAGGAATCAAGTGACTATGAGCAGTTGCCACCGTTGTTATTTTCTGCCGAGTGGGGCTGGCTGAGCCCTCGCTCTGAGGGGCCGGGAACAAACACTTCCAGCTTCTGTGAGCCTGGCATGGGTACAGTTTCTAAGGTGCAAAGACCCAGACTCTGGGCCCTCAAAAACCTTAAAATCCAAGTAAGGAGACTGGAGTAATAGAAATGGGCCAGGACTGCCTTGTAGCTGGTCAGGTAAAGTGTCATCAGCTACCTTTGCTGTCTGAGCTGGGGCAGGAGAAAGGAGTGCCGTAGGGTAGACAGGCAGGCTTCGGGGAGGTGACAGCTGGCACTCTCTAAGGTACGGGGTGTCTCTAGGGTGTGCCTGCTGCAGAATGAGGGGTCCCTGGGCCTGGGCACCCCAGACTCAGGGCCCCCTGCCCCGTGACCCTGCAGGTACACAGCCGTGGCCATGCCCATGCTCTACAACACCCGCTACAGCTCCAAGCGCCGAGTCACTGTCATGATCGCCATCGTCTGGGTCCTGTCCTTTACCATCTCCTGTCCGCTGCTTTTTGGACTCAACAACACAGGTGAGTCCTGCCTCTGTCTGCCTGGGGCTCCACCGGCCCCCTTCCCTGCACGGGACCCTGAGGGAGCTGAGCCGCTGGATGCAGGCTTAGGGGGAGGACTTGTTCGCCAGCCTAGGCTGAGGCCAGGCTGGGTCTCCCCGGCCCAGCCTGACTCTCATTTGTACCTGGAGGAGCCAGAGAGGAACAGTAGCTCAGGGCACTATGGGGTTGGGTGAGGAGTGGGGGGTGTGGGGGGAATGATTCAGGAGGATGTCTGGTTATTTTCAGCTTTGCTTATTCAACCGAAGCAGGCCAGACAGGCTCACCAACTGCATGTGTTTTTTGTGTGTGTGCGCACACTCATGTGCCCACGAGGGGTGACGATGGGGCCCCATCCCCACCCCGTGGTGATGCTGTTTGTGGTAATGAGGCTGCAGCCCAAGCTGGCCAAGCCCAGCACAGACCTGACTCCCCTGGAGTAGGAGAGGTGGAAATAGGTAGAGGCTAGCCCACCGCGCCTGTCCTGTGCGTCTGAGGTAGAGGAAGGAGGTGTGGGCCTGCCTGCCTGCCGGCGTGGGCGTAGAACTTTCTCTCATCAGGGAGGCTCCAGTGAGGCAGGCGTACCTCTGGAGACCCTTACGGGGCAAGACACCAAGAAGCCTTGCAATGCACCTCTTGTGGGCATTCCTAGAAGCAGGGAGTAGGTCATGGTCTGAGCAGCTGCTCAGAGCAGTCTGGAAAGGCCCTGAGATACAGGACAGACACCTGCTAGGCCAGGAAGGGAACTTGAAAACACATCGGGACATAGGTGAGTTGGGCAAACAGGACCAAGTCCCCTTGTCCTAAGGCTGAAAGGTGGTAGACCTCCCCCACGTATACAGGAGGGGTTAACATAAGGGTTTACGCTTTGACAATAATTTTCTTCAGTTACTTTTCCCAAGCACACTGGCTCCGCTTGTGTGGTCACGGAAATTAAACTAGTACTGAAATGAGGAGGGAACATTAATGGGGAAACTCGGAAGCAGTCCATGAGGGCCTAGCTTTTTGCTCACGGTTGTGATTTGAAATCTCTGGCTTACGGCGCATGTTCATCTACGTCTCTAGCACTTCCGGGCGGCCTCAGACACCCGGTCCTCTGTGACCTTGCTGCTTGGGTCCAGCAGAGGAGGGAAGGGTGTCTCGTGGCGCTGTGGCCCGTGGGCTGCTGACGCCCCCTCCGGGCTCTCCTCACCCCCCACAGACCAGAACGAATGCATAATTGCCAACCCCGCGTTCGTGGTGTACTCCTCCATCGTCTCCTTCTACGTGCCCTTCATCGTCACCCTGCTGGTCTACATCAAGATCTACATCGTCCTCCGCAGGCGCCGCAAGCGGGTCAACACCAAGCGCAGCAGCCGGGCTTTTAGGGCCAACCTGAAGGCCCCGCTCAAGGTCCCCAGAAACCCCCTCCCCTCCAGTGCCCACACCTCGCCATTACCAGGGGGGCTTGCCTGTGCGCAGGCAGGGGCCCAGGGCAGCGCAGCAGGGTGGGGCCTAGGCTGGAGGGCGCTCCACGGACCCAGGCAGGGCACAGCCCCAAGGCTCGGACCTCCGTGGAGTGACCAGATCTCCAGGAGGCGGATGGAGGAGGGGCGGGCGGCGGACACGCTCTGGGAGAAGTCTGCTTGGAGATCTTTGAATGCACCGTGTCCTCTCCTTCCTCTCCCGTCGCTCGTCCTTCCTCGCTGCGGCCCCTCACTCTGCCTTTCCTCCCTCTGCGCCTCCTTCCCCCTTTACCTTTCGTGCTCCCCGTGCTCCCCTCTGTGCACACCTCCTCCTTCCCCGCCATTCCCTCCTCCTCTCCTCTACCTTGCTTCCATTCCCTCCCCCTTATGTCTTGTGAATTCTCCCCTCTGCTCAGCCCTCCCTGTTGGGAAGACAGTATGTGGGCCTGGAAGGAACTAGAGTCTGGGGGTTAGACACATCAGGTTCAAGGCCTGGCACTGCCATTTTTTTTTGCTGAGTGACCTTGGGCAAGTTGCTTAACTTCTCTGAGCCTCGGTTTCCTCATCTGTTAAATGGGAATCATAATGCCAACCTCTCGGCGTGGTTTTGAGGATTCAGTGTGAGAAGGGTTTATCTCGCATGTGCCAGACCCTTCACAGATACCCCATAAAAGTCACGGCCTGTTCGTCCCTCGTCCTGCCCATGTTCTCTCCTCACAGGACCAACCTTCACTCTCCCCTCCTCAGGCCCCCCCCTCCTCTGCCCTGCTCTGAGCCCCTGTGCCCAGCCTGAGCAGCCCACATTGGGGGTCTGTCCCCAGCCGCCTGCCCGTCATGACCAGTGTACTGGCTCACTCCACAGGGCACCTGCACTCACCCCGAGGACATGAAACTCTGCACCGTTATCATCAAGTCCAATGGGAGGTTCCCAGTGAACAGGAGGAGAGTGGTAAGTGCTCAGGTCAGGGACCCAGGGCCGGGCCCTTCCGCCCCTCGGGAACCCAGCTGCCGTGATTCGCAGACACCTCAGCGGCAGAGCACCTCCCAGGCTCCGCCACGGCCCCCGGGGCCAGATGCACCAGGCACACCTCACGGGCAGGCAGGCAGCGAGCCGGCCCGATTCCGCAAGGCACACATAGGTGCCCCTAGCGCGAGAAAATGGTTGGCAGAGAGGACTTGGCCGTAATAACAGAATGCACATCAGAAGAATGGCTATTACCATTCACTGAACACCCACCGTGTTCCTACTATCTCATCAAATCCTCACAGTGACCCTGAGAGGTAAGTCTTATTGAGCTTATTGACTTTAATGTTACAGAAGAGGAAACAGAGGCTCAGAGAGGGTAGGTAGCTCACCCGAGGCGAAACAGGGGGAAAGTGCATGTTTGAGAGCCCAAACCCTTGTGACTCCGAGGTCCACGCCTCTGCTGTTCTTTCCCACTCGCATGTGTTTCCTTACTACAGGCAGGTCCTGGGGCTGGAGGCTGGGCGTGGAGGGGTGAGTAGGGCGGGGGTAGGGAGCAGAGCAGCCTTGGGACTGTGGGGCAGTGCAGCGCGTAAGTAGAGCCTGGACATGCAGAACCACGGCCGACCCGGGCTCTGCCCAGAGGAAGTAGTAGCAGGGTCCCAGCGGCGGGTGCCGCCCCCCAGCTGGGCCAGGACACCCACCCAGGGGTGCACGTGAAGTCCAGGTCAGGTGTCCGCAGGGAGCGGGCCTCCACCGTTCCCTTGCACAGCAAGGGCAGGACTCCAGGGAGTCCTTCATGAGATGGGTGACATCGAGTCCCAGTCTCAGGACTGGTACTGGGGCGGCCACAGAGTCCTATCACCCAGGTGCACGGCGAGGCTGCATTTCAGAAATTCAAGCTGAAACCCCAAGGTCCGGGGGACCTGAGAGGCAGTGAGTGGATCCCCACCAGGGCCTCCAGATCAGCTTGGCAGGAAGGATTGGGGGTTGGGAGGCTGGGGTTAGCCCTTTGGCACCCGGATCGGTCTACGAGGAGAATGTGGTGGGGTGTCTCAGGTCAGCCTGGCGGCCCCTTGATTCAGCCAGGCAGGAAGAACAGAGGTGCCAGCTATGCAGTTAGAACATGAGCTTCTGTGGCAGGCCCTGAACGCCAAACCAGTATTCCCAGCGGCCAGCTGGGTGCCCGGCGCTCACTGGTGCTCAGTAAGTGGTGCTGAGTTCATAAGAGAAGTGCTGGGCTAGTAAGCCCCCACGGATGGTTGTGGGGTTATTGAGGCTGCATCAGGATTGCTCTGGGAGGAGGGCTGGGGATGACCCTGCAGCCAGGGACTGCCGTTGGGTCTGGCCCCGGCCCGGACCGTCCCGACCACCGGAGGACCAGCCTGGCTTTACCTGGAGTTTTCTGCCTCTGTGCAGGAGGCCGCCCGCCGAGCGCAGGAGCTAGAGATGGAGATGCTGTCCAGCACCAGCCCTCCCGAGAGGACCCGGTACAGCCCCATACCGCCCAGCCACCACCAGCTGACCCTCCCCGACCCGTCCCACCACGGCCTCCACAGCACGGCCGACAGCCCCGCCAAACCAGAGAAGAATGGGCATGCCAAAGACCACCCCAAGATTGCCAAGATCTTTGAGATCCAGTCCATGCCCAACGGCAAAACCCGGACCTCTCTGAAGACCATGAGCCGCAGGAAGCTCTCCCAGCAGAAGGAGAAGAAAGCCACCCAGATGCTCGCCATTGTTCTCGGTGAGTCAGGCTGGCCGGTGGCCGCGCCATCGCCAAGGAAGGGACCCATCGCCGGGGGTCCGCCCACTAAGATGGGTCCTGTTACCTGCCATCCACTTCCTAACCATGGCTGGCGGGCCAGGGGACCGGCACTTTCTCAGGTGCGGGCCACTCCCACTGATCTACACATTAGGTAGATTCTATAATTATGTTCCTTTTACACATGGGAAAACTGAGGTCTGGACTGGGTATATGACATGCCCAAGGAAGACCTATGATTTAAACTCAGGGAGTCTGACTTCAGAGTCTGTGAGCTTGTCCAGCTTACCAGCGTGACCCCCAGAGCATCATGACCCCAGGCCACCCCCCTGCCTCTGGAGTCCCCTCAGCAGGAGATTGCCCCTTGGGGCTGTTGTGCTGAACGGTACACAGAGGTGAAAGCGTTTTGGAAAGTGCAGAGCAGTGTGAGAAGTGCACACAGGGATGTGTCCTCAGCATGGTTTGGGTGTCCTGCTATTGTCAACGAATTGGGAATTCAGGTCACTTCAGCTCAACCGAGACCCGTGGGACCAGAGCTGGGGCTGGAGCGGGGAGCAATGTGAATGAGGGCGTGGCCAGCCAGGCACGGCTTTCAGATAAAAGTCTCCTAGAAAACCCCAGGGGGCGAGTCCAGACCCAAGGCTGGACGTGATGTGACGTGGCCGGCTGGGAACGGGAGGGGCCAATGTGACTGTGCCTTCCCCGCCGCACCCAGGGTCCCAGGGCACCCTTCCAGGCCCACCATCCCCTCTGGCCTCCAGCCAGGCCTGCGGTGTGAGCCAGCCGGCGTTACTACCCTGCCATTATGAAGGCACCCACAGGGTCACCGCAGGTTAAGGGGCAGAGCCTTGACCACGCGGCTGGGGGTGACAGAGGAGGGCTGGAGCTGGCCCCCTGCTCCAGTCCGTGGGGTCTCTCTGAAGTCCTGGGGACTCCCGGGGTGCTTGTAGAACATTCTGGGCTCATGATGCTACCATGCCGAGAGCCCCACCGGAACAGGAGGCCTTGAGTCAGACGGACAAGGCAGGTGGGTGGGAGGTCGGTCTAGGTCAGAGCGTCCCAAAGCAGGAATTAGGAAGG
Organism: Proteles cristata cristata; assembly: GCA_017311185.1. Classification (NCBI taxonomy): domain Eukaryota; kingdom Metazoa; phylum Chordata; class Mammalia; order Carnivora; family Hyaenidae; genus Proteles; species Proteles cristata. Next base: position 89,868 of record JAESUZ010004658.1, on the reverse strand, counting down.
GGTATCCCCTAGGGGCTAGGGAAGGCATAGCGAGAGCCTGGCCCTTGGGGGGGGGAGAACCTCAATAGACTGGAATTCAGCAAGTCTTGGCTTTACCCCTCCTGAGCGAGGTGGCCTTGTATATATCACAGAGTCTGTGGGAGCCTCAGTTCCCCATCTACCCCACAGGGATGCCAGGAGCCTAAGCGAGATGGGTGTCTAACTGCCCCTTTGTCCCTCGGCCCCAAACGATGCATCCCCACCCTGCAGTGACCAACTGTTCCACTTTTGGCTGCTGAGGAAGCCGTGGTGCTCAGAGGTGACCAGAAAGCAGAGTACACATCTCCATCTCTCCTGACTTGTGTCAGAATGTTAACCCCGTCGATTTGTTTTCAAGCCCACTATCCTTTCTGTGGGGTAGGGGTTATTACACCCATTTGACAGGTGAGGAAAATGAGGCTGAGGGAAGGAAAGTGACCTTCACTGCAAACGGGTGTCAGAGATAGCTCTAGAATCTGAGGCCGAGACTCTTCCTGCAGTGCTCCCGGGCCGGGGTCTGCCCGCGTAGGGGCCTTCCCAGCCCAGCCTCGCCCTGCCTGACCCCGCCTCCCTCTCCCCCAGGCGTGTTCATCATCTGCTGGCTGCCCTTCTTCATCACCCACATCCTGAATATACACTGTGATTGCAACATCCCGCCCGTCCTGTACAGCGCCTTCACGTGGCTGGGCTATGTCAACAGCGCCGTGAACCCCATCATCTACACGACCTTCAACATCGAGTTCCGCAAGGCCTTCATGAAGATCCTGCATTGCTGACCCGCTCCCCGCCTCCCTGCCCAGGCCGGCTGGGTCTGTGTTCCTGGGAGCCGCGGATGGGGGTGACACAGGGCGGACTCGGCCTTCTCTTGGTCCCCGGCAGGCCCTGCAGTGCTAGCTTGACTCCACGGTGCCAGCCCGAGGGCTGGGTCCCCGGCTCAGGGTGGCTCACAGAGCCCCTCCCGCTCTAGACCCTCTCCCCTTGGCACCAAAGACGCAGCCGCCTTCTCTGACGTTTCTCTGGGGCTCTGGGGTCGCCAGGGCGAGAGGCAGGGCTCAGAGGCTGTGCTTTCTGTGGGGTTTGGCCTGGTCTTTGCAGGCCTGGGCTGGAGCGAACCATGGGGACGGATGGCAGTTCACACCCCACGGGGCCCCTGCCCGGAAGCCGAACTCTAGCCACGGCCCCAGGCCACTTCAGTCCTGGGGGACCCTTGTAAATACCAGACCACAGGGTGAGCCCCAGAGAAGCCCAAGCCAAAAATCTTCTCTCAGTCCCTCTCCTGCCCAACGACAGGAGCCTCTATTTCCACAGCAGGGGTCCCACCCGGCCCCACCCCGCCTCCAGCCACCCATGTGATTGTCACACCGCTGAGGGCAGCACCCCTGGGCTTGAAGGGCCCCAGGAAGGTGTGCGGGGAGAGGAAGCCCAGGCTGCTACATCCCGACGGACTCGGTGCATCCCTTCTACAGCAACTGCTGGGCCAGCCTGCGGGCGGGCAGGGAAGGCGGGCTTGTGTCTGCATCGGGGGCCTGGGGTGGGGTGTTGGAGGTTTTCAGGGGACGGGGGGCTGCCTCCTGCCACACTCTGCGGCCACACCACTCCCCTTTACCTCTAGACTCTTCTCTCTCCCGCCCTCTCTCCTTTCCACTGTCTCCGCCTCAGAGGAGCCCGAGGCGCAGGGGCTGCTGGGTGCCACCTGGCCTGGGCTGGCCCTGCCCTGAGCGGGGAGGGAGGCTGCAGCTTGGCGGGGGTCCCTGGGCCCCAGACTCTGTAACATCACTACACATGCTCCAAACTAATAAAACTTTGACGAGAGTCATCCGCGAGGCCCCTTGGGCAGAAGGGACCAGTACCAAACTTCGTCTTGCTGGGATCAGAGTGGGGGGAGCCTTCTGCAGCCCCCTCCTGGAAACAGGTAGCCCTGACCACAGCCCCCAGGGGGGACGACGGTGGGGGGCGAGCTCCTCCAAGAGGACCGAGGAGAGGATGTGTGTGCCCGCGTTTCCCCTGCCCCGTCCCTTCTCGCCCAGGAGCCTGGGACGCTCTCAGCCCCGCTCCTCCTCGCCGGCCCGAGCCTCAACTGCCAACCAAGATCGGACAGGGGAGTGTTCCCAGTGGGGATCCCCGATCCCTCTGGTAGGAAGGCCGGCTTCTCTCCGCTTCCCACCTCCTCCTCTCCAGGTCCCGGCCCCTCCGAAGCACCTCAGCTCTCGGGACCCACCATGGCAGAGAAGGCTCCGAGGAAAAGGAGCCCTTCGAGGGGCCGGCTGCGTCGGAGTCTGTGTCAGCCCCTGGCCCTGACTTCTGGCTCGCGTCAGGACCCCCTTCCTCTGTGGCAGGTTGGGGAGGCAGGGACGCCCTGCGTGACACGGCCCAGGTGGAACCCCCTCCTCTTGGCCTCCAGCCCAGTCGCAGCTCCAAATTTGTGGAGCCGCAAGTTGGCACTGCCCTGAAAGCAGAAATTTGGCTTTAAGAAATGAAGTGAAATAATAAATCGACCTGGTAAGAGAGGAATATTCTTACTACCGTGAGAATAACAGCGATGATGACAAACAGGGTGCTGGCACCCACGAGCTCAGGCTCTGGGGAGCTGTCAGGGCATAATTTGCATGCTAAATACAATATTTTTAGCACCAAACTTTGGAGCACTTAACTTGCCCTGAACACTTAATTATGGACTTTGATCTTCTCCCTGAACCTGCTAAGCCCCAGGAGAGGCTTCTGTCCCCAGGAGCAGCCGGGGCCCGGAAGCTGGGCAAAACGGGTCCCTAGTCCAGCCCAGAGGGTGTCAGGAAACCAGTGACCACCTCCTGGGGAAGGCGTCAGACCCTCAGTGGGGTGAGAGACCCCAGAAACGTCTCTGCCGCTGATGCACACACAGGTGTGCACAGACACACCACACACACTCGGCCTGTGCAAGACCTTGCCCTGGACGATCTCAAAAGCTTAAAAGCTCATCTCATCTTTAGGAACCTGATAAGGTCATGCAGGTTTCTCAGCTGTGGGAAGTGGAAGAGATGACACACAGGAGAGTGTAGAGAGGAAGGAAGGAGGGAGGGAGGGAGGGAGGAAGGAAGGAGGCAGGGAGGGAGGGATGGAGGAAGGAGAGGAAGGAAGGGGGAGGGAGGAGAGAAGGAGGAGAAGTGGGGAGGGATGGAGGAAAGAGGGAGGGAGGGATGAGGGAGGGAAGGAAGGAAGGAGGGAGGGAGGGAGGAAGGGGGGAGGGAGGGAGGGAGGGAGGGAGGGAGGGAGGAGGGAGGGAGGTAGCCCAGCCCCCAGCAGCCTGGGAAGGGGGGTGATGGCGGTGGAGGGCAACAGGGCAGGCAGGGGCGGGGGGCGGGGCGGGGAAAGTTGCCCACAGCTGTCAGAAGCTTCAAGTCTTTCTTCCAGACAGCAGATTGACAGCTGGAGTGGGCAGGGGGAGGGCCGGCTCCGCCCCCTCCCCCCTCAGCTCTCCCGGGACAGAGGAATGGGCGTGGGGACCCGAGAGAACTCGAACTCAAACTCGAACTCGAGGTGGAAGGGGGCGGCCAGGCTCTGCTCCCCTCCCAGGAGGCCCTGACTGCCGCAGCGCTCTGATTCTTCTCCTCTCCTTCCCTGGGCTTCTGTCTCTGTGCCTGTCTTTCTCCAAAGCATGGTTTTCAACCAAAGGGTCGTTTATCTGCCTTTACAGCAGGTGGGGTCTGACACCCCTCCACCCCCAGCACCGGGTCAGGCACAGCCGGGCGCTTTGCATGTGCGTCCCATCAGATGTCCCCGTGTGACTGCAAGTCTTCAAAGCTTCAGGCCCCCTCCCCTTACTCTCCCCCTAGTGGGTTCCGGAAGAGTCCCAGACGACCCCCCGCTGGGGAGATGTCCTGGAAACTGGGAGGCCAGTAGTGCAAGAGAAACCAGCCCGTGCGACCTCCGCGGATCTTTCTCGACAACCACTGTGCTCCGGGCCCTGAGCGAGGGGCTAGGTGTGCAGCAGGAGAAAGGTGGATGTGACCCCTGTCCGTGTCCCACAAGTGTGAGTCCGAGGCCCACAGTAACACAACAGCGGTCAGAGCTGTGCGTCACCCATGACAGAGCCCTGGCCGGGTGTGGAGACACGGGTCCCATAGATGACAATGACATGGGGCACAGCATCCCTGGTGAGGGCAGGAAGACTGAGGGCACGGAGCCCTGCCTGAATGGTGGGGCAGGAGGCCCTCAAAAGAAGTGACTGCCTGTCCTGTGTCCCCGGTGGGCTCAGAACAGGGGCAGGTGGTCATCTGCAATCAGGGACGCTGACGACCAGCCTGCCTTGGGGGCAGTGTGTCCATCCTGCGCCCGGGACCCCTCCCCACAACATCTGTCCCAGGAGCCGCCTGGCCCAGCCCGTGCCCCACTGCCTCCCTGCCCTCCTGGGTCCCAGGACCCAGGCTACGTCTGTGGCCACGAGCCCCCATCCCATGCAGGGGCCATGTGATCCAGTCCTCCTTGTAGCCCCGGGCACCCATCCGGGGGACCCCATTAGGCCGCCTCGCTTTCGAGAGACTGACTGCCTAGATGACAGGCTGGCCTTTGAATCCAGGGCTCCAAGTCTCCGTCTCACCCTGTCCATTCGGCCTGTTTCCCCACCAGCACCGAGCGAAGCTTCAGGAGGCTCGAGTGGTGCGACGATTTGTAAAAAGGTGGGGAGAGAGGGAGAGAAAAAGCATCTGGGCCCCGGTCTTTTAGGAGCTTGTCCTCTGGTGCCTGTGGACTGCCTGGTAGCCATTTGGGCTGCAGAGCTATTTTATTTTTATTTACTTCTTAAAATCTTTATTTTTTTAATGTTTATTTATTTATCTTGAGGGAGGGAGAGAATCCCCACACTCAGCCCAGAACCCAGCATGGGGCTCAGTCTCATGACGGTGAGATCATGACCTGAGCTGGAATCAAGAGTCAGATGCTTAACCGACTGAGCCCCCCAGGTGCCCCAGGCGAGTTGCTTTTAGAGGGGCTGCAGGTCAGCGTCTGCTCATGCATGTGCCCGAGTCTCCTCTGAGCCAACCCGGTGCCCCTGGCCCTCATTCTGGGGAGTCTGGGAGAGCGAGAAGCTGGCAGGGACAGGGCAGACCATCTCTGGAAGGGGGGGCTCCCACCTCGGCGTTGGGGGGCTAACACGGTGCAGGGAGAAGGTACCTGGGAAGGACAGCTTCCCACCTCTCTCCCACCCCAGCTCTGCTACTTGCCGAATGAAGCAGGGTGGGCGCTGCTGGGCTGAAGCCCCACCTGGTGGCATTTGGAGAGGCCTTTCACTCCTGGTTGGCGCTAAGGCGGCTCCAGATCCACAGGAAGTGCCACATGGCTACTGTGCCACTTGCCTCTGCCCCTGACTTCTGTCCCAGGCCCCGGAGCCTCCCTGCTGCCTCGGGCACAGATGCGGCAGGTGAATGAGGGATGGAGGTCAGGCGAGGAGGGAGGTGGTACCACTCCGGGCATGGGCAGCTAAGGACCAGCATGACTGCTCCACATTGTCCTGAGCAGGCCCGGCAACAAACACGGTCTTCTTGGCCCCAGGAGAGCTTCTGAATGCACAGTTCATTGTGATCTTATTCTTCTGCTCAGAAAGGGACAGCAGCTCCCAGCTGCCCCAAGGTCCAAGCTCCAGAATCAGGGTGGGCATCAGAGTCTCCCCACCCTGTCTGCTTGTGGGCTGTCTGCACTCCCGGCTTGCTTGCTCGGTCACAGTCCCCAGACTCCGGGACCCCTGGCTCCTTCCACCTCGTCCAGGCCCTGCCCCGTCTCTGCTGGGTCCTTCCACATACATGCCTTCCGGAAACCCCTTCTTGACTGACCCACTAGGCTTGGGAACTGACTGGATGACGGACGGAGCCAGATTATAGACTGTGTTGTCCACTAGTCACGTGTGGGGCTACTTAAGTTTATTGAAATCAAACATTTGGTCCCGTGGCTGCACTGGCCACATTTCAACACTCAGTAGCACAGTGTGTGTGTGTGTGTGTGGTGAGGCAGGAGCTATCCTACCGACTGGTTGCAGATACAGGTTTCCAGCCTCATTCAACACTCAGTAGCACAGTGTGTGTGTGTGTGTGTGTGTGTGTGTGTGTGTGTGTGTGTGTGTGTGTGTGTGTGTGTGTGTGGTCAGGCAGGAGCTATCCTACCGACTGGTTGCAGATACAGGTTTCCAGCCTCCCGGGATGTGCTGGTCTAGAAGGACTCCCAGGGCACCTTTAACCCTAACACGGGGAGAGAGAGAGATGAATGGACTCGTGAAGGGGAGGGAATGTCCACTTTGGGACTTTAAGGGGTCTGTAAGGACCTCCACACAGAGATGCCCAGGAACTAGGGACTTCCAGTCCTCGGCCACCCTCCAAACTCCCCTAAACAGGACTTGAAATCCAACTGGAGATGCTCTCCTTGGGAATTTCAAGGGCCTCACTAAAACCCAATTCTAGACATCCCACAGAAACTTCTAGAAGGCAGCCATGTGGCAGTGGGACCCACCGAAGACATTGTGTGATGTGTCTGGCTTGGGTTGACTTGAAAAGCGAGCAGGTGCTAATAGGCAACGTGAGGGCTGCTGGCCAGAGCTGGCCTGAACCCGCCACCTCCGTTAACTCCTGGAGGAAGGGAGGAGAGCAAGCCGGGGTCTGTGAATCTCAGCCTGGACCCCGGGACCATGAGGTTGGTGAGACGGCATGACTCCCAGGGCTGGTCCTGACCGCATGTCCACAGGATCCCTGCCGTTATAGGACAGCGGGTGCAAAGGCGTCACTTATCTGTTCTAACACCTTTCTTCGACGTCTTTCAAGTTCTGTCCAACAGGAGAGCCCTACTCTGCTGGGCCCTGTGCCTCACTCCCGGCCATTCCCAGGCAGCGATCTGAGCGCACCTGGTTTTGAACAGGTAGCCCCACCCCCCTTCTCTGGCTCCTGCAGAATCCCAGCGTGGGAGCCACACAGACCTCAGTGCACAAGGAAGGCAAAGAGCATAGAGCCCTCTCCCCGTCCCCCTTCCTGCTCTGGCCTGTTCTGGGAACGAGAACTCCCAGGAGGCACGAAGCTACAAGTCTTGCCTAAGGCTCAGCCTCCGGAAGAACAAGAATGGACGAGGCAGCGGAGCAGGGAGTAGGAAGACGAAGCAGCCTACTGAGCGATGCCTCCTGTAGTCCTCAGGGGCCCCCACTCCACCTAGTCCAGAAAAGCCCACCGCCCCACCACCAGGGGGCTGCCTGCGGGTTACTGGGCACAGGGAGAAATGAGACGCCCCCTGGTGGTTGTTCTCAGCCCTGACTGCTCTCCAGCGTAACCCGGGAGATTCTTGTTTAACCAGCCAAGGGTAGGGCCAGTGTTTAAATCGCCCTCCCACCCCCACACACTGCACCCAGGAGGTTCTCATGAGTAGGCTTGATGTATAGCTGCTGGTCCGGGGCACATCCTGGCTCCGTGGTACTACCAGCGCTCTCCGCGGCAGCCGTAGGCTGGGACGTGATGGGGTGAAGCATCTAGGGCCCAGGACGTGGGCGTCACAGCCCAGAGGCACAGCACTGCCAGCCTGTATGTGGGTAAGAGGTCTCCTCTGCTCTGCCTCTCCCCCTGCGCTGACAGGAGGCTGCTGACTGGTGACTCCACAAGACCACCCACAGAGGTGGCCTGCCCAGGGGCTGGGGGTTGGGGCCGGCCAGCGGATGGGGCAGAAGATTCCTTAAGTCAAATTTGGAGGGGCTGATTCAGCAGCGTGGAGAGGTGGAGAGGAGCAGGACACGACCTCAGGGCACCCGTTCTTCCCCACTCAAATCCCCCCACCTCCCAGAGGTCGGCCATTCCTGGCAGAGCCAGAGAGAAAGCAGAGGCTGGGCCAGGTCAACACAAGGGTGTTGTGAGCAGCCCCAGCTCTGCCCCGACCTGCCCCACAACTGTAGGGCGGCCAGGCCAGCACACGGGCAGCCAGGGTGTGGGCACAGGGGACAGCTGTCTGAGCCTGAGCCGCTGCGGCTGGGAGGGAAGTCCCTGCCCCGATAACCCACCCCTCACCGTCACCACCTCCTCCAACTCCACACTTCTGCCCCCGGCCTTCCCCCATTGGGTCGACTCACACCACACCCCACACCCCATACTCATACTATTGGCTCCCCGGGCAGCCCCTCTCCAAAGGGGAGACTCAGATCCACAGTTGTATGGACTTGAGGGTTTGAAACCTGGTCCTATAAGTAGACAGGAACGAAGGGGAAGCAGAGGAGGCCGGGGACCCCCAGAGGATCACTGGGGCTGAGACCACGTGGGAGCGACCCAGGCGCCAGAACCAGGGCCACCAGGAAGGTGTGGTCTGTGTGGCAACAGGGCTGGCTGGGGCGTTACAGAGTAGGCGGAAACTTCCTCCCTACTTTTAGTTGCGGCCCCTTTCGAAAAGCACGTGCCTGACTGTCCTGGCCTTGCTGGAGATACAGGCCAAGTACACAGATTCTAGCCAGGAGGGAGCATGTCCCTCTTCTCCGTGCATCCCTTCGCCGTCAGAGAGGGTTCTGGGGACGCAGGGGCCCCTGGGAGCTCAGGGCCAAGTGGCGCAAGGTGGCAGGAGTCTGGGGAAGGAAGAGGGAACTCACTCCGGGGGCTTGAGTCCAGGTTCGGGAGGGGGAACAGGAGGCCGGGGCCCCACCCCCAGCTGCGACCTCAGTGTACCTCCTTTCCCTCTGGGGGGACACCAGGCTCCTCCTGTGTCCTCTCAAGGCCTCGGGAGCAAGTGGCAAGCACAGGGAAGGGGCCATGCCAGACGGCCAGCTTTGCCTCCACCGACCCCTCTTCTCACGGGTGAGGAGGCCCCGGGTTGCCTACATTCTCGCCTGGGCTCCAGGCTCAGCACCGCCCAGAACGGCCAGTGGGGGCTCCTTGCCCTCCAGGAAGGCAGCGATGTTCTGCTTTTGGTTCCGGAGGGCCAGCTGCAGGGGTGTGCAGCCCACCCCGTCCCGGACGTCCAGCTGGGCGCCAGCTTTGACCAGCACCTTGAGGATGGCCGTGTTGCCCTTGAGGGCAGCCAGGTGGGCGGGGGTCCAGCCCACCTTGTTGCGGGCGTGGACGTCGGCGTGGTGCTCCAGGAGGTGGATGATGCTCAGGAAGGCGCCCCGCTGGACGGCCAGGTGCAGGGGCGTCCAGCCCGACTGCTCGGTGGCGTTGGGGTCGGCCCCACACCGCAGCAGCTCCGACACCACCACCTCCTCCCCGTGGCGGGCGGCCAGGTGCAGGGGTGTCCACTTCATGTCCCCAGGAGCCCCCAGGTCTGCGTGGCTCTCCGCCAGCAGGTGGATGACCTCCAAGTGGCCTTTGTAGGCTGCGAGATGGAGCGGTGTCCAGCCCTGCCGCGTGGGCAGCTGGAGGCTGGCCCCGTATCTGAGGAGCATCTTGCAGATAAGGTACTTCCCCCTGGTGGCCGCCAGGTGCAGTGGGCTGTAGCCGCTCTGGTCAAGGGCATCAGGGGCCGCCCCGCTCTTCAGCAGGTGCTGGATGGCCCTCACTTTGCCTCGCTCCACGGCCAGGTGCAGCGGCGTCCGCAGGTTCCGCTGCCGCGCGTCCAGCTCGGCCCCCTGGCCCGCCAGCAGCTTGACCAGGCCGACGTGGCCGAAGTAGGCGGCCACGTGGAGAGCCGTCTTGCCCTCGGCCTCGTGCAGGTTGGGGTCGGCCTGGCGGGAGACCAGCAGCCGCGCCACATTCTCAAAGTTGTTCTGCGCCGCCAGGTGCAGCGGGGTCCAGCCCTCACGCTCCTGGGCGTCCACGCGGGCGCCGTGGTCCAGGAGCAGGCGGGCGGTGCGGTCGTCTCCGTTCTGGGCCGCGAAGTGCAGCGGGGCCCAGCCGTCTTCGTCGGCCAGGTTGGCGTCGGCCCCGTGGTCCAGGAGCAGGGCGCAGAGCTCGGGCTGCCGGTCCTGGGTGGCGATGAGGAGCGGTGTGTAGCCGCAGGCCGTCTGGCAGTCCACGTCGACCTCGTGGGCCAGCAGCAGCCTCACCCGCTCCACGCTGCCCTGCACCACCAGGAAGTGGAGGGGAGAGACTTTGTTCTCGGATGTGCAGGGCTCCTCGCCGCTGGGGACGGGGTCCTCGCCGTCCGAGAGCTGCAGGACCCGCTCCGGGTAGCCTCCAGAGTCTGCCGGGAGGAAGAGGGGCTGCAAAACGGACCTCCGACCCGGGCGGAGCACAGAGACTCCGGGAGGGAGGGAGGGAGGGCAGTCTTTCCTGCTCTCACAGATCCCTACACGGCCTCCGGCGGCCTAGAGAACAGGCTCTGGGCCGGCCTTCCTGTGAGGACGGGGCAGAGAGAGGCCTGGGCACAGACCCCGCGTCCACCCTTAGCACCGCCTGACTTTGGCCAATTCCCTGCCACCTTGGGCCTCCAGATCCCGATCCCTAAAGGGGACCCAAAATGCCATTGTGGGGACAGCACGGGGTGGTAAGAACTTCCAGAGGAGGGCTTGGCACAAAGCAAGTCAGTGCAAGTCGAAAACAGGCTCTGTGACCTTAACTCCTCCTGAAGCCGCTATGGCTTCCTCCTGCTCTACCCAGAGCGTATTAGGATTACAAGCAACAATTTCAGGGGTGCCCGGGGGGCTCAGTCGGTTAAGCATCCGACTCTTGATTTCAGCTCACGTCATGATCTCACAGTTCGTGGGATCGAGCACTGAGTGGGGCTGTGTGCTGACAGCGTGGAGCCTGCTTGGGATTCTCTCTCCGTCTCTCTCTCCCTACCCCTCTCCTGCTTACTCTCCCTCTCTCTGCCCCTATCTCTCTCTCTCTCTCTCTCGCAAAAAAAAAAAAACTTTAAGCAATAATTTTCAAAACAAACAAACAACGATAACAATAACAAAATCCCTTCTCACTGCCCCCCACACCCGAGGTTCTGGTTTAATGCATGTAGGTGGCCCAGGCATCAGGATCTCAGTCCCCAGTGAATTCTAACACAAGCCAGGGTTGAGCCAGTGTTCTGCATCTGAAGCCAGGAAATGAGTCTGGCCTTGTAAGAACACAGACCTGAAGGGCTCACAGCCTGACCCCTGGGGGCAGGTGCGTTTCTGGAAGATGGAGCCCGGTGCCAGGAGAGGGACACAGGAACCCCTGATTTGTGACAGTCGGTCGGGGGCAGGGGAGATGGGGGAGAGGGTGTGAATCCTCTGGGCCCAGCTGCCGCACTCCGGACTCACCGCTGTCTGTTAGCTCCTGGCTGACCTCTTCACTGACCTGGAGGGAGGGAATCGGAAGACAGGGGGGCAGCTGAGCTGACAGCGGCGGGCAGGTGCCGGTCTGTGCCCCCCTCCACGCCTCCCCTCTCTCCGGCCGCCCCCACGCTAGGGAAGGGACAGGAGAACAGAGTGAGGACGCTGAGGCCTGCGATGGAACCGCCCGCAGGCAGGGCCCTGATAATCCCGGGTAGGTGAGAGACTGAGCGCCCTCCTCGGGGGCTACGGCTACACTGTGCAAGCCAGGAAAGGCTGTCCCCACGTGGGCCGCCTGGCGTGGCCAGCAGCGTGGGCCGGGTCTCCACCCCTGTGCTCCCGTGCACGCATCCCGGGGCCGGCCGTGCTCACCTCCCTGGGCCGGGGCAGAGATGGCTTGCAGGACACCTTCCGGGCCAGGGCCTCGCTCTCCGGCTCCGCCACGGGGCTCTGCAGCAGAAGCAGCAAGACGTCCGTCTCCACTGTGATGTCTGCGCCACGAGGGGGGGACAGAAGGACCACGGGCTGGCCGGCGGCCCCTTCCCCGTTTTAGACACCCCAGCAGCCCCGGTGCAGCCCCCCGCCCCTGCCACCGCAAACCACTCCTGCACAGGCACACGTGCGCCCAGGAGGCGGCAAAGCCCGGCCCTCAGCACGTCACTGGCCTCTGAGGGTCAGGCCTCTTCTGTAAGATGAGGGGGAGGACCCGGTGATGCCTAAGGTGCTCACAGTTACACACGTGTGTGTTTGCACGGTCGCCGGAGTTGGGGGTGTCCTCAAGGCCCATCCGGGCACGTGATCTCATGGTCTGGAAGGACCAGGCTCACCAGCAAACTCGGAGCACAGCGAGACCCGAGCCCTCCGCCTGGGTTTTCTCCACCCTACCTCCCACGGGGTGCACAGGCAGACACCCAGAGACTCGCGCGCCATCTTCAGCCCCCTCCGCGCCCCCGGCCTCCTCCCTCCCAGCACCTGATGCAGACTGTGCCCTGGGGGGGCCCAGGCCCCGGCCACCTCGCCTCCCGCCCCCTCCACCCTGGCCCTGGGTGCGCCTCACGCTCCAGCCCTGCTCAGCTCCCCAGGCCCTCGAGCGGCTCGGGGTGGACGAGAACCTGGAAAGCAGGGCCTCTTCTTGGGGTCCTGGTCCCAACAGCGCCTCATCAGGCTCACCATCTGCTGGGCCTCGCCCGGCCACGTATCAGAGACGGACTGCAGAGACGGCCGCATGCCCGCAGCCACTCGCACGACAATGGTCACCATGTGGAAGCCTGCGAGGGGAAGCCAGGCTGTGTGCAGGCCGGGAGGCGGGGCCGGGGTGGCTGTGCAGGAGGGCGGGGGGGGGGGTGATTCCCACAGAGTAGCGCACACAGCAAGGGCAACATAAATGCACCGTGCGTCAAAGCTAGGTTGCAGGCCAACTTGAGGTTCCGATCTGAGCTGCTGGGTCTCTGGTCCGCCTGCGGCCGCCTCCCAGGCCAAGACGGGACAGGACCACGCACTGCAGGCCTCTGCTGCCCAGGGAACTGGTTCCAGGCTTTGGCTTTCGACACTGTGAGCTCGCCCGGGTTTCCTGACAGTCTATGGACCTGGCGTTAGGTGTCAGGGTGGGGGCAGGAGAGACGGGAAAGAATACTTTGGAAGCAAAGGAATTAGAGCCTGAAGCGTGGTCTGGGCTGACGTGTGCCCTTCCTGTATGGTTACGCGAGCTTCGGATGGCAGGGGAGGAAGGCAGGAGGGTAGGAACGGGAATCCGGAAGCCCCAAGCTGCTGCCTGCCCTCCCCCGAGAGCCCTCGGCCCCTCCCAGCCCCTCCCCCCCCACCCCCCCGCCCATCCAGCACCACCTGCTACCTGAATACGGCTTCTTCTGAGTGAGGAGCTCCCAGATGACAATCCCAAAGCTGCAGACAAGGCACAGTGCTCCCTGAGTGACCCTCCCAGACACCGCGGCCACCCCACACGGCAGGCCCCGCACGCTCCCCGACAAGGCGTCTCCAGCGGCCCCCTTGCCGTGTCATGCCCTGGGGCCTGGGGGACCGCTCAGGTGGCGTGGTGAGGAGCAGCTACCCGCCCCCCAGAGAGGGCCCAGCCCCCTCTCACCTGTACACGTCATACTTGGGTCCTGGGGCCCTGTCACTTTCCAAGAACATCTCAGGGGGGATGTAGCTGAGGGTGCCCCGTAGAGCTGACCTCTCAATGTACTGCATCCGGGTCGACTGTTCCATCCACTTGGACAGGCCGAAGTCCGAAATCTACGGGGAAGCCACAGTCTTGCCTCTAGGAAACTGCCTTGATCTCTCCCCCTCCTGTAGCCTACGCTTCCAGGACGGGGAAGCGGTTAAGGGCCCGGGTACCTCTCCCACGTATGACCTGGATGACCTCAGACAAGTTACTTTCCTTCTCAGAGCCTCGGTTTCCTCATCTATGAACTGGGAATAGCATGCACACTTAACGGACGGTGCTCTGACGAGCATTACATGGAGACACGTGCAAAGAGCACTTACAATTCTGTCCACCACGTAGTGAGTACTTAGCGGGCATGCCCATGAACCAGACGGACTGTGGGTAAAGCTGCCGTCTTTGGAAAGCTTCCGTCCGTCCACTTACAAGGGCCCGGAAGAATATACACCACATCTATATATCCCCTGACTGCTCCTACCCATTGGTTCATTCGTATTCACTGGGTGCCAACCACCTGCATCCTGAGGATCAGGAAGCAGATAAAGGAGCTGACACCCGCATGCCTATTACTCCTCTAAGTGCTCACTCAAATAGGGAGGAATCGTCACTAATGAAACAGTTTCAAAATGACTATATACTTACCATGGGGTTAGCACTATGAAGAGACAGAGGTACCATGAGGGTATACGTAACAGGGGCCTGTTGGGGTACATCAGGGAAAATTCCCTGAGGAGGGAGTCTTCTGTTTAAGCGGAAATTTGAAAGATGAGCACAGGTTGTTAAATAAAGAAGGGAGGAGGGGAAACACTGGTCCTGGCACTAGGGACAGAATGTGCAAAGGTCCTGGGGCAGAGAGGGTGGCACATTTTAGGGACTGAAGGCCATTATAACCTTGCTTAGGAATCATCTCATTTCCACACATTCCACTCACAGCAAAGAATGGGAGGGAAAGGGAATATTCTACCCCCAGAAGAAACAGAAGACTGAGGGCCAAAGAGGGTTACTGTAGGCATCCTGATACCCAGAGCCATGCACCAAACTCCACTGCTCGTCCATCTGCCTTCAGGATTTGTCCATGAGGGAGACTTAAAATTCTCAGCAGGTGAGGCAAGCAGGTAGATAATCTTGCTCACCTGCAGGAGACTCTGGAGTGGAAAGGGAGCAGAGAGGTTGACCGTGGCCTTTACCTTGACATGCATGTTGCCATCTAGGAGGATGTTGCCTGGTTTGAGGTCCAGGTGGAGCAGAGGCGGCTTAATGCTGTGGAGAAAGTTCATGGCCAGGCTGGTCTCATGGATGATGCGGAACTTGAGCTGCCAGGAGAGGCTGTGCGTGGGCAGCATCTTCTCCAGGGAGCCGTTGGCCATGAACTCCATCACAATGCCCAGGGGCTGCCTGCACACGCCATAGATGGACACGATGTGCTGAAACTTGATCTTCTCCATTTTGGCTGCTTCTTCAATGAGGCAGTCCATGTCGTAGCTGTGGACACATGGGGCGTGAGGGACGGAAGGGGATGGCCCGTTAATTCCCAGAGCAACGAGCAGAGCAACAGACCAGGCTTAGTGCCAGGCTCTGGAGGCCCAGAGAAGCCTCGGGAGCTTGCAAGGTCATGCAGGGGGAGGGTGAGTTCTAGAAGGAAGCCTAACAAGGTGCACAGAGTGGGGTCCGGATGGCCGGCAGCCACGGGACAGGAGGTGAAGGAGTTGGCAAGCTCGGAGCAAACCCATTCTAGACAGGCGGCCACAAAAACCTGGCCTGTGACTCTGCCGCTGGTCTCCCCTGGTAGGTCACAAATGCCCGGAGGACCACCATCACGCCTCACGCTTCTGTTTCAAAATACCATTTATTGCCATTTTGATTATGAAAGGCAGGAAATCAAGGGAATACAGAGAAGAACATTAAATCATCAGTAATCCAACCTTGCAGAGCTGGCCTCTGTCAATATTTTAACATATACATGGTCAAGGATATCTCTCTCCTTTCCCCCTCCCTTTCACTCCCCCCACCAATCTCTCCAACCCACTATGCGGGCTGCTTTGTGAACTGCCTTCCCAGTTAGCAGAACACAGTGCCTCCTCACATTGCTGTTCTCCTGAAGCAGGGTCTGCACTGCCTGCACTGAACTCCGTCTAACGGATGAACTGCAATTATTCATCTTGCTCCCTCCGCCCCACCCCAGCACATTGCCGCACGCAGCACAATGCATCTTTGTCGAACTGGAGTCAAGACTTAAGGGAAGGCCTTACAACATGAGCATTGGCCTGACCCCGTCGCTTCTTTCGCCCACACAACGCTAACCATGCAAATTGTTGGAGATTGTTTGGGGATTGCGGGGATGAGGATTAGGGAGAAACGACATTTTTAAAAGCCCAGTATTTGCAAAACCGTGTGGGCACTGCAGACACAGGCTGCCGGGAACGTGCGTGCAGGGCGGCCCCGGGAAGCCAGCCAGAGACGGCCGGCCTCCAGGACAAACACCTGCCCCACCTCGCATCCGGACAGGGCGGCTGGTCCAGGCATCCCCCACTGTCACCCCCACCTCTGCTCTGTTCCAGAGACCTCCCCTCCACCTCTGCAGTACTTCTCTGTCTCCTCTTGTCCTTTTGAGTTCCCAGGAACTGAGATACTGGCCGTGGAAAGGAAAAATCAAGGGATCTGGGACCTCAATGCACTGATTTCAAATCCCAGCTTTACTGCTTATTCACTGCGTGACCCTGAGCAAGTAAACTCTCTGGGCCTCGGTTTCTTTCTTTCTTTTTTTTTAAAATAGTTTATTGTCAAGTTGGTTTCCATATAACACCCGGTGCTCATCCCCACAAGTGCCCTCCTCCATGCCCATCTCCCTCCTCTCCCCCCACACCCATGAGTCCTCAGTTTGTTCTCAGCATTCAAGAGTCTCTCATGGTTTGCCTCTCTCCCTTTCCCCCACCATCTCCGCCCTTCTTCTCCCCCTTGGTCCTCTGTTAAGTTCCTCCTAATGCTCCTATATGTGCACACATATGATATTTGTCCTTCACTGCCTGACTTATTTCGCTCAGCATAACACCCTCAAGGTCCATCCATGTTGCTACACATGGCCAGATTTCATTGTTTCTCATTGCCATGTAGTATTCCATGGTATAGATAAGCCACATCTTCTTGATCCATTCATCCATTGATGGACACTTAGGCTCTTTCCGTGATTTGGCTATTGTGGAGAGTGCTGCTATGAACATTGGGGTCCATGTGCCCCTATGCATCAGCACTCCTGTGTCCCTTGGGTAAATTCCTAGCAGTGCTAGAGCTGGGTCCTAGGGGAGTTCTATTGTTCATTTTTTAAGGAAACTCGATACTGTTTTCCAGAGGGTTCGTACCACTTTACATTCCCCCCAACAGTGTAGGAGGGTTGGGCCTCGGTTTCTTAACTATGAAATGGGAACAGCTTGCACAATTGCCCCGACAGCCTGGACGCACAGTCCACATGCCTCTCTCGCTGGGCGTCTGGTCTCCTACTTCCTCCTTTCTGAAGTGGGGTTTGACCTCAGGACCCTGAGACCAAGACCTGAGCTGAGATCAAGAGTCAGATGCTTAACCAGCTGAGCCCTCTGGGGCGCCCCTGGTCTTGATACTTCTCTGAGCAGCTGTTGACAAGGTGTCTAAGGCCCCCCACTGTGCCACAGCCCGTGCAGAGTTTTCGGGTCTCGGTTTACCAGTCAGGTCTCTCCCTCTTTTTCTCGAGTAGTTACGTCCCTTGGCCACGTGCCAGCTTTCCCCAAGATCCCTTCCCCTCCTCCTGTCCAGTCCCGGCCGGCCCCTCCCTTCTCCCTCTGCACTGCCTCTCCCAATCTCTGCGTCTCCCGTGGTACAGGGCTCAGGGTGTCTGAAGCAGAAGCCAGGTGCTCCCCTCCACCCGCCCCTCCCTCTGCCTTCCTCTCGGCAAACGGGGCCTCCATACTCCCATCCTCAAAGGCCCGATGTCCTCCTTGACCTTCATCTCCCTCCCACCACCTCAGCACATCCTGTCAGGCACACCCTCAAAACAGAGCACCGTTCTGACGGCTCCTCACCAGCGGCATCTTGGCCCAAGCCTCCTAACTGGCCTCCCTGCTTCTCTCTTCCCCTCCACCATCCATTCTTTTTTTTTTTTTAAATTTTTTTTTTTAATGTTTTATTTATTTCTAGGAGAGAGAGAGACAGCGTGAGCAGGGGAGGGTCAGAGAGAGAGGGAGTCACAGACTGAAACAGGCTCCAGGCTCTGAGCTGCAGTCAGCACAGAGCCTGACGCGGGGCTCGAACCCACGAACCGCGAGATCATGACCTGAGCGAAAGTCGGATGCCTAACCGACTAAGCCACCCAGGCGCCCCCCATCCATTCTTAACCCAGCAGCCAGAGGGATCCTCATAAAATGTGAGTCAGAGCATGTCACCGCTCTGCTCAGGACCCTCTGTTGGCTTTCTTCTCATTCAGAGTTAAGCAAAGTTCTCACAATGGTCTAGGAAGCTTTGCGGGATCTTCCCCCGGGCATAGCTTGCTGACTCCTCCCCACCTCTGCTTCTGCCATCAGGGCCTCTGGTCCTCTTCCACCATGTCAAGCACGTTCCCACCTCAGGACCTTTGCACTCGCTGTTCCCTCTGCTCTAAGACAGCCACATGGCTTGCTACTTCTTTGCTTCAAATCTCTACTCGAATGGTACCTAATGAGTAAGGATTTCAAGTCTATATTAAATAGCAATCCATGGGGTGGCTGGGTGGCTCAGTTAGCTAAGCCACAGACTCCTGGTTTCAGCTCAGGTCACGATCTCATGGTCCATGAGTTTATGCCCCACGACCGGCTCCGCACTGGCATGGAGCCTCTTTGGAATTCTCTCTCCCTCTCTCTCTGCCCTTCCCCTGCTTGTGCTCTCTCTCTCTCTCTCTCTCAAAATAAATAAATTCATTTATTAATAGCAATCCTACCCCAACTCCAGCAATTCTTATGCCTCCACCTCCACACAGAGCCCACAAATTAATATTTCTAGATCAAGTGTTTTCTTGGAGGATCAGATTATTCAACTCTCTTTAGGTATTTTAACCAAGAAAATGTCAGGTGGTTGTGAGTGCTATAGATAAAAATTATTTGTGTATGTATTATTTACTTACTTAATTTCCGTCTTGCCCTAGTTTCCTTTCTTCCTTAATTGATGAACTCCATGAGGGCAGGGACTTTGTTTTGCTTACTTAGTGCTCAGAGCGAATGAACGTCATCCATGCCCTCGCTTCAGCTACGACCTGTCATAATAAATGACTCACACATCTTCGTATTGTTAGCTCAGCCCTTCACTCTGATGTCTACTTGCCAATTCTTTTTGGCACCTTAAACTCAACCTGTACAAAACTGAACTCATTTAATTTCTTCTCCAAACCTGGGCCTCTTTTCATGTTCCCTTTATTAATTGTCAACAATGTCATTCAAGAGACACCAACTAGGTACCAGGCTCTGGGGACAGAGCAGTGAACAGACAGACTCAGCCCTCATGGACCAGACATTCTAGCAAACCCTTTGCTCCTCTGGGCAAGGCAGACATCAAATTAGCCTTGACGTTCCTCTTCCCCATCACGCTCCCCATTCACACCCCAGCACCAAGTCAAGTGGATGGTTACCTCCTAAATATGCATAATCCATGCCTGTCTTTCCCTCTGTCACTACACATCAGGCTAGACTCCAACCAGCTCCTGCCTGAACGGTGACAAGTCCTCACTGGACCAGCATCCACTCTACCCTTCCAATCCATTCTGCGTCCTGCAAATTCAATCAGCTCCTTTCTGTCACACACCGCCAACCTGGATGCAAACCCTTCAGTGGCTTTCCATTGTTCCCCTTGACCTTCAACTCCAGCCATGACGGCCTTTCTCCATCTCCACTTACTGTGCCCTTCTTGCCACAGGCCCTTTGCACATTCTGCTGCCTCTCCCTGGGAAGTTTTTTCCTCTTTGACTACTTAACTCACACTCATCCTTCAGTCTTCCGTTCAACTGTTACTTCCTCAAGGAAGCCTTTTCTGATCCCAGTCAAACTCTATTAATAAGCTGTCACAGAACAATAAATCTTTGTTGCTTTTCTCGCAACAGCACATTTACATCTGCTTGTGGGGTTATCTGACTCGTGTCTCTGTCCCCCAGGCTGTAAGCTCCAGGAGAACAGAGCCCTATCTGTTGCACTCGTCATTGTATCTCAGGGTCTAGCACCGTGCCTGACACACAGAAGGGGAGCAAGAAGCGTTTGTCCAGGGAAGCAATGAATGAAGAGGTGTAAAGAGTGACTCACGTAAATCTCCTAGGATAGTACTCCACACTCAGCGGGCATTAATCGTCATTAAATCCCTCAGCGCTTCCCCACCCCCCAGAGAGTTTGCAGAACTTGGAAAGGGCAAGTTACTGTCAATGTCTAACAGTGCAGCCTTGTGAATGCCATCCCCTTCCTTTTGTCCTTCACCTCAAAGCCCGTAAATGATGTGGACACACCCTGGAAAAATCGGACTGTACTCCAAAGCCAGCAAGGGGGTGCTGAAGGAGGAAGAGGGTCAAGTTGTGGGCTGTCTCCCTTTGCCTGCCTTCATGAAGCAGGTGGAAGGCCCGGGAATCAGAGACGGGGCTGGCTTGAGTGTGTGCAGCCAAAGGCTGGGTCTGGGGGCCTTGCATGGTGACCACAGAGAACATGACATCCAAATATGATGCCCCTTGGAGATTCCTCCCTTCCACCCCCCACGCCCCCAGGCCTTCTAATCAATGGCCCAGGACCCTTGGGAGTATGACAGGCAAGATTCTCATACTCAGGCTTCACATCCTAAATGTGTCCTTCATGGCTGCACAGATGGCCAGCACACACCCGGTCCAGGCAAACGTGGTGAGCAGGAGATTAGAATGGGTAGAAGAAGGGGCGCCTGGGTGGCTTAGTCGGTTAAGCGTCCGACTTTCGCTTAGGTCATGATCTCGCGGTTCGTGGGTTTGGGCCCCGCGTCGGGCTCGGTGCTGTCTGCTGGCTCAGAGCCTGGAGCCTGTTTCAGTCTGTATCTCCCTCTCTCTCTGACCCTCCCCTGCTCACGCTGTCTCTCTCTCTCTCTCCTAGAAATAAACAAAACATTAAAAAAAGAAAAGAAAAGAAAAGAAAAGAGTGAACAGAAATGCATACAAACATTGTAAAAAAAAAAAAAAAAAAAGAATGGGTAGAAGAAGCCAGAAAGGGGTGGCAAGGTCAGATGGTGCTGCATTCCCGGCCTGACCTGCCCACAAGTGGGGGGTGGGGGGCAGCCTCCAGTCCCCGCGCCTCCCTCGTCTGCACTGGCGGGGCTGGGAGCGAGGGGAGCATCTCCACGGGCCACTGAGCATCCATCCGGGCCAAGTGGCACAGACAGACTCCGCAGGCCCGGCCCTGCCTGCTGCAGAACCCGGGGGTGGACCCACGCATGGCGGAGGGCCATCCTGAGCCTTCATCACCGCCTGACACCCAGGGGGACGGAGGCCGACCGGTCTGGGAGGTCAGATGAGACACAGGTGTCTTCGGAGCGTAGCTGCCGCTCACCTTTGACCTCTGTGGATTCCACAGTTGGGTTTGTCGCGCAGGCGCGGTTCGGGTATGGAAACAAAGTGGCCTGGGCGGCTCGGGCCACGGGGCAGAGTTTAGAAACGCTGAGGGCACGAGTCTCAGCGCCAAGCCCGCCACCCCTCCTTGGGGAGCCCCCTGGGACTCAATTGTTCCCCTCCACACACACCCCCCACCCCCGGCCTTAAAGGAGAGGGGCGGGGCCGGCAGGTACCTGGAGGCCTCCGGCTGGAGGCAGGGGCTGCACTTGACCGCGAACTCCGTCCTCCAGCGCCGGTGCCGCACCCGGAACACCTGGCCGAAGCCGCCGCTGGCCACCCGGCGCCAGTCGCCGTCGAAGTCGTCCTGGGTGAAGACGGCGAGGCTGCCCAGCCGCTGTTCCACGCCCGCGGCCATGGGGTCTGCGGCCGCAGGGCGCCCCCCAGGCCCCGCGCTCTCCGCACCGAGGAGGCTCAGAGCCGGCTTCCCGCCGCCGCTGGGCTCCGGGGTGGGGCCGGCCGGCCAGGGGGTGGGGACCGACGGGGAGGCGCCGGGGCTCCCACGTCCCGCGCCAGGAGGGGCTGGTCCTGCCCTGCGATGGGCGGGGACACCCAAACCAGAGCCCTGAGGCTCCGGGAGGTGGTGGGGCCCGGCCTGGAAGAGGGTACCCAGCCCCCAGGCATCCCTCGGGGCCCCTCCCCACCCCAGCCGCCTTCCTCGGTCTCAGCCTTCCGTTTGGACCCCAGCTCCCCCTTGGGGCTGGGGCAGGTGCCCGGAGAGGAAGCTTTCAGGGAAGCCAGCGAGGTGGGCCCTCTTGATATCTACCCAGCCCTAAGTGGAAGGTGCTTCATTTACTCCTGCTCACACGAGCCAAGGATTTCTGAAGGGGTGAAGACTGCGCTGGGGGTCTCTGCGGATAGATGTGGGGCCCGGAACCCACCCGTCCACAGCAAGAATGAAGGAGAAAAAGTCATAGTGGGAGTTTTCTGCTCTGAATCTTTTGGCTTGCCTGGCTCCAAGCTGTCTTTATTGTTGGGGTTTTTTGTCTTGTCTGTTTGTCAACCAGTCACGGTCTGCTAAACGTCAGCAAAGTGGGGTCAGCAAGAACAGGAGGGTGAAGGGGGGTGTGTGTGCAGGGAGCTCCCCTTCCTGGCAGGTTCTCTGCGCCCCACCTTCAGAGGGATTGATTTAGGGTTGACCTTGGGGGAGGTGGACCCGTTGGCCGAGCTACTGGGGTGGCTTGTTGCAGGGACCAGGGTGAGGCTCAGGGAGCAGCTGGAGCGTGACCTTGGAGGTGGGACCAGCTCAGAGCAGTGTCAGGGCTGTGGCAGAATCTGGCCCCCAGGGCTCAGTGCAGAAACTGGGGGAAGGAGGGGAGAAAACCCACCCGGAGGGGCAAACCTGGCTGCTGGGAGGAAGATGGGGAGCTTTCCCCGTAGGCAACCTTACCTTGGTCGGTGTTTAGGGGATACAAGTGAGGAGGCAGGACAGCTTCCCAGGACTGAGCCTGGCGGGTCCATGGAGTTGTACCCTCACTTAGGAGACCCACAGAGCAGGGAACGTTAAACAGGCAGGCAGGTGCTGCTGGGGGAACTCTCATGGGACACTGCAGGGTAGGTCACTTCCCACCTGCCCCTGGGCCGCAGGGAACCCCCGAGTGACCATCCTCAAGTTCAAGGAGCCCACCTACCACGGGAGGAAATGCCTTACCTCTGGCCCAAACCTGTAGAGCCTCTCACCCTTGACCTCTGGGAGACCCCCAGGGAATACTGGGGGTGTGGTGGGTGAGTAGACCCCAGTGGAAGCTGCTCTTTCCATAACAGTTGCTGTGCAAACCCCAGGTTGAGTTCTGGCAAGCAGGCTAAGGACAGAAGACGGGCCCAGGGACAGCTGTCCAAGGGACCGAGAGCCAACTGCTGAGCGTGAACTTTGTTCCAGGACCAGCATCAATTTTGCCTACTGTCCATACTTCACAGCTGTGATCTTGTGTGAATCCACAATGTTCGGAGAGCATAACCCACATAACCCACGAGGCTATGTCTTCCTGCTTACACATGAAGAAAGTACGCTTAAAAACGGTAAGTAGTCAATGGCTATGTAGCTGCTAAGTGGCGGTGGGGATTTGGAGCCAGGCCCGTTAGGAAAAGCACTGGGCACAGGAAGAGTAGGGGGTAGCCTTTTAAGAATATGCGGGGACATGGGGAATAGACTTGTGGTCTGGAAGAGTGTACATGTGTTGGAATCTGCATCTGGCGTAGGACACGGACCCCGAAGGCATGGTCACAGGAAGGCTTGTGACCTGCTTTGGCTGGAGCAGGCAGGGCACACCCACACTTACTGCTTCTTGGGCAGCTCTGCCTGCCCCTGACAAGACTCAGACCCTCCCACAGGGAAGCTTGGAGGGTGACGGAGACATTATTGTTGGGGAGGTCAGGAGATCTGCTGGGTGAGAATGGAGATTGGGAGGGGGATCAGCCAGCCCGCTGGCCTTGAGAAAGGTTGACTCAGCCTCACATTTCTGCCTTTTGACACCATCTGCTGAGGCCACTGGAGGAAGTACCAGGGTCTAATGGCCTGAATCAGTCAAGGAAATTCCCCTTGGAGAGAGGGCCAGAAGCTGCCAGTGGCCGTCGGTGGGGAGTGCTAAAGCAGCCGCTGCAGGAGGAGCCGCCCAGGGCTCAAGGCAGGCTGCCAGGGTCCCAAATACAACTGGTCTGTGAGTTTCTTTCCAGGGGTGGGGGAAGAAGGCCATGCAAGGCCAGGTCGGGTAACTGCTGACCCACTTGTTGAAACAGCCAAGCTATGGGTTCAAGCAACCCTGAGACTTCTGAAGAATCTGGCAAAATAAATATATGCACCTACTCACAGCAACAGGAGTCATTTGACCGGCTTGTGCCGCCCCCTTTATCTCCCTCACGTGGGCTGGGACGAAAGTCCAACACAGAGAAGCTCTAAGGGGAGGGGACTTTCCTGAGACTAAGGTCATAGAAGCAGAGAACTTCTAGATTCCCCGTTAAGTGGGTTGATGCTTAGGGATTTGGGAAGGAGCAAAGCATCTGGAAGCTACTTCATTCTTTTTTTTTTTTTTTTTTAAATATTTTTATTTATTTCTAGGAGAGAGAGACAGCATGAGAAGGGGAGGGTCAGAGAGAGGGGAGTCACAGACTGAAACAGGCTCCAGGCTCTGAGCTGGCAGTCAGCACAGAGCCTGACGCAGGGCTCGAACCCGCGAACCGCGAGATCATGACCTAAGTGAAAGTTGACGCTTAACCGACTAAGCCACCCAGGCGCCCCTGGAAGCTGCTTCATTCTTTCCGGAGGTCTGATGCAGAAGTCCCTGGGGCCCGCCTGGCTGGGAAGTCTGTGACCAGGGGTAGAGAGGGAGCGCTCCACCTTCACCTATGCTCCTCCCGTGAATGGGAATGAACTAGACGGGTATAGTCCGACCATGATGTGAACCCACCGGAAGGGGCAGGAAGTATGTTCTAGCCACAAGAATTTTGCCACCGGATGCTGAGTCCTTTCTATTGCTCTCTATCAATGTATTTAAGTTTAGCAGATGGCGGACAGAAATTCTCTGGACTTGGAGTTATTATGTGAAGTGTGTGTGTGTGTGTGTGTGTGTGTGTGTGTGTGTGTGTGTGTGTGTGTGTGTGTGTGTTTGGGGGCCTGAAATCTTCAGCTTGCCACCCCCAGACGAGTGAGCTGATGGGGCAGTTCTGCACTCCTCTGGAAGATGTTGAAATCCAACGTAAGCCTTTCCCCAAACCGGAATGACAAGCTCTTTGCATACAGGGACATCCCCCACTCTGTCCCCATTCTCCACCCTGCAGATGTCACATCTGCACAAGTCTTAGCAGGCTCCCAGCTCTACGAGCTTGTGTACTGAGGTGAGGCCGGGCTGCTCAAGGTGAAGGAATGTGTGTCAGAAGCCGGAATGCCTGCCCAGGAAGCAAAGCTGTCCCAGAAAGGAAGGATGAAATCCAAGCAGTGGGAGCAGGGATTCAATGTAAGAACAAAGGAGTCAATTAGACCTGCGTTCAAAACCTGGCTTTTCCCCGCCGCCCACTGGCCACTGGGCCTTGCTCAACATTCCCAACTCTCTGTGGGTTTCTCCATCTGTAAAACAGGATGATAACATAATACCCACTTCAAAAGGTTGTGGTAAGAATTAACCTTTAAAAACACACCTAAGTGAACACCCGTAAGCAAAAAACACAATAAAACACAAAAAAACCCAAGTCCCACCCAAAATCCCAAACCTCGCACATTATCCAAAAATTAACTTAAAGTGAACTGCGGACTTAACTATAAAATGTAAAACTATAACATTTTCAGAAAAAAAATAGCTGAAAATCTTCGGGACCTAGGGCAAGCAGAGAGTGCTTAGGCTGAACACTAAAGGCACAATCCATGAAGGAAATGTTGATAAATTGGATTTACTCAAAATGAAACACTTTCACTCTATGGAAGATCCTGTGAAGAGAAAGAAAAGTCAAGGTACAGATAGAGAGAAAATATTTACAAACCAGATATTCGACAATCTGGTAGTTTTCTAGAATGCGTAAAGAACCTCCCCCAAACTCCACAGAAATAAAATGACAGGCTATAGAATTAAATATGAAGGAAAGACGTGAATAGGCATTTCACTGGAAAGGGTACACAGGTAGCAAATATGTGCATGGAAAGACATTAGCATCAAGAAGATGCCAACTGTGGGGCGCCTGGGTGGCTTAGTCGGTTAAGCGTCCGACTTTCGCTTAGGTCATGATCTCGTGGTTCGTGGGTTCAAGCCCCGCGTCGGGCTCTGTGCTGACTGCCAGCTCAGAGCCTGGAGCCTGTTTCAGTCTGTGACTCTCTCTCTGACCCTCCCCTGCTCACGCTGTCTCTCTCTCTCTCTAAAAATAAATAAAACATTTAAAAAAAAAAAGAAAATGCCAACTGAGGGGCGCCTGGGTGGCTCAGTCGGTTAAGCGTCCGACTTCAGCTCAGGTCATGATCTCATGGTTCGTGGGTTCGAGCCCTGCATCAGGCTCTGTGCTGACAGCTAGCTCAGAGCCTGGAGCCTGCTTCGAATTCTGTCTCCTTCTCTCTCTCTGACCCTCCCCTGGTTACACTGTCTCTCTCTCTCTCTCTCTCTCTCTCAGAAATAAATAAAAATTAAAAAAAAAAAGAAAACGTCAACTGAAACCACAAGGAGATATCACTGTATGTCCATGAAATTGGCCAATTTTATTTTATTAGAGAGAGAGAGAGAGAGGCCCTGGGATCATGATCTGAGCTGAATCAAGAGTTGGGCACGCAACCCACTGGGCCACCCAAGGAGCCCCATATTTTTTTAAAGTGACACCACCAAATGCTGGTGAGGACACAGAGGAACTGGGCCATTCATATTTTGGAGGTGGGGATGTACAATGGCACGGCCACTTTAGAAAACAGTGTGGCACTGTCTTATAAAACTAAACATACAAATTAGCATACAACCCAGCAATGGCATTCTTGGGCATCCACCCCAGAGGGATGAAAACATGTTCCCACAGAAACCATAACATGAATATTTATAGCAACTTTATTCGTCATAGCTAGAACCTGGAAAGAGCTGCATGTCCTTTAGCAAGCGAATGCTGCCGTGGAGTGGGGAGGCTGGCAGTGGGGATGCTGAGCAGCAGTACCACTCAGCGTCAATGACGGGAAGAATCGCCAACTACAGACCCCAAGAAGGGGAATCATCCACAGGAAAAGAATCATCCATTACAGGTCCCAAAGGGGAAAAGACGGACATCGCATCTCCTAAAAGAAATGGACCGTCCCAGCACCTCAGCCAATGAGAGGCCACCATCGCCCTGTCTTGCTTTCCTCCAGTGGATTTTCATTCAGAGCAACCCTTCCCAACTTCTTCCTTCTTCTCCATAAAATAACATTTCCCTCCTTTGTTTGTTGGGCTTGGCTGTGGCTTTGCAAGTCTTGAATTGTAATTCTCTGCTATACTCAATTAAACCCATTTTTTCCGCTGGTAAAATCACTGACTTTTATTGTTAAGGTTAATGGTATGCCCAGCAATCGAAGGGTGCAATTCTCCATTCACATAACTACTTGGATGAATCTCGCAAAAAAAAAGCCAGTCTCAAAAGGTTACATACTGTACAAGTCCACTTATAAGTGCAGTCTCGGAAGGACAAGCTTACGTAGCTAAAGATCAGATTGGGGTGATCGGAGCTGGGGAGGGTGGACTGGTCGTGAGCATCCAGCGCAGCACAAGGAATCGTTTGAGGAATCCGTTCTAGAGCTTGACAGTGGTGGTGGACACAAGACTTCACGCATGTGATAAAGTTGCCCAGAACGAAACACACACACACACACACACACACACACACACACACACACACACACCCCAGTGAGTGCCTGTAAAACTGGGGAAATGAAAATAAAGTTCACAGATGGTATCACTGTCAATTTCTCAGTTGTGACAGTACACTGTAGTTACAGAAGATGTTACTACTGGGGGAAACTGGGAGAAAGGTATCGGGATATTACAGGTACATGTTATACAATTGCATGCTTATCTGTAACTCTTTCAAAATAAAAAGGTTTGCCTGGGCGGCTCAGTCAGTTAAGTGTTGGACTTCGGCTTAGGTCATGATCTCCCAGCTGTGGGTTTGAGCCCCACATCGGGCTCTGTGCTGACAGCTCAGAGCCTGGAGCCTGCTTCAGATTCTGTGTCTCCCTCTCTCTCTGACCCTCCCCCGCTTGTGCTCTCTCTCTCTCTCTCTCTCTCTCAGAAATAAATAAAACATTAAAAAATAAATAAATAAAAATGTTTTAAGTTTATTTATTTTGAGAGAGAGAGAGAGCGAGCAAGTGGGGTAGGAGCAGAGAGAAAGAATCCCAAGCAGGCTCTGCACAGCCAGCACAGAGCCCACTGTGGGGCTCAAACCCACCAACCGTGAGATCATGACTTGAGCCGAAGTCAAGAGCTGGACCACCCAGGTGCCCCAAAATAAAAAGTTTTTTAAATGCATCTAAAGCCCTATTCCTTCCCTCCATCTTCTCTTCCGCCTCCTAATTCTCCTTCCTGTTTTTTCCTGCTTCTTCCCCACCCTCTCTCCCCTCCCGTCCCCTACTTCTCCCTTCTTTTTTCTCCTCCCCTCCCCTCCCCTCCCCTTCCCTCTCCCTCTTTCTGCCATGTTTCTTCTCCTCCCCCCTCCCTCCCCATCCTTCTCCTTGTTCTTTGTTTCCAGGCAATGTTATGTTCTCAGAAGTAAAATCTTTCCGAAACCACACCAACATTTACCCCTGAAAGCCTGGAGAATACCTGCTCCCCACCGATGCATGGGCGTGGAGAAACCCTAAGGAGGGAGAGAAAAGGCCTCTGTGTCTCCATGTCTGTGGGGGGAAGCCAACCAGTTCTCTCTAAGACTTGTGGACCAAGAGGAAGCTGCTATGAAGGGAAGGGAAAGAACTCCCTTTAGTGGGGCCCCAGAGGGAAAATACGCCCCCAGGCGTCAAGCTTGCGAATGGTCAGCACTCCGTGTATCTGAGGACAGCCGGCCTCCTCCTGTCTCCAGGGTGGGCTGGGAGCCTGGAGCCTGGGGCGGGGGCTCTCAGTGCACCCACAGGGGAGCCCGGCAGGCTCCCCAGCTGTGTAGGAAAAGGAAAGTCCAAAGGCCAGACTGATTTCATGTTCCTTGTATTTTTGTTTGTTTCTTTTTTCTATTTTCCCTACTATTTAGTAAAGTGATTCTTTTCTCTTTTTCTTTTTCTTTTTGTCTAGGGGTGGGGAGCTGTCACACTACTTCGGGGACACTGAAAGGAGCCAGGAAAAGACTTCGTGTGTTCACTATCTGCTTTAGGTGGTTGTGAAGAACACAACCTTTAAAAGTAAAAAAAAATCCAACTCAAATAGACTAGCAGAATGTGAGCTCCTGGACAGCAGCTGTGGTCTGTCCTGTTTACTGCCGTCTCCTCAGCGATGGACATGCAGTTGGGAGTTCATGAAATAGCTGAGGGATGGATGGTTGGACAGATGGACAGACAGATGGCTGGCTGGCTGGATGGGTGGGCGGATGGCTGGGTGGCTGGATGGGTGGGTGGATGGATGGATGGGTGGGTGGATGGATGGATGGGTGGATGGATGGATGGATGGACAAATTGAATGAATGAATGAATGAATGAATGAATGAATGAATGAGTGATGGTGAAACTCAGGCTGACTTTTGGCAGGTCCTCCCCCCTCTCTCCAGGGTCTTCTCTAGTTCTGCTGGGCTCCTCCATCCCTTACAGTTTCCGCATCTGCCCACAGCCCGTGACCAGACTGCTAAGAGCTATAGATGGTAAAACTTCTGGAATTAAGTGTCTGTGACTGTCCATGGGCTTCTTATTCCTGGGGAAAATCCCTCCGAGATTCTCATCCCTCCTGCACTCCTCCCATCAGGTCCTTACGATCATTCACTATGCTTTTGTGCATGTTTTTATAAATACAGTGTTTGTTTGCTTGTTTGTTTCTGGCAAAAGGCCTTTCTGATGAATGAGAAATTGATGGTGAGACTTTAGGGACCAAAACGATTGTAAGACTTGTCATTTGTTGAGTCTTCGCTTTGTGCCCGCTCCGGCCACAGTGATCAGCCTGTATTACCTCCTCTAATCAATCTCCTGAGGTAAATGCTATTATTATTCTGATTTTTGCAGGTGTAGGGGAGCTATGTAACTAGCCTAGGGTCACGCAGTAGGTAATTAGATGCCCCAGGACTTGAATCTGGCTTGCTCCTTGCCAAGGCAAATGCTTTCAAAACTGTAACACGGCCTGAAGAGCTTTGATAAAACGTAACATGGACCTCAGATCATCCCGGTACAATGGTACAGTCATGGCCTTGAGGTCAGGTGTGAGCAACAGGGACCCCCTGGAGATAAATCTGCAGTGGGTTTTCAGTGACACCCCCATCCTCCATCAACCCCTTTGGCAAGTGTGAAGGTGGGTGGGCTGGTACTGAAGACAGAGCTTTGACTAATATCACACTGTCAGGACTTTGCCCGAGGCTAAAAGATATCTTTGGAAGCTATGCCTGTAGAAAGGTCTGCATTAACGCAATCAATTTCAGTGTCTAGAGAAACTTATAGATTATTTAGTCACAGTGGAAATGAATCTTTGTGTATGCTCTTTTTTTTTTTTTTTTTGGCTGGAAAGAAAACAGTGTGTCCCCAGGAAGGTCAAAAGACTTTTCCACCAGTAAGAGGGACTACGCACTTGCTGGTAAATTTGCATTTGAATATGGGAGCATAGGGTATCAGAGGCAGCCCAGTCCCTGAAGGAGGGAATCAGCACAGATTTTCCTGCCCCAGCCCTTGGCATAGTCTGTGATTGTTTCCTTCATTTCTTACCATCTTCTCTCCCCACTCAACTCATGCCCACCCCTCCGTGTCTCCCTTTCATCTTAGGAAGCAGACAGTTCAGAGAGCACCCATTCCAGGGAGGAGCCTCTGAGCCCTGTGGCCCTTGCTGGGCTAAAGGCACTAACTCTATATTGTACACATCGCACTCGGCCCAATGGCACATGATTATCAGTGTGTCCACCCCCTTTCTCTCGATTTGATCCCCTGCCCCCCTTGAGAGAAGAAACCGTGTCTGTCTTCTGTGTGGGCCCAGCACTAGCCCCAGTGCCTGACACAGAGTGGAAGCTGGTGTTCACTGTAGTGTTTTAGCCCAAGCCATACCACAGGTGGGAGGTGGAGGCAGGCATGGAGTTTAAACTGGGTGAGCATAACCAGACTTCACTGCAAACTGGCCCTGCTGCGAGTCTCCTAATGCCTTCCCCTGTGAAATTTTATCATTCAAACAAGTGTTTATTGAGCACCTATTATGCGTTGGCACTTTTCTAGGTACTTGGTCACGTTAGTGATCAGAAGTAACAGAAACACGGAGTTCACATTTTGGCAGGCAGAGAGGTGGCATGCAAGCAGTAAACAGTACATCCTAATAAATAAATAACATAGGATGTTAGAATGGTACATGTCCATTAAGATCTTAAATTGTGGAAAGAAAGGAGCTGGGGGACACAGGACGGGGCCATTCAACATTTAAACAGGTACTTTCCGGGTAAGTAGAACTGAGGCAGGATGAAAGGGACAAAGGGGCAGGTAAGGGGGCTCTTCTGGTGTTAGTGACAACTCAAACTGGCTGAAGCCAAGGAGGATTTGTTATTTCTCCAAAGTGGGAAGCCATGATAGCCTTGGGCACACAGGATCTAGACGCTCAATAAACAAAGATGTCGTGGCTCTCATCACTTGGTTCTGCTTTCCTCTGTTGACTCCATTCTCCGAGAAGCCCAGCTCAAGGATGATAAAATCACTGCCACACCTCTAAACTCATCTCCTCTATATCCAAACACATCATTGAACAAAAGAGAGCTCCTCCCTTTCGTTTGCTCTGGCACAGGTCCAGGCCAAGCTCTGATTGGCACTCCTCATGTCACATGACCATCTCTGAACCCATTGCTATGATGAGGGAGAGGTACTATGCTGTGATTGGTAGCTCCTGGATTCTGCGTTCATCTCTGGAGCCAGGGTTAGGCTCAGCTCCACCTGAACGTGGTGGAGGAATGGTTCCTCCCTGGAAAAACTGAGGAGTCATTACCAGAACAGGGGGAATGGGTATGGGGCGAGCAAATACCAGCTGTCCAGTCCACAGAGAGATGGCAAGTCAGAGGCTGGGACCCAGGGAGGTCAGCTGATCAGTCCAGGGTCATTAACTCGGCTAGGGCAAAGCTGGGTTCCAAGTGCCTTCAGAAAGAAGCCGATGGGGGCCCATCTTTCTTAGCCTCCTGCGGCAGAACAAGTTACATTTCCCCACCACCCCGTAGATAGTGATTTTCTTTTCTCAATGACCCTGGTAACAGCAGCACATAGCTGAGCTATATTAAAAGTCCTTATTTCAAAAATGCCATTTCTGCTTCAATTCCTGACCTGCATTTCATATGATTCTACCCGTTCTGAGAAGCCAAGGGAAAAAAAAAAAAAGACATGTATTTCTTTATTGCTTTTTTAATGTTCCAGAGCCTCAGCTGTATGGTCCAAGCAGGATCCCACCCAGACTGACAGCACTTTATGGGAGGAACACATCGCCAGCAAATATCCAGGGGAAAGAGGAGAGCAGGCCTGGTTCTAGTTCTCAGACATTATTCACTGGTGCTCAGGGTGCGGGCCTGGGGGCTGGGGTGGTGGTGGCCAACCCCTTCTGCTGATTGTGTAAATCGGGCACACCTCATTTCTCCGGCTGTATTTCCAAAATGCCCTGGGGGGGTGGTGGAGTCACAATCACAGCTGAGTCAGGCAGAAACACCGACCTAGAAATACAGACCCCATAGGGGAGGGTCTGCTTCATCAGACATGACCCCTCCCTTTATAAACTACTGTAATACTGGTCGCAGACCAAGAGGAGTCTGAAGACTTCTAGATGCTTCCCTTTGCTTGAAGGACACCAGGCATGGTGCCATACCTTGATTTTGGAGTGGTAATTCCCTGTAATCCAAGGGCTGGGGTTTTGAGAACCTCTGCCCTCAGCAGATGTTTCTCTGATTCCTGGCGGCAGGGACATGGATCAGGGCCCAAGACCACGTGAGCACCAACAGGGGGTCCTGCTCTGTCTCGTTTTCTTCCCACTCTGATAATGCTCCGCTATCATTATAATAGAAATGGCGAGGAGATATTATTCAGTTCACGCAAAGGAGTTTTATACTATTTAGCACAGCGCTTGGCACATAGTAGGTGCTTGACAAATACTTATTGAATGAATAAGGACGTTTTCAGGGTCAAGTTGCCATTTCAATGACCTTGGCTGAGGAGCCGCTTAATGGAATGACATGGTCTGAGGTCCCCACCATTGAGGGTCCCTCAGTCCATCTGGAAACCCAAGCAGGGTCACGGAGGAGGCACCCCCGGCCTCCGCACGCCACCCCCCACCGGCAATGCCCATGCCAGATCACCAGGTCGGCTAGGAAGGTAATCCTCTGCAAGTGGAGAGACTTAAGCTGTTATCTAACTGACCGCTGGTGGATTAGCAGGGCTTTCAGATAAAACCTTAAAGGGGTTAGGGTTTCGCTTTCCCCTTGGTGCTCAGGGAGCGATCAAGTGAGGCGTGGCCACTTCCCTGTGCTGCAGCTTAGGCCGCTCAGAGGAGAGGCAGGGCTGGGCAGCCAGCAGTGAGGTTCGAGGGAAAGGCTGGATTCTGGTCTCTGCTCAGCTGTGATGTCCCCCAAAAATTCCAGACAAGACCTCTAGTCTCTGAGTTTCTCTCTCTTTGGTCTCAAACAGAAAGTAACAGCGGCTACTCGAGAAGGGGATTGCTCACATGAAACGAGAGCGGAGGCATGAAAGCCCTTTGAAGAAGTTAAAAGCACTTCCCCGTGGGAGGCTGCGGCCGTGCCGCAGGAGGCAGATACAGGCCCACGGCACTGCCGCAGACAACCCCAGCATTGCCTGGGTGGGGCCTCCAGTGAGGCTTTGGCCTAGATTCGCTCAGAGACAGTATAGAGGGGACGGTCATAGTCCATGCCCTGTGGCTACTCTGAGGGAGAATCGTGGTAGTGGCTACATGGCTACATTCTCTCTGAGGAGCAGTGGACCCAAGGGCCTGGGAGCCAGACAAGGTAATGCCCTGGCCCAGAGGGAAGCCACTGTCACTCTGGCGACTCACCCACATGCTCTTGAGGACAGGGCCAAGCACAAAGTCAAGGCCTGGCCTCCTCAGAGTAAGGTTCATAAACACCTTTTTGTCTTGTGTGTCCACAAAGCTTTTCCCAGGAGAAATCTTCCAGGTCCTCCAACTAGACTTTGTTTATTCATTTTTTTAAATGTTTGTTTATTTATTTTTCAGAGAGAGAGAGAGAGAGAGAGACAGTGAGCAGAGGAGGGACAGAGAGAGACACAGCATCTGCAGCAGGCTCCGGGTTCTGCGGTGTCAGCACAGAGCCTGATGTGGGGCTCAAGCCCAAGAACTGAGATCATGACCTGAGCTGAGGTTGGATGGATGCTCAACTGACTGAGCCACCCAGGTGGCCCTAGACTTTAAATCCTAGTTGTAGAGGGAAAAACACAAAGACAAAAAATAATTTCACAGCAATGAAGTACGGGAAAACCTTGGGGTGCGAGTAACTCGTTCTGTGAGTGTTCCACAAGACGAACAAACATTCCTGATAAGTTTTAACGTGATAAATGAGCAATGGTTTGCAATACGAGTAGTATGTGACGCCAGATGTCACATGATCACAACTGAGCCAATAGTTCAAGCAGATTCTTGAAATCTGCTTTGATGTACAAGTGCTTTGGATTACAAGTATGTCTCCAGGACGAATTATACTTGCAAACCAAGGTTTTCCTGTATTTAAAAGTGACTGCAGCAAAGCCATGAAAGACAGAAAGGCTAGCCTCATGGGCTGGAGAGGGTCTCGTGTGGGGTAGGGGAGTTGCCTGCCTGGGGGGGGTCCATGCAGATCGAGGACCAGCTGCTTGCCCCTTAAGTGGTCTCATTGTTAAGGGAGAATCATAAGAAAACTCCTCTTATTAGGCAGGATCTGAAACCTAGCAAGTACCTAACAAAAGTACCTGCCATTTTTATGATGTTGGGGCTTTGAAGATGGTTAGGATTTAAAGGGAGGGAAGGAGTAGGTGTTTTAAGCGAGGGCCGGCAGGAGAAAGGATGGAAATGAGCAGAACGTACACAGGCAAGTATTCGGGGAGCTGGCCCATGGAGGCAGAGTGTGCTCAGCAAGCGTGCCCTTGGCTTCATGAGGTGTGAGCCCCACTGAGAACCACAGGACAGCTAGACTCTGATCCCCAAACCAGGCTGGCTTTAAGGCTCAGTGCGATCACCCTGAATGGGCCATGGGTGATTTTATCAATATTATTAATAGGAACAAGTAATTTGAGAGGTAATAAATAATAGATATGCTTGCTTTAAATTATACCCAGGTGCTTGGATGGCTCAGTCGGTTAAGCGTCCAACTTCAGCTAAGGACATGGTCTTGCAGTTTTTGAGTTCGAGCCCCATGTCAGGCTCTGTGCTGACAGCTCAGAGACTGGAGCCTTCTTTGGATTCTGTGTCTCCCTCTCTCTGCCCCTCCCCTGCTCACACTCTGTCTCTCTCAAAAATAAACAAACATTTGAAAAACATTACATCTAAAACTTACAAATCATAGCTCTTACACGCACTGTTAGGAGTGCATACAAATCTTACAGTAGTTCAAGTAAAAGAATATGAGGGCTTTATCAGCAAAACTTCAGAAAATTTAGAAAGTGGTAAAAAAGTGTTCTTACCATCCCTGCTTGCATACCCACTCCCCTCACACACACACACACACACACACACGCACACACACCACAGAAACACACACCCCAGCAGAGGAGTTTGCCCTTGATCCTATAGGCAGTTGTGCGAAGGTGCCTGAGAGGGTATGTCACAATGAAAGTGGTGGTTAAGAGGATTATTTGGGCTGCAGTGTGCAGGAGGCTCAGAAGACCGAGCTGGGACAAGGGACTCAGCAAAGGCTCCTAGAGCATGCCTGTCTATGTCCGACCCCCGTTTCCCCCGAAATTGAGGATGCAGTTCAGGGTTACCATCTATCTCAGTCCCTTGGACTCTCCCCTGCCTGCCTCTACCCTGCACCTTGACTCCCTCTAGCCATCCTTAGAGGCCTGGCCCTCCACGTCTACAGGCCGGCCACTCCACACCCCAGTAACGCTTCTCCACCTTCCTCCTCTGGGCAGAGTCACATACCAGCACTTCTGGCCCTGATAAGAATCCTCGTACTTATGAACTCTGGAAAAGAGCACTTTGGGATGGCCAGGCCAGGGTGCCTATGGAAGCAGCTGACTCGGTGTAAGGATCACACGCTGGCTACTATTTCCTGTGGAATTGCTGATGACAGCCTTCCAGAAATCGTCTCATTGAATCCGGACTTCAAACCCACCGGTACCTTCTACGAACAAGGCAATTGAGGGGCTCAGAGACACACTGGGCCCTGAGTCCAGGCATCTAGACATCCAGACCCCCAAACAGGTACTTGGTTCGCCCCTGCGTGGCACTGCTTCCCCACATGTCCTGTGAGCCCCTGCCCTTCTCTGCACCCTTGGCTGAGAGGTTCTCACGCATGGAGAATAATTCAGCCTCCTGGAGTCGTGATTTCCTTATTCGTAGATGTGGGACAGACACTTCTGAGCAGTGAACTGTAGCTTGCTAGTGAACTCAGGTGGATTCCAATAAACCAGACTCTGGTCTAGATGGTCCCTGAGTTATTTTCAGCATGAACATTCTAGAAACTTTTGTCCTCGTCACCCATTCAGTGTTTGTCATGAACTTGAGTGCCTTTGATCCGACCCAAGTCCCCACTGCATGTGAAGTAACCCACTTGTATGTGGAAGCTCGTGTCTCCGCAGCAGAGAGGCGGTGTGTGTGTTCATGAGCATGCGTGCCGGTGGACCTGGGGCTGGGGGGGGCGGAGGCAGGGGAGGGATCTACATGAGCAGATGTCGCGGCTGAAGAAGTAAAGCACACACAGGGAGACAGACATGTGGCACGGCTGGGAGGTGACCGGCACCTCTGGCAGTGCCTGTCAACCCACCAGCTGCGGGAACCCAGCCTGGGGCCGGGCGACCTGAGGCTGGGGGCTGGGAGCGCACAGTGGGGTGGGGGGAGGGGGCTTGTCGCTGGCCCCAGGGAAAAGTCGGACCTATGGCAGAATGCCTTCCAGAGAACCCATCCATCCTTCATTATGCATTAAGTTTATTTATTTTTGAGAGACAGAGCATGAGCAGGGCAGGGGCAGAGAGAAAGGGGGAGAGAGAATTCCAAGCAGGTTTGGTCCCATGAGCCATGAGATCATGTACCTAAGCCCAAATCCAGGCTTGGACACTCAATGACTGAGCCGCCCAAGTGCTCCCATTTTGCCATTTAAAAATTGAGATCAAAGTAAAACTCATAAAAAAAAAAAAAAAGTCATCCAGCAGCCCAGGGCTTCGCAGGTGCAAGGCCACAGCAGGAGGGGGAGAGGGAGCGGGTTGCTGGGGGTGACCATCAGGGACCTGCAGCCTCTGGCAGTATCCTGATGAATGAGCATCGTGTCCCTGGAATCAACAGGCTTCCCTGATCCTGAGCTGAGGACAAACACCGGGAGCGTCTGTAAGGTGAGCCCGTGTCAGGGAGCGGCCGATGTAGAGGCGGCCTGGCTCCCCCGCCCCGCAGGCCCTGACCCCAGGTCCCTGGCAGGAAGCACGGCCACACCGCCCGTGAGCCCTGCTCAGGGCCCCCGCCGCCCAGGCCACCTGGCCGCGATGCCTATTAGAAGGCAGGTCCACGGCTGGGTCTGGGGGTGGAGGGGACCCTCACGTCTGCCAGTGGGCACAGGAGAGAGGGAAAGGCAGCCATTAAGTTGCCTTCGTGGAGACGGGCTGCCTGGGGGATGAGCAGATTTTGGTGAGGGTGAGAGAAGGCAGATAATGAGCTCGTGGTAATTTCTAGCCTAAAAACAGTCACCTAAATAATAAGCCTTCTATTTTCCAGTCGCCTATGCCAGGTACTTCATGATTGTTATACTCAAACCCAGGAATGCTTTAAGTAGGGACTGCCGCTCCCATTTTATGGTGTGGAAACTGAGGCTTGGATAAACTAGAAGGTTTTCCCCCGAGCTATGTTTAGTAAGTAGAGGAATGTTTGCATCCAGAGAGAGTAAAAACCCAGGCTGGGGTGAAATTCTGACTCCCCTACTTACTAGCCATGTGATTCTCGGTGAGAAGTACTTACTGTCTTTACGTCTTAGTTTCTTTACCTGCCTCACAGGGTCTCTGTGGGCAAGATATTTAGGCACCTGTCACAGGGCTGTGCACAGAGCAAACGCTCAGTGCATGGGCACAAGTCACTCTCTGAGGGCCTGCAGGTCACTGGCTTAGGGGAACCGAGTCTCTCCGATGGCAAGGCCCCTGCGTGACTCAGTCGATTAAGTGTCTCACTTTCACTCAGGTCATGATCTCATGGTTTGTGGGTTCGAGCCCTGCATCAGGCTCTGTGCCTGGAGACTGCTTTGGATTCCGTGTCTCCCTCTCTCTCTGCCCCTTTCCTGTTCATGCTCTCTGCCTCTCAAAAAAATAAATTAGGAAAAAAAAAATGAAAGAAAGAGTCTCTCAAAAGCAGAAGGGGAGTGAACTGTAAATGCTTTCCTCACCTGCAATGACCCTCTCCTCTGACCGGGCCCTCTGAAGAGCCCCTATCTGAAGGCATTTAGAAAATAGGATGGATGCCATCTGGCTTTCCAAGCCAGGGCGTTCTTGTTAACAGATCCTCGGGAATGTGCTTACAAAGGTGTGTCCTGCCCCTTCCTGCTACATCCTCCCCACATTTAAATAAAAAATGTTTTATATTTCCTAGAGAGAGAGAGCGTGAGCAGGGGAGAGTCAGAGAGAGAGCGAGATACAGAATCTGAAACAGGCTCCATGTTCTGAGCTGTCAGCACAGAGCCCGATGCGGGACTTGAACCCACCAACTGTGAGACTGTGACCTGGGCGGAAGTCAGACACTGAACCGACTGACCCACCCAGGCGCCCCCATCCTCCCAATATTTAACCTCAGACCTGCCTTGCTGACCTCTAGGACCACGGCCGTCACACTGCCTAGGACAGCTGTTTGCCATCTGTTACCTGACATCCCTGTTGCGGCCTCGGGGTGGTCATTCTGTTCCATGTGGGTCCCGGTCACATTCTCTTCGGGATGGACAATCCTAACCCCTGAGCCCGTGGAAGCAGCGGTCGGCTTTCCCCGAACAAGCCGTGGCCCAGAGTGACATTGTGACCTGGGCGGAAGTCGGACACTGAACCGACTGAGCTGAGAGAATAACATGACATCCGCACTCTGGGGAAGAGATTGCACGTATAGCAGCCATCTTCAAGAGCCCCGGAGGAGTGCAGCCAGAGGGGCGGAGGGGCCTGAACTTGGACTCGCGAGAGGAGCCTGCTGGCTGTACACGCAGGCAGCCTTGCCTACTGATAAAGCTCGGCCGCATTCTCTCTGAAAATAGCGCGTGGTGGCCTCTGTGTCTTCTCTGTGCTCTGCTTAGTTAGCAGCACGCAGACTCCCTGCCCTTTGCAATCCAGCGGCCTCTCGAGTGTGTTTGTTTGCCTGAGGGACCGGGTGGGCAGGTCCTGGCCTCCCTGCAGCGGCTCGTCACATGCCCCCGGGGACAGCGCTGTGGCCCTGTCCCAGTGCTCCAGCGGGCTCGCTCCGGCCCTGGCAGCACAGAGTTCTTAATTCACACCCAGGGCTACCTCACTTGTGAGGAATCATTTCTTGGGGTGTGTTGAATAAAAACCCCGAGGAGGGGGCGGATTTCCTTTCCTACATGGCCTGGAAAATGTCCAGCGCTGATTCCTTAAGGGACATGGGCTTTCCTCTGGCTTGGGCCCTCGGGTTAATCCAGCTGATGCCACAGTCAATCCCCTCAACGTCAAGGCCCAGCCTGGTGATCCACCCGTGGAGCCCTTTGTAATTCCCAGTGTGCCTTCAGCTCCAGAACTTCATTTAGGCTTGACAGCAACAGAGGTGACAGGTTGGACAGCCATTATTCTATCTTCTCCAGAAGCAGCGATGCTCAGAGAGGTTAAGCGACTTGCCCAGAGTCACGCAGTGGCCAGGAAGCGGGGGAGGACCCTAAGTTTTGGGAACTCCGGTCTGAGACTCCTGGCGTTTGCTGTGCCATGAGGGGCCTG
This sequence comes from Proteles cristata cristata, assembly GCA_017311185.1. Lineage (NCBI taxonomy): Eukaryota > Metazoa > Chordata > Mammalia > Carnivora > Hyaenidae > Proteles > Proteles cristata. The sequence goes on along the minus strand of JAESUZ010004658.1, from coordinate 50,228 downwards.
CTGTCTGCCCTGAGAAGGTCATGTGACTGTGCTGAGAAGCCAAAGGGTACTGTCACCCACTGGGCTCTTCGCTTAGGGACTTGGGGTCCAGAGGGGGCCGCTGCTCTAGGGTGCAGTGCGTTTTGGGGATGGGGTGAGAGGGCAGGGTGGGCTCAGGGAATAAGTAGGTCAATGTTTAGGCGAGTTCAGGGCACATTATTGGCAGAAAACCACGCGACACGTGGAATAGGACACATCCGCGGACGGGCCGGACTGGGACAGCAGGCGATGCCTCCAGGAAGGACTCCCTGCATGGCAGAGAACCCCCCGCCGGGCAGCCTGCACCTGCCACGCGACCCGCTGAGCCCTAGAGCACACGGCGCAGCGGCAGGCTAGGCCCGAGGAAGCTGTCCCTGCTGCTGCCGCCGGGCGCTCTGGAGCCACAGACACACGCTGAGAGCCGCTGTTGGAAAACTTGACGTTTCTTGCATGTTACCAGCAGAAACGGCCAACAGGGCGGGAAGAATCTAGTTCCTGCCTAGAAACATTGCTTACAAGGGGGTCTGGGAAATGTGGCTCTTCGTTTGCCGGTGTGCTGCCCCTGCAGGGCAGGAGGGGACAGGAGAAGGAAAGTGTGACGGGAGCCAGGGGTCCCCACAGTGCGGCCGGCCTGACGCCCTCTCCCCATTTCCAGTGCGAACCTACGGCAAGCAACGCTCAGCTCTGCGCCGGCCGTTCAAACGCTCTTTATTAGCACGGGACCCAGCGGCAGCCCACGGTGCCGTGTTGCTGAGAAGGTGCAGAGACGCCACGTGTCTCAAGGATCAGCCACGTACTTCATGGTGGAGCTGAGAATCTCTATCCCGTGCAGCTCTCTCAGCTGGGCGACAAATCTGCCATGTTCAGAACAGAAAGTTCAGGACATCAGCGCCAGGGTGCCTGGAGCCGCCCCCTCTCAGGTGGAAGCTGGCTGGCGAGGCGGAAGGGGGAGCAGCCATGGCCCTGGGAGCCCAGGCCATCAATGCAGGTAAGGTGCTCAGGGAGGTGCATGAAACACAGTAAAGTCTGCCATGCGTGGCGGACGGACAGGCTGACCCGAGGGGGCCTTGCTCTCGGGGACTCCCCAGGAGGTTCCCACTTTGAGCTCCTCCCAGCTAATGTGACTTGCTTTCCGTACAAGCAAGATTTTATCCGTGCCTTCCATCTGAACTGTCAGACGGAACCTGAAAGGGCCTCAGGCGTGATCCCAGCCGGCCCTCCCGTTCTCTGGGGAGGAATCAGAGGGCTTAGTCTGGAAGAGAAGGAGCCAGCGCTGCTCCCTGTCCATGGAAGACCCCCGTACCCCCCCCCACGGCCATGCCGGGACTCTGACCCTCAGACCCAGGGGCACCTTCGAGGGCCCGATGACTAGGCGTTTCAGCACACAGAGCCCGGCCAGAGCAGAACAGAGGCCTGAGCTACAGGAGAAGCGATGCACACAGGCAGAGCAACGATCTCCTGCCCTGGCTTGTCTTAATCGCGCCGTTTTCGCTTCCATTTCCTCCAGCACGGGAACGTTGCCCTTGATGCGCACTGTCCCATATGCTCAGACCATGGGTGAGAAAGTGAAGGAGCAGGGATGCGTGGACAGAGCGGCAAGAAGAGAAGGGGGGATGGAATGGGGGAGAGGACGGCCGTGACTGCCCGGCCAGAGGCCCCTCGGGGACTGGGGGCCCCAACGCCTGCTGCACAGGCAGCACCAGGGCTCCCCACGCACCTCTGGGCGGCACAGAGGCCTGGCCACCGCACGGCGCCGTGCTGGCCCGCGCCCCCCGGGATGTGACGGACGCAGGCCACCCCACCGGGAGCCGCCGCGTACCTGGGCTCGGCCGTGCACAGCCTGCCCAGCGCGATGCCCGCGTTCAGCTGCACGGCCGTCCTCTGCGCGTCGCCGCCTGCGCGCCGCAGCAACAGCTGCACCACGTCCGTCTTCAGCAGGGAGGACGCGGCGCGGGGCACCTCCATGCAGTTCCCCAGGCAGAGGGCGGCGTTGGCCACTACGATCTCATCCTCCGAGCTGAGCAGACTCATCAGGATGCCAAACTCTAGGGGAGGGGGGAGTATCAGCATCTGTCCTTCAGAATCCCGAACAGCAAGGGACACGGGGAGCGCCCCGAGTGCTGTGACACCGAGCCTCCCAAGGCCCTGACACATCACTCGGCCACTCGGCAAGCACCTGCTGGACGCTGTGGACCTCCTCAGCTCCTGGACACTTCTCAGGTGCCCAGGGCAGTGCCCAGCGCGACGCAGTTGTTGTGGGTCTGAACGCACAGGTCTGCCTTCCCTAAAGTCACCGTCCTGAGCCCCTGCACCCCACCTGAGGGCCCCGAGGAGGGGGCCCGGGGCTGCTCCCTGTGGCTGCAGGGCGGGGAGCAGGAGCAGACGGCTGCCGCTTCCAGGCCAGAGGATGTGTGAAGGAGAGCATCAGCGGCTGCCTCGCTGGGGGCGCCCGCTGCACAGGGCCGCGGCCACGTTTGGTACTAGACCGACACTGCCTCGGACGCTGCCGCCTGCCTCGCTCACTAACCATGCAGGTGGGTCCCTCCGTGAAGGGAGAGTACTCGTGTCAACAGCCGGAGCAGAATATGTTAGGGGCGCCTGGGTGGCTCTGCCGGTTAAGCCACTGACTTTGGCTCAGGTCATGATCTCAAAGTTTGTGGGTTTGAGCCCTGCGTCAGGCTCTGTGCTGACAGCTCAGAGCCTGGAGCCTGCTTCGGATTCTGTGTCTCCCTCTCTCTCTGCCCCTCCCCTGCTTGTGTTCTCGCTCGCTCTCAAAAATAAATGTTAAAATATTAATAAGAAAGAGGAAGGAAGGAAGGAAGGAAGGAAGGAAGGACGGACTTCAGCTTACTAGGGGAGAGGCGGTGGCCGGCCTCGACCCTGTTATCTTTGGGCTGCTTCAGGACAGGGGCTCCAGCACGGCCGTGCTACCTGTGCGCAGCTGAGGGCTAGTTAGATGCTTCCGGAAGGGGGTGAAACAGATAATCCTAGTAAACAGTGCAAAGTCCAGGGAGAGGTTAACAGGGCTCTGCCCACCCCTTGCCCCAGCTCCCTGGGCAGCTGCAGGCAGGACTGGCCTCTGGGATGCGGGAAACTCTCACTTACTTTGATCCAGGCTTATCACTTCTTGCCGTGCCTCGTGGTGGCTGTTGGTGCAGACAGCTAGTGCCTTTGCGGCATACCGTGAGGCGGTCCGGCCTCCCGTCTGGGTTTCCGAATGAAATGAGAAAAATGCAGTCACCCCTCTGAGTGTGCCTGGCCGCAAACCAGCGAGAAGCCGCGCCTGCGTCAGCGGCTTCCTAAACTCGCTAAACACAGTTCCCCTGAGACTGGCGTGCGCTTCCCGGAGAGCAGGCCCGGTCCCTGCGGGCTCGTGTCATGCCCGCCCTCAGCACCCAGCCCACAGCCCAGCAGGAATACGGGCCGGTCGCGTGCGCCCGGGTAATTGCCTGGAGGAGGCTTTATGAGTGAGTGGCTGAGGAAGGCACGATGCGGTTGACTGGCAGGTCTGCCAGAGGGTGAGGAAGAGCCGCCCCGCCGTGTCACCTCGCCCCTGGAGAAGGGGGAGTGACTCGCTAAGGCTGTCAGGCTGACAGGCCTGCCTGGAGAACATCGCAAATCCAGATCATTTTAAGAGGTGACAACTGTCAACTCACAACCCTCAAAACCACCCACCGCAGTGTCTTCAAGCGGCACACGTGCACGTATATGAGTGCAACACACACGTGCGTGCACGCCATCAGCGGGCTCCGGTGGGTGTGCACGACTTGGGGGGTGAGTCCACGCGGCAGCCTGGATGCTCACCCACCATCCCTTCCCTCGGCGCTGCCCCTGCCTCAGCAGCGGCCCCCCGGGGGGCCTGCCTCCCCGCCGGCTCCGCCTGGGCCTTTATCCGCCTGACAGTGCGGGGTCCTCCCCGGGCACGCACAGCAGGCGCAGCAGCCGCAGGTGGCGGCCTCGTCGGTCGCCTGGTCCTTTCGGAGAGTCCGCTGCTGCACGGGAGCCCTGCTCTGTCACAGGCTAGCGCTGCACCTCCCTGCCGCCTCCTAGTGGGGCTCCGGCCAGCCTTCTCCAGCAGCCGGGGGAAGCGTGGCCGCAGAGCAACACAAGGGGGTGTGGCTTGCCGAAAGCCACTCTGGTCATCTTTTTCGGGGACAGGGGCCGTCCATTTTTAAGGGAGGCTCGAGTGGCCAGCCTCTAATGAACAATTTACGGATTTGTTCAGCAATCTTCCGGTGACATTCAGAGCACCGTCTGGGTGACAGGCAGAAGGAATCCTCATTCAAGAAGTTTCCCCGCGGGCAGGGGTGAGTGACATGGCAGCCCCTGCACGGAACACACCCCTCCTTAGCTCTGTTCCCCAAATAACCGGGGCCACCCCTGGACATGCGAGCGGCGCTAAGTCAGGAGGCTGCCCTACCTTCAGGAACTTCATCATCTTCCTCACCACACCGGCTCGCAGGGCCTCCTCAGTAATCTTCCGAGAGGAGGACAGCGTGCGGCTGAGAACGCCCGCGGCTCTCTGCGCGAAGCGGAAAGAAGGATCATTAGACGCTCTGTTCGGAAATGCTGATGACCTTTAAAAGTCAGCAAGCAGTTCAGTGAGGCGACAACCAACACTAGTGTGGGCCGCCACATGCACACCTTGGTTTTATAAGTTCAAGCGGCCAAGCAGGAGGCAGTGAGCAGAGCTCAGTGTACAGGTGCGGAGCAGGTGGCCACGGGCTGGACACGGGGCCCTTGGCACGCAGGGGCCCCGTTCCTTTCAGCTCGACAGGGAACCGAGCGGGTCAGCTCAGGCACAGACAGCCCTGCCCTGACACCCTGCGGCGCTCCGGGACTAGCAGGGTCATTACGGGACAGCAGACTTTCTGGATGGATCCTCAGGGTCCTTCATCCTTTTTTTTTTTTTCCTTTTATAGTTTATTGTCAAGCTGGTTTCCATATAACACCCAGTGCTCATCGCCACAAGTGCCCTCCTCCATGCCCATCACCCCCCTCTCCCTCCCCCCACCCCCATCAGTCCTCAGTTTGTTCTCAGCATTCAAGAGTCTCTCATGGTTTGCCTCCCTCTCTCCCCAACTATTTTTCCCCTTCTTCTCCCCATGGTCCTCTGTGAAGTTTCTCCTGTTCCACTTATAAGTGAAAACACGTATCTGTCCTTCTCTGCCTGATGTATTTCACTCAGCATAACACCCTCGAATTCCATCCATGTTGCTACACATGGCCTGATTTCATTCTTTCTCATTGCCATGGAGTATTCCATGGTATAGATAAACCACATCTTCCTGATCCATTCGTCCGTGGATGGACACTTAGGCTCTTTCCATGTTGTGGCTATCGTGGAGAGTGCTGCTATGAACATTGGGGTACATGTGCCCCTATGTGTCAGCACTCCTGGATCCCTTGGGTAAATTCCTAGCAGTGCTATTGCTGGGTCCTAGGGGAGTTCTATTGTTAATTTTTTGAGGAACCTACACAGTTTTCCAGAGGGGCTGCACCAGTTTACATGCCCGCCAACAGTGGAGGAGGGTGCCCGTTTCTCCACATCCTCGCCAGCATCTAGAGTCCTCTGATTTGTTCACTTTAGCCACTCTGACTGGCATTAGGTGGTATCTCAGTGTGGTGTTGATTTGTATTTCCCTGATGAGGAGGTTACGCTGAGCATTGTTTCATGTGTCTGTTGGCCATCTGGATGTCCTCTTTGGAGAAGTGTCTGTTCATATCTTCTGCCCATTTCTTCACTGGATTATTCGTTTTTCGGGTGTGGAGTTTGGTGAGTTCTTATAGATTTTGGATACTTAGCTTGTCCTTCATCTTGTCCGAATCTGTTCTGTTTCCTGGCAGACACCACTTATGATTTTTCTACTTCCACTTTGCTTTTTAATAAACAGCTAGCTCTTATGGTCTTACAGATATAACACTATCTTGAATCTTTCGGAGGACACAACTTTTTCTTCTGTTTCCTGTATCATCTCTATTTCTTTGGGTTTTCTTTTTATCTGTTTAGCTTGGTTCTTCTATTCCTGTGCATGGCTTCCCTGAAATGTCCCATGACCCTTAGCTGCCCGTTTATGGGCACTTTTATGAAAAAGCAATAAAAATATGTTTGGCTGTGCCATGTTTATGGGGAGTTCATCGACTGACAGGTGGAGAGGTCGCACTCCCAAATACTAGACTGCAAAACGTTTTTCTCCGATCTTTCAATGCCCTTAGAGAAAGAAAGCTCTGACTTTCCCCCCGAGGGACAGACACACCTGGCTGCCACATGGGGTCCCCTGTCTCTTACTTGTGGCCTCCGTTGCACCTGGTGTTCTGGAGTCTCGACCCTCTCCAGGGTCCTACAAGGCAAATCTGTGTCCCTTGTATCTGTTCTCTGCACTGAGGTTCCTTCAGCCCTGCCTCACTAATTATGACTTTTGTAGCTGTTCTTCATCTTCCAGATTCGGGTTAAAATTATTAAAAAACTGACTGGTGACCTCTTGCCTGTTTATTTTGTCAATCTGCGTTTCTACTTTTTTTTTTTTTTTCCTTCCCTAATGCTTTCAGTCTGATTTTAATGAGGTTTCCCTAGGGAGAAGGGATAAATATGGGTATTACCATATTATCAGTCTCGTTTCCCCGCATCTGCTCCCTACAGGTGCTAGATTGTTATCACAGTTGACACTACAGACCTCTTGTTAAGCCCAAAACAGTGGGGAGAGCCCGCTACCGAGAGGCCAGATGGCCCTGGTGAGGGTGCTGCTCTGGCCAACAAGCTGGTGGGTCAGCACCTGAGAGGCACAGGCTGAGAGTCCGGGGAACATCCGGCCAGGAGAGGCCTTGACGGGTTGGCTCGCTAGCTCTGGTCTGAACAGTTCCAGAACACCCAACTAACAGTGGTGCTCGCCACTTCTGGGGTGAAGGATCTTATTTTTGAGGATCTATGAAAGGCATGATGCCTCTCCCATGAAAATGCACATGCCCCCAAAACCGTCTACAATTTCAGGGGGTTCCGGGGACCCCGGAGCCTGCCATGCACTCCCAGAGTCCGCTTGAAAACCCTCCACCCTACCCTCTCTGAACTGACTTCAGGGAAGGCGCAGGCAGCCTAGTCCCACACAGGGTTTGTCGTGTCTGCTCACGACGTTTACCACGATCCTGGACCCAGTCCCGAGTCTGTGCTGGTTTCCCACACCTGCTGGATGTGCCCCAGGCATCCCTCTGAGCACCAGGGCCCGGACCTAATAGGTGGAGAAGCTTGGGCGGGGGGGTTACTTCTGTGCATAAACACGTCCTAGGATGACAGCAAACACCCTACTGATGTCCCTCGATGCTCTGTGTTAACCGCAGGTCTTTCTCAGCTCTCTTGTCCAAATGTCAGAAGCAGAAATATGAAAGCCACCCCAGCACGCATGTCCAAGGGCGCTACAACCATTACACATCAACACCCTCCAGGATCATGGGCTTCAAAATACGGACCTGGCTTTCTGGACTACGGAAAAAGAGACTTAAGAGAAATCTCGTGGCCTGTCCGATTTGCACCAGGATATCCTGGAATAGGACAAGTCGGAGAAATTACACTGTAGAAGCTGTTAAGTTGCAACCCATACGGAAAAGAGATTCTCAACTTGGGTCCATGGACTCCCGGGGGGCCACAGGCGGGCACTGGGCAGGGGGTCACCCACTCCCCCCTCCCCCGGAACAGCACAGGAGGCCGTTTCTGGATCTCCCTGGGAGACACTTACTGTCAGGATCCCTCCGTCCTGGCTGTTGAGTAGATGTGTGCACCTCCTGCTCACCTCCATGGCCCAAACCTGCTGCAGCAGGGAGAGAGGAGGAGGTCTGCATGGCCTGTTAATCTGAATCCTCCACGCAGTTCCTTCTGAGCCAGCAGCACTGGCCTCGCCCTCTCCGGCACCGCCACACTCTGTCCTTTCCTCCATCGCCCCTGCCTCTTCCCACAGCTGATCTGCCTCCCTAACTACAGGGCAGTGCCTTTGAGGGCAGGGGCCACGTCTTACTCGACTCTGGAAAGGCAGAACCTAGCACCGTGCTCAGTCCACTTTCTGGATGGACACCGGACTCCTCCGTCCCTCGGAGCGGCAGAGTGACACAGCGTCTGTCCTGCTCTCCCCGCTCCCGCCCCGGGTGTGAGTCCCCTGCTTCTACTCGGTGAACGCGAGAGCGGTCCTGGCAATGGCACGGGCGGGGCTCCCAGGGAGGAAGGACTGGCGCACCTCACTGAGGAAGGGAGACTGCAGACACAGGTTCATCACGAGTCCCAGGAGCGCGTACAGGACCTCTCTCAACAGGTCCATGGCCTCCTCACACTTGGCCTGTGGAAACAAAGCAAAGGGATCCGTGACCTTTCTGTCCTGCAGCTTTTCACGGCCATCTCATCCCCTTGGCAACGATCTTAGCGTTACTCACGCTCCCCAAACTGTCAATGTTGCAACCCCAGGGGACGTTGGAAGATCGGAGACCAGTTCTGAGGATCAGTGTTAGTGGAGGAGACTGACAAGGAGTGTCTGGTGCCTGAGCCATGAGACTCTGGCCCGATCCTGTGTGTAAACTGGAGAGTGAGCTGTGGACGTGGGTGGTCAAGCCAACTCCACTGGAAAATCCTCCATACCTCTCCAGGGTGGATGGGGCTTGCCCTGGAGGGCTCTTCAAGGCCGGCCACCCATAAAATCTATCGTTACAGAAGGGGTAAGCCACTGGCTCCAGTACCCTCAGAGAGAACTTTTGGAAAAGCCGGATAATCAAGAAGCCACCGCTCCCAACGCAGGTAAAGGACTGAATTCTGAATGGAAGAGTCACAATACCATGAGGCCCAGGCAGGCATCCCCGAACTCTTCAGAGGCAGACATCTGTCTTCGGACGGTGGCCTCAGCACTGAGGTTTCCCATGAGGGCGATGCACTGGCAAAGGGCTGACGTGTTGGTTACCATAGGATCTCGCCTCTAAAAGTGAGCCGGGAGAAAGGAGGTCTGCAGAGGGCAGGCTACTGATGCCAGAGCAATCTCTAGGGGCGTGCCTCACTCAGCAGGATGCCCAGGAAGCAGACTGTGCAATGTCACCCAGGGGCACCAACGGGGCCACCTGGCACTGGGATGGAGGCATGCAGGGGGTGGACCCCAAAGCGCCCTCGCCTGGGATGGCCTGGGGCTTCGTCTCAGTGACTCTACCAGCCTGATGCGGGGCCTTGGGCAAGTGTCGTCCCTTCCCAGAGCTTGCATTTCCACGTGTGTGGAGTATGGGTGTGGGGGCCTGCTCTCAGGTCCCTTGAGACTTCTATGGCTCCCCTGGGACAGGGTCCAGTCATAGCATGCTGTCCCACCTTGCTATGTCCTGCTTCATGAGCTCACATCACCACTCGCCCTCCTGATGGACATGACTGAGGGACACAGCTGCCCGCAGTACTTCTGACGGGTCTTGGGGCCAGAAAGGGATGGACTGACCACAGCTGACACCCTCTCTCCGCCTCCACCTAAGACACGGTCCACACCCATCTTCTCCCCCGCACTCGAGTCCCCTCCGTATGCCCTCCCCACCTGTCACAACTGGACTTGTTTTAATAACTGAGAATTGTGTCAATTCCAGCTGTGAAGAAATGATTAATCAACCCGAGAGACGACAGGAGTTCTGGAGTGTACACTGTGTTTAAACGGCTCTGCTCACCAGAACACCTGTGAGTGCCGGGAGCACACCTGGGAGGTTGGCCTGGAACCAGACTCGGAATCTGCGGAGAAAATGTCCCCACGATTTAGTTCTACCCTGCACAAACTAGAACAGAAATATCGTGACATGGATAATGGAGCAGACTGCCACAGGCTCGGCCCTTGTGATTCGCAGTGAGCATGGGTGGTTTATTTTGAACCCCCCCACAAAACGTCACTGGGTATGTAACGTGGCTTTAATTGTTTCTAAGTCTGGAGAATTGCCTCTGATGTTAAACAACAGATGTCAGATGGCAACGTTTTTAACGCGGAGGTTAATGCTGGAATCCCTCGATTTCCGCCAAGCTCACTCACCACCAGCCCTGCCCTCCCCTGGCTCTGTGTGCTGTGTGCGGTGCAAATGGGAAACACAGAGCAGGCGTGAGGAGGGCCCAGATGCACACAGATCTGCACCTTCGAGAGCGGCTATGACAGGTTCCCAGCCGTGCCACGGCCTGTCTACGGGCACAGAGAGCTCTTTCTCATCACATGACTGTGTCTAAGCAAGACAGCCTTAAGTTTGTGCAACTTAAACAAACCAAAGATGCACTTTAAAAAACCCTCAAGAAATATGAAAATCGAAGACCTCTGGTGTCTTCCCCGGTAGCTAAGTGGAAGTTAGGGGTTCCTATGGGTTACCCATAATGCCACTGAGAACCCGAAGGGAGGCGGCTTCTATTGGGCATTGTCTCTCACCCTCATTCAACACATTTGGTGGGCAGTTCCTCCTGGGCACCGATGTAGGGAAAGGAGCTTCTCCAGCTGATAGTAGGTCTGTAAACTGTGAGGTACTGCTCCCAGACCCACCAGTTGTGGGGGCCCCCTGCAGGCAGGGGACTGAACGGGCCAGCCATAGACGCCCGCTTGCAAGGCATCGGCCCTCCTACTCAGTGAATCTTGGGATTCACTTGGCCAAGCCTCCTTGCATACTGCATATTTTTAAAGATCAGGCAGTTTAACGAAGGTTGAAGAGGACATGTCAATTTCTGGAAATAAAAATTACCTCTCTTCCAGAGCCAAGTCTGTGAGCAGTCCCATAGCTGAGCTGGCCTTCTTATCTGAGTAATCAAGAAAGGACACCAGCGCCTCCAACAATCTGCAAAAATCCAGAGCGAGCTCGGAGCGGGCTGTCCTCCAGCCAACAGCACCCCCAGCAAGGAGGCCTCGCAGAGACCAGGAAGGAGTCTGCGTCTGGGTCACATAAGCCAAAAGGGTGGCCTCGCCGCGTCCTCCTGGGAAGCCCAGCTCCCTGCCTGCCCTAGAGAGGCAGACACCCTCCTACGGGGACGACTCTGCCACTTAGCGTGAATTCCCGAGGGCTGAACGGTTTTAACCAAAGTTCATTGACTGTCAGATGTCAACTGGGAAGGAATCTCTTGGCACCTATGCCGTGTGACTCTGGCTCAGCCGAGTTCAATCACCGTAAGTGACACCTTGGTGGCACGCTTACTCATCTACTGACGGCTGGAGTGGCGGGGGAGGGCCCTCTAGTGAGGTGGGGGGTGGAGTGAGGACTCAACAAGACTTTGACGGGCTGCTGACTATGTCAGATGGCACTGGATAGGGTTCAATTCAAGGGCCTCCACTAAGAGCTGGAAATGCTATATAAGCAATAGAACTGGTAGCCCTGGCTCAGCCCTGGCTCATACGGGACAGATTCAAGGGCTTGCAGCCAACTGCAGACCCAGCAAGCGCAAACAGTCTGGCCTAATGCAATCTGCGGCTGCCCTAACGGCCCGGCCGGCACCGCCAGCAGTCACCTTAGCGCAGCCACCTTGCACTAAGCACCTACAGTGTGCTGAGCACGGTGCTTAGTACAGGGACGCAGTGCTGGGCTCCCGGTCCCCCCAGGGACACAAATGTTAGAAACAGATGCATGTAAAGTGGGTACAGCGTCTCTCGGGGGTGAGGTGTGCGAGGACGGAGATAAAAGCTTCAGAGAGAGGAGGGCGTTCCGGCCGTCACCCGGAAGCACAGAGTTTACTCGTGTTCGTTCACGCAAGCGACGGCGCCTCCTGAGGACCGAGTGCCAGGCAGAGTGGCGGCTTCTGGGGCCACAACACTGACACAAGACAGCGTCCCGGCTCCGTGTCGGGCACGGGGAGACAGGGCGGAGCATCGGCAGGGCGGGGAGCCCCAGAAGGGCAGGGGCACGCGTGGGGACGCCAGCAGCCCCGCACAGTGGCTGCGGACGCACGAGCACCGGACAGCGCGCAGCGGGGTGGGGTGCCGGGCCTCCCGCGGCCTGCTGGCAATCGGCCTGGCTTCTCCCGAGGGTGCCGGGGTGTGCTGGGGGAGGCAGCTCCGTGGGCCCCCGAGGCTTCGGCGGAGGCTGCGTCGCCGCCGAGTGTCCAGGGAACTCCCGGGCCCTGCGTCCCGCAGCGCTGGAGAATGAACGCTGCGGCGGTAGAGGGTCACTTTGGAGCTCGAAGGGGGCGAGTAACCGAACAGATGGGCGTCGCGGGCGAATCCCTTCGGGGGAGCGCTGGAGGCTGGACCGCGGCCCGCAGTGCAGGCGGCGGAGTCCAGCGGGGCAGGACCGGAGTGGCCCGGACAGTAAAGACGGGGCCCCGCTGAGGCGGGCGCAGGACGAGCCACGCAGCCGGGAAGGGAGAGCCCCGGGGGCCCAGACGGGCGCTCACCGCTGCCGGAGGAGAGCCGAAAGGGAGCACACCGCGCCGTGGAGGAGGGAGAAGCGCCAGTACACCGTCTTCCCAGCCGGGGGGCCCTCGGGGGTCTGCTGAAGCGGCTGGCTGGCTGGAAGCGACGCCCATGAAGACGGGAGACGCAGGCAGAGGGTCTGGCTTGAAGGACCGCCTGTGATTTGAGCCAGTGACGCCTGTGGTGCTGCGATGGAGGCCGTCGGCAGCAGAGGAAGGTCTTCAAGCGCTCGAGAGAGGGACCTGCTCGTGATCCAGGGGCAGACCCCTCATTTGCACGGCTGACAGGGTAAGGGGACTTGGCCAGGGACTAGGAAGCAGGAGCCCGGGGGCAGGAGGGGCGGCGTCCTGCCAGCCGCGAGCCGGGGTGTCGGGCACAGGGCAGCCAACGGCAGAGGCAGGGGACGGGCCATCGGGCTGGGGGCCACGCACAGCCATGCTGCTGGATTACTGGGCTCATTCCAGGAGGATCATCGGAAGAATGGCCGAGGAAACCAGGATGCTTAACCGGGAAAAGATGAGCGTCTCAGGTGCCGCGAGCGCCGGGAAGTGGGAGGCTCGATGAGCTCCGGGGGCCTCCGGCGGCGGGGACCAAGGCCCCCCTGCGACGTGCGTGGGGCGGGGCGGGCGGTTTGCGGCCGGTGAGGAGTCAGACCGGCCGGGGTCAGGATGGGCTGCCCGGCGCGGGGTGCCCTCTAATCGGCTGGGAAAGTCTCCCGTCCTACTCACATGGAGACAAAGACAGTGACGGTGCAGGGCGTCGCACACCGGCCATAATGGGGTGTCCCCAAGGGGACGGCGGCACCGCGTGGGGCTGGGCTGGACTGTGGTCCCGGGTAACTCCCGGCTTCCTATGAAGAACGTTCTAGGGTTCCTGCTATCAGAAACCATGGCTTTTACAGTTAGTTTGGAGTCTTCCTTCTCCCGTTTAAATCGTTTTCTTCAGCCTTGAGGAGGGACGTAATGACCCCGAAACGCACAGAACGCAAAGCCTCAGCTCACTTCGGCGTTTGCCTGGGGAGACGTGAACGAGGCTTCCTCTCCACGGGACAAGACACGCGCCCTAAGTGGGTCGTTGCCCGGAGAGGACACGGCGGCGCCTTCTCCCTCCTGTCTCCTCCTTGGACGGCAGACTTTCTGGACCTGGACCCCACGTCAGAAAATGCTCTAGTGAACCAACCAATGCGCATTCACCTCGGTTGAGGACCCTGAGCACTAGACCCTGAAGAGAGAGCATGAACATGCTTATGAGTTATTGAGTCTACACCACGTGTCAGGTGGGACTCCAGTTCCTTTCTTTCTTTTTTTTTTTTTTAAATTTTTTAAATGTTTTTATTTATTTATAGGAGAGAGAGAGAGACAGCGTGAGCAGGGGAAGGTCAGAGAGGGAGTCACAGACTGAAACAGGCTCCAGGCTCTGAGCTGGCAGTCAGCACAGAGCCCGACGTGGAACTCGAACCCACGAACTGCGAGATCATGACCTGAGCGAAAGTCGGACGCCTAACCGACTAAGCCCCCCCGGGCGCCCCAGTTCCTTTCTTTTTTGATTAAAAATTTTTTTAGTGTTTGTTTTTGAGAGAGACACAGAGTGTGAGCCGGGGAGGGGCAGAGAGAGAGAGAGAGGGAGACACAGAATCTGAAGCAGGGTCCAGGCTCCATGATGTCAGCACAGAGCCCGATGCGGCGCTTGCACTCACGAACGGCGAGATCATGACCTGAGCACAAGTCGGATGCTTAACTGACTGAGCCCCCCAGGCGCCCCTCCAGCTCCTTTGTTTACTGTGGCAGACGCTGTTTGCTGGCTAATCCCCCACATACCCACTATCCCCTTCTATCCTACCTGACTCGGCTGGAACCACGTCCCCCCCAGGGGTGCATGGGATGCAGTCCTGACCAAACAGATACAAGCAGTAGTTTCTCCTGATAAAAGGGACAGATCGCAGCTGCAGTTAACCGGTCTTAACAATGGCTGTGATAGCTGGCGCTGCAGCAGCCTTGTGGGGCCGTGAGGAAAAGGTCAAGAGAAGGACAGAGACCCTAACCTGGATATCTTTAAGCCATCAAACCGGTGTTGCCATCTCTAGTCTTTTTGGTTACGTGAGGTCAACGTGACCAGCTTCTCCTGGTCCTGTGCTCTGTAAAACACTGCAGAAAACTGTAACAGGCGTACGTGTGTCGCTTCTGGGAAGCTTCATCCTGAGTCTGTGATACAGATGAGACACTGGAGCTCGTCAAGGTTAAGCAGCTTTCCTGGGCCACGTGAGGAGAAGGAGACCTGCAGAGGCTTTGGGGTCCCGACTGCTGAACTGAAACCCCAGCACTTTCCGCATAGTGATACTGGCCTTCGCTCGGCTCCCGTCAGAGCACATTGGCCCCTCCAACTTCTCATGCGGGGAAAAGCGTCTGAAGAGAAATGTGGCACGTGCGCTGTGAGGCCCACGGGACCTGTGTGCTGCCTTGTCCCGCAACGAACCACCTCCCTTCATTTCAGAGAACACAGTCCAGCTCGTTCTGGTTTCATCTGGGACGGACGTTCATGAGAACAGCGGGCAGACGGGTCAGCAGCCGAGTATCTTTCACAGCCTGGGGACTAGCCGGGACTGCGTGAGAGGCTCACAAATGCCACTCTCCAAAACGCTGGAAAAATTCAAATTACAACTCAGGCAATTCAAAGACAGCTCGGGGATGGGGGGAGGGGCAGAGCTTGTGACAAGTCAGCTACATTTACTCGGAGAGACCACAACGAAACGCAAAGCCCTGAGGAAGGTCCTGAGGAGATGACTGCAGTCATCTGAGATGGGAAATGTGCTCGTGAGGATTTACTGGAATGATCCATCCGCTTGTGTGGGCTGAGCTTCAGGGGGCCGCGGCAGGGCTGAGGCAGGGAGGGGCTCAGTCACTACCCCTCCTGGGCACAGCACACCTCCTCCCCTCCAGGGGAGCCGGAGGCCTCGGCTGGGTCCCGGATCAGAGAGCAGGGCTGGCCGGCAGAGCTGGCGACACGGCGGGTGAGCCTCCCTGCTTACTGCGGCAGCTGTGAAATGGGGTCATGACACTGACCTTGCCCACCTCCCAGGCTGCGAAGAGATAAACTGAGGTAACAGTGACAAGATTCGGAAGCCAACTTCTGTCCTTGGACGGTGTATGAAACACGGATACAGGAAGCTGTGATCGCTGCTCCTGCCCTCACTGGGTTGAACCACACGAACTGCCAACATGCAACTCTTTTGATAGAGAAAATGGGAATTCCGCACGGAAAAAGTAGTACTACTTCGACTGAACAGCACTGGACAGAGTCACCGGGAGCCGGTCAAACAAGGGAGAGAGCCTGCTGTTTCGGGGCCGGATGCCTTGGGCAGACCTCGGGGGAGGGTGTTCAGGCGTGTCTGGTCTGCTTGTACTCTATCTGGCTCCAGAAGGGCTCGGGGTTAGCGCGACCGCGGCGGGAAGGAGAAGGGCGGGCAGGCAGAGGGGAGGGGGCGCCGCGGCTGGAGGGACAGGGGCACCTGGCCCGCTTTAGAGCGGGGCGCCCAGTCCGGATGGAGGGGCGCGCGTTCCCGTGCGGGTGATGGCGCGTGGGCGCCGCGGGCAGGGGGCGGGCCGCGTTCCCGAGCGGGCGACGGCGTGAGGAGCCGCAGGGGGACCCCGCTGTGGAGCCGTACCGGGTCAGGTCAAGGTGGCGGACGACGAGCTGGCGGCCGTGCTCCGTCCGGCCGAGCTGCAGCAGCAGCGCCAGGCTCTGGCGCCGGAGGCCGGGAGCCCGCGAGGCCAGCAGCGCGGGCAGCAGGCTGGCCGTGTCGGGGCGCTGCAGCAGCAGGCGCTGGTTCTCCTCTGCAAGACAGGGCACGGGCGCCTCAGGCCCACGACGGCGGCCACACCGGCCGTCTGCCGCCGCCCCCCCGGGCAAACCAGCCCTTCTGCCCTTCTTGTAGAAGCAGGGTAATGAGGTGTGAGGGCTTGAGCCCTGGAGCGCAGCCCCGGGTCCCAGCCGAGCATCCACTCCTGCGCCCCTCAGTTTCCTCATCAGAGAAACGGGGAGGGCTGCCAACATCGCCAAGGTGTTAGGAGGGTCAGTGAGGGAGCACCTGAGGGTGCTCGCAACGGGGGCTGCACATGTTCAGTCCAAGGCTCCTTGGTGTGCAGATTCAGGACGCGAGTAGGGGAACCGGGTTCAGCTTACCTGTGGCTGTCTTTAGACATTTCATATGGTGGCCAGAGCAACCACCGGGCTCTTTCTAGAAAGCCTGGGTATCACGTGAGGACATTATTAATAGAGGCGTAAGTGACTCTATTCCAGGGTGCTGGCACGGATCTGCCCCCTTTCACCCGGGTCGTTTTCTAGCCACGTGTGTGAATTTGAGAGGAAGCAGAGGGGCAGGCTGGAGTGGAGACTTCCCCACAAGAGAGCAGAGTTTGTGCAGTTTATGTATTTTTTCTCATACTAGAAAAGTAGCTCATTGCAAACAATCCACAAGCTGGAAATGCAGGTCCCCGCCCCTTGGGACCCCCCCGAGTGAGCCCACTCCTGAAAGGAGCTATCCTCACCCTTCCTGTGAGGAACGTTTAAGACGTGACCCATCCTATCCTGGAACTGGCTTCTTCTCCCACCCGACAGTCTATCACGGACATCCTTCTGTGTCCTTCACTTTGTAAGCACCCCCTCGTCCTTCCTAAAGACCTCTTTGTCGTTACTGAGTTGGGTACACCGAGATTTCACAGATCTGACAGAGCGTTTATATCACAGGCTGAGTCTGACATTTTTTCTGCTGTTCAAGAAAAAAGTGACCCCCGGGGGTCACAAAAACCCAGGTAGGTGTGGCCTGAGGAAATCAGGGCCGCAGGGAGGGAGGGCGACGTCCGGTTCACCCTGAGTAGATGCTCGGCCAGCAAGCCCTGCCTCCCCACCCTCCCGTGGGGGGATGTGCAAGATCGCCTCTGCCCCCCACCCCAGGGCCAGCGCAGGATCCTACAGAGCAGCAGGGCATCTTGATAATGGTATTAGTCTGAGCATAATTCCTTTCACGAAAGAGTCCCCTGATTCTCTAGGCTTCTGCAACTTCTGATGACCCCCTCACTCTACTAAATCAAGGGAAAAAATCCCACTATCCCATATTCAGCCTGTTATGGTCTGCAAATTGCACCCACGAGCTCTATCACTGGCTTCCCGCAGGAGCCCTGGGAAGAGGAGACCCAGGCAGCACTATTCCTATTTCCAGAGTTTTCTAAGGTCGGACTTTTCCCTATAGAACCATCACTTTTTTTAACATGAGGGAGGTACTTAATTTTTTTTACATTCACTACATTGCAAAGGGGTAAGAGAGACTGTGCAGAAACCTCGTGAACCCCAGAGGATGCTGCAATGTAAAAAGGTAAATGAATGTTTACATGGTAGCCCTGCAGCATTATACGGTCTCATGATCGCGCGAATCAGTGTCACACACAAGATGCTAGCAGGGACAAGCGTAAATCTCGGCATGCTGAAATGGGTACCGTGGTCAGCAAAAAGGAACAATAGTTATAGGTGGACAGGGAAGGGACATCTCTGTCCCCTGCACTGCCAGTGCGGGAGCTGAGGTCACGAGTCTGCAAAGGGCTGAGGTGGGAAGGCCTGTCACTATGCTGACGGGGACTCTGTCCCCCGTCAAGGCAGCTGTAAGGGAGGCAGACATAACTCTAACGCAGGCCTCGCCTCGGATCGCTATGCTCTCTCTGGGGGAAGGTCTGGACGTCAGCTCCCTCGGCCGGGGTCACCGGGGGAACGATTGTGCCTGGGTGGGGCACACCGGCGACGATTAGCGGGGCGCCCTGGCTTACCATTCCCAGCGCACACTGCCTGCCAGAGTCTGAGGACAGACACACACAATGTCTCTTCCACTGTGTCTTTCCCTGCCGTGGAGAAGCACCTAGAACGAACAAAGGACAGCAATATTAAAACTGGAAAGCAGTCTTGGTCTTCTTCGTAGTTGGTTTCATTTCACCTCTGGACTCCTCAAATGCGGGTCTAAGAAAGTAATGTCACCGCCCAGAGCGGCAAGTCACCGGGACCAGTGGGCAGAGCGTTCCAGGACAGTCACGCAGGCCAAAGAGTCAGGCTACACGGAGGGACGCTGGTGAGCCGCGGCCACGCGTGATGGCCACACGCTGAGTGATGAGCTGTGGCAGCCCAGCAGGCCACGGAGTGTTCGTGGGCCTCCTAACGCGTGCAAACGTGTGCCCGTGACTCTGGCCCACATCAGTGCCCTCCTAAGCCTGGGTAACTGCACCCAAACCACTGAAAATGGGAAATAAAAATAAAAGAGCAATCTTGCAAACATTGATGGGAACCCAGATACAGGGTCACTTCTCGGGCCTGCAGGGCCTGGAAGGACCTGGAAGTTCCGTGGCCGCCTTCTCTCTCTACGCTTGGTACTTGTGGCGTAACTCAAACTACCTGAGGCGCAAAGCCCAAGGGGTGCCCGTGGGGCAGCTCTCTCCCGGGTCCCCGACTCTGACTGAAGGATCGGACCACCCAGGGAAGCCACTGCCAGTGCGAGCAGGGGTTTGAGAGAGTGGTTGTCCTTCCTCGCTCTACCGCTGGCTGGCTTTGCAAACACCCTTACCTTCCGATGACCTCACTCTCGCTGATGATACTGAATCCGTTGTGTGTTCGGAATAAAGTCTGTTCTGGGCCTGGAACAAATTCAGAAAAAACTGTCAGACTCCTGAACTGTCAGGCTGAGGTCCAGCTGACGGTGAGACACTCAACACAGAATGTCAAACTCACCAAATTAACAGTTTGGGCAGAAAGAAACACCTTTACTTTCCGAAACCTACGGCTGTCATTAGCCACTTGTCACCCCAGCGGAAGGGACATCCCATTCAGAGGGGAGCTGAGCCTGCGTGGCCTGGTGGGTTATCTGACAACTCATCCTTCTGTAATCTTTAGAGTCCCCAGGAGCTGCTCACCCTCTGGGATGAACTAGCACATTCACCTGCCCTTGAGTACTGACTTTGAAGCCATTTCTAGGCTCTGAACCTAAGACCTCCAGGAAACTACACAGGGCATTTGAGTGTCCTCCGTCATATGCTAAAGGGAGGTCAGAGACCCCACCTCGTGGTACAAACAGCATCCCATCGCTGAGTGAAAAAGTAGTGTAAGTCTGGTATCAGGGTTTACGAGAACTGGGAAAGGAGACCACACGGCTCTCGTGAGCAGGAGGGCTCAGGTTTGCCCTGAAGCTGTTTGCATGTCCTAAGCAGCCATTAAATGTAATGGGGCGAACCTTACAGTGCATCCTGCAGAATCCCAACTTCCGCTCCTGGACAGCAGGGGAGGTTTGTGAGGGTGGGTACTGTGTGTGTGCTCTGGGGGAGGGCGGGGCTGAGGCGGGGGCACGTTTCCCGCACACCCTGTTTAGCATGTTTCCTGCACATGGCAGGTCTGGAGTGTTTGCGGAAGGAAGGGACACGGGGATTCTCGGCCGCATCAGGGCTGGCCTCTCAACCGGCCCTTTGCACCCACTGTATCCACGAGGCCGTGCGCATCTTGGGCTTACAGTCCTTTATCACTTCGGTCAGGATTTCGATCCCTCCTGCGTAGAACAGGAGCGTCTGGCGGGGCTTGCAGAGGGTCTCCAGGACATTCTTGACCGTCACAGCCGTGTTCTTTCCCGAACCCAGCAATTTGTGCGCTTCCTTCTCTTGAAGATCTGCTTTCTCCTGGAGATTTACTTGATTGAGGTATTCTAGCAAAACGAGAAGAAAAAGAAAGGAGACCAAACAAAAACTCTAACAATCAACATCACCACAGAAAGAGCAGCTTTTTTGAAGATGGGAGGTTGAGAGCATGAAGCAGTAAAGTCATTCTGCCCTGGCTTCAGGAGGGAAACTTTCAGGAAGGGTGGATAGTCTATACCCAGAATCTTAAACCATCTCGGGGATTCAGGGACAACATTATGCCCTGTCTAGAAGTTTCTAAGGGGCAATGCTTGTAGAAAGGAGGAAGGCAAAGGTCTGAGTGGGAGAACAACGAGGAGCAGGCAGCCTCATAGGGAGGGTTCGATGTGGCTTTGAGGCCAAGTGCGGGAAAGGGGCGCAAGGCACCTTAGGGCCAGAGCACAAAGCGAAAGTGGAACTCAAACGAAGGGCACCAGCAGGAACATCCTCACCTTTCACCTGGGTCTGCAGCTGGGGGTTTATTTCTAACATCTTCTGATAACACTCTCTAGACTGGAAAGAAAGAAACAAGACCTTGACGAGTGGTCCGGGGGTAAAGGTGATTATTAAGAAAGACACCGGGTACCACAGGGCTAAGCTTCATGATCTCCTCCCAGCCTCCTCTTGCTCCCAGTGTAGGAGGCAGGCCTGGGGAGCACAGCGTGCATCTGACATTTTGTTTAGGTTTCTCTGGTTCTGAGGGGTGAGAGGTATTATTTCAGGGTTTATTAAAAAAAAAAATAGTGTTGTCAGATACAGCCTGTGATGGAAAAATACCTAGCCCAAAATTCTCACAGATTGTGTCTGGTTGGGACAGGAGTAATCATAATGTAACTGCAAATTTTAGATACGATATTTGCATTGAGAGAGAACAGGAGACTACTTGTCAGGTAAGCCCATAAGGAGGAGGGATATAAATGGAGCAGAGTGATGCTGCAGAGTGATCCCTCAAAGCATGAGTCACATCATTTCACTCTTTCCCTCAAAAGCCTCCGATGGCTCCCAGCTCACTCAAAGTAAAAGCCAAAGCCCTTCTAAGAGCCTGGACAGCCGTAGGGAATTAGTCCCCTCCCATGCCCCCATCACCTGCCTGACCTCATCTCCTATCACTCTTCCCCAGCTATCCCTCTAACTGGAACACTCCGCCATTATATATCCACATGGCTTACTTACTTCATTCCCTTCCTTCCTTCAGAAAGGCCTTCCCTGACCACTCCATATGAACCCAATCTCACCTTCGCTGCTTCCTGATTTCATTTGCTTAATAACACTTATCACTGTCCAACAGACTACACATCTACTCATTTGGTTCCTGTCTTCCGGCCTCACCTATCCCAAGAACGTAAGTTCCATTTAGTCAAGGAGTTTGTCTTGTTTGCCACTATATTCCTACTGTCTAGGACAGCACCAGAAACATAGAAAGCATGTATACATGTTTGCTAAGTGAATTAATTAACTCAATGAATGAATGAGTGAATAGAACTTCGTGAACAGAACATTTTCTGTTTCCACTTTTCTATTATTTGACCTTACTAGAATAAGCCTGTATTACTTTTAGAAGTAAAATCCAACCAAGCAAAGAATTTTTAAAATGCACAATAGAAGTCCATTTCTTTAAAAAAAAAAAAACAAAAAAAACATAATATTTTCTAAGTGGAGCGACATCCCACGTTCATGGATTGGAAAATTTAATATTTTTAAGATGGCAATATTCCCCAAATTGATCTACAGATTCAATGTAATCTCCATCAAAATTCCATCTGGCTTCTTTGCAGAAATTGAAAAGCTGATCCTAAAATGTGTATGGTAACTCAAGGGACCTAGAGTAACCATAACAATCTTGAAAAGGCAGAGCAAAGGTAGAAGACTCACACTTCCTAATTTCAAAGTTTACTAAAGTTATAGGAATTAGGACAGTATGGTATAGGGATAAGAAGAGACGTATAGATCAATGAAATAAAATGGAGAGTTCAGAAATAAAACCATACATGCATTTATGATCAACTGATTTTTGACAAGGGTGCCCAAATCATTCAGTGAGAGACAGAATAGTCATTTTAACAAACGGTGCTGGGATAACTGGATATCCACATGCAGAAGAATGAAATTAGATCCCTTCCTCACACCATATATAAAAATTAACTCAAAGTGGATTCAAGCTAAAGCCATAAAACAGAGGAAAACACAGAAGTAGATCTCGGATTAGGCAAAGGTTTCTTATATATGACCCCAAAAGTATAAGCAATCAAAGGAAAAAATAAATAATTTAGACTTCATCAAAATTAAAATTTTTTTGTGCTACAAAGGACACAAGCAAGAAAGCAAAAGGACAACACAGAGAGTAAAAGAAAATATCTGAAAAATCATTTATCTGATAAGGAACTTGTATCCAGAATACATAAAGTACTGTTTACTTAATATAAAATACAAATATTTTTAATTTGTATTTTATATTAAATACAAATAACCTAATTAAAAAATTAGGTTAATATAAAAATTACAAATATAAAAATACAAATAACCTAATTAAAAAATTGGCAAAGGCTCTGGAGATTATTCTCCAAAGAAGATATACAGATGGCCAATAAGCACATGAGAAGAGACTTAATGTCATTAGCCATCAAGGAAATGCAGATCAAAACAACCATGGGTTACTCCCTACACCCACTGGGACGGCTATAATCAAAAAGAAATAATAATAAGTATTGCCCAGGATGTGTAGAAACAGAAGCCATAGCCTGCTGGTGGGCATGTAAAATGGTGAAGCCACTTTGGAAAACACTTGGGAGTTCCTCCAAAGGTTAGACATAGAGTTATGTAACAGAGCATTTCCACTCTTGGATAGAATATACTTGAGAGGACCATACACATGCCCACACAAAAACTTGAACATGAATGTTCATATAGTCCTAAGTGGAAATAACCCAAATGTTCATCAACCAATGAATGGATAAATAAAATGTAGCTTATCGATACAATGGAATGTTATTCGGCACTAAGAGGAATGAAGTCCTGATAGACGCTACAACATAAATGAACCTTGAAAACCTTATGCTACGTGAAAGAGGCCAGTCACAAAAGACTATCTCCTGTATAATTCTATTTATATGAAGAGTCTAGGCAAGTATAGAGACAGAAGTAGATTAATGGCTGCCGTGGGGTGAGGTTGGGGTCGGGGGAAGGAGAGTGCTAATAATGGCTATAGAGCTTTTGGGGAGGTGACAAAAATGTTCTAAAGCTCAGTGTGGTGATGGCTGTACATCTCTGTGAACATGTGACACCCCACTGAACTGTGTACCTTCCACAGATGAACTGTCGGGTATGTGAATTATAGCTCAATAAAGCCACCATTCACAACATATAGTATCTTAGTCTGCCTATATATCTGCATGGTTACTTTTGAGTGGAGAGATTGCAAGTGAATTTTGTTTTCATCTGTTCTTCTCTCCAGAGACGCTTCTCTTGGCGCTGACGGAACACTGGTAAGAGGTATTGCAGAAGGGATTCCCACAGCAGGTGGGGATGCCACTCAACGTCCTTCCCAACTCAACACATCGTAAGATGTACCTTGGAAAATACTGTAAAGGGTGGATTAATATCTAGTCAGCTTGGAGGAACGTGGTCCTTCTCTGAGACAATCTGCAGCCTTGCTCTGGGATCCAACCAGCCCCTTCCATTCCTCTAAGAACTTACCACACTGTAGTTCTTCAGGGCCAGGTGGGCCTTTCCCATGTGGAAATATGCTTTTGTGCATTTTTCATCACACTGCATAAAAGTGAATGAGTGATCAGATGTTTCAGAAGGTTTGAAGTCATTAGCCACCCCCCTCACCGCCTAGCTAATCGAGTTAAGGCAGAACTTTGGTTCTCAGCACAGCTACCAGGGTTGACAATTAAAACTTTTCTGTGCCTCTGCGACCAAACTAATTGGTGCCTGCAAGGAGCCTCCGTGCACATGTAAGCTCTCCATCAGATTAATTAATGACACTTGCCAGTTTTCATTTCCATGTAAGGAGACTCAATCAGGAGACAAACCAGAAACCCTTAGTTGAGGAGAGCTCTCGACCTTGCCTCAACATGAAGTCACCTGGGATGCTAATCAAAACCTGCAAGGCCAGGCTGAACCCCAGAGCAGTTAAATTACACTCCAGGGTAGGGCCCAGGCTCTCCGGGTGCTGTAAACAGGCGGCCAAGCTTAAGGACCACGGGCTTATCAGAAGAGAGAGCTGGGTCAACAGCTGAGGTTACATCTTCGCGGGTCTGGCGATAAAGCACACCCTACATCCTGGGAGCTTCTTATCACCTAAGATCAGGAGGGACGCCCCCTTCAAAAGGCTGGATAGGGATCGAAACTTACGGGAGACCGCGGCATTTGCGCAGGGGGCCCCTCACCTGCCCGCCCCTAATGATTACAACTCCAGAAGGACTGATCGGGCGCAAAGGCGTCAACTATAACTTCTAGCATCCAGCTAATCGAACCCTTTTCTGCGTGAGGCACTGTGTCAGGGATGCCCTCCGAGGGTCTAGACTTAAAGAGGCTGAGGGTGCAAGCTTAGGCGCCTGCAAAGTCCTGGGGGAATCCTGGCCTGCCTCTCAGCAGAGGTGGGGTGTTGGCCAGGCCACCTAACTCTTGTGACGCTCATTCTCCTCACGTGGAAAGTGAAGACAGTGACAGGGTCTCGCTCGCAGGTTGTCGCGAGGAGGAAATGCGCACGGATGCTTAGCGCGGTGCTGGCATCAGCGGCTGTGGCTACAACAACCATTAGAACAGCAGCTGCTGTCCGTTTCCGGGAGGCTTTGAAGCAAAGCTGAATAGTCCTGGAAGAGGCAACACTGTCCTATTTGGAGAGGCCATTAGAGATGCATTTTCACACTCATCATTTCCTGACGCGCTGAGCGAACGGCAGTAATAAGTGATAGTGCATTAGAGTTCAGTCCTTACTGTGCGGCTCACACGAATTATCTCATATAATCCTTGAAACCACTCTATGAAGTCAATATAGTTATTATCCGCATTTTATAGATGAGGAAGCTAGGGGTTAGAGAGGTTCACGGTCGCATAGATACTAAGTGGCAGAGCTGGGATTTAAAATCTGGTCATCTGACTCCACCCCAAAGGCTTCAAATGACACCAAATCACCTTGAGAAAAGTGCCACAGCAGGTGAGGAGAGGGAGACCCATTCCAGAGAGGCCGGGTCTCACATGGAGTGTGCGAAGGAGGGATCTGAGCTGAGTCTCAAAGGCTGTGCAGAAGTGAAGAGAGGAGGGAGGGAGGGAGGGAGGGAGGGAGAAGGGGCCAAGCCAGGTCTGGGGGTGGGAGGGGGCAGGGGGCTTCCATCCAGGACAAGGGGCCGGAGCGGGGCAGGGAGGGGCTGGAAGGGGTGAGTGAGCAGTGGCGGCCTGCAGGGAAGTCTGAGGGTGCCGCACAGCGCTGACCGGGGGGCGGAAAGGCAGCGGCCAGTGAGGAAACCAGCATAGTGACGCAGAATGAGGGGCTGCATCTGTCTTGGTGGCGGAGGGGAGAGGACAGATGCCAGAGCTATGTCACAGACAGATGACCGCGAGGAGGATGTCAAGTCACGAGTTTGGGGTTCAGGTGCCTGGAAGATAGCACACGTCATGGACAGAAGGTGGAAGTCAGGGCTGGTAGAGGGAAGGCTGCGGGGAAGACGACGAGTCTGTTCCTAGACGCCTCATCTTTCTGGCGGTGCCAAGACCATGAGGGAGACCTGAGGCCTGCGAGGCGGAGACGGGAAGGAGGCCTGAGGGCCAGCTGGACCCAGGAGAGGAGACAAGAGCCTTGAAGGGGAAGCTGCAGAGAGAAGGCAGGGAGCCAGGGAGTGAAGCCTGGAGAATCCACAAAGGATGAGGTCGAGGGGGCAGGAAAGGGATGGTCAAGGGGAAAGTGGCAGCATAGCAGCCCACGAAAGCCGAATGTTCCCTGGCCCTTCACTGGCAGGGTCACAGAAGGGGGCAGAACACACTGGGAGCCTCAGAGCCCTGTCCGTGCGTCACAGAGAAGTGGCTTGGTCGTGACTCCTCTGGCCTGGCTGTGAGGGAAGTCCTCACTGACAGCCCCTCCCTCTCTGATCATGTGTCATCATTCACCAGAATTTCTCAGGTGAGCCCCAGATCCCATTAAAAGGAGTCCTGTTTTGGGGCACCTGGGTGGCTCAGTCGGTTAAGCATCTGACTTCGGCTCAGGTCATTATCTCGTGGTTCCTGGGTTTGAGTCCCGCATCGAGCTCTGTGCTGACAGCTTAGAGCCTGGAGCCTGTTTCAGATTCTGTGTCTCCCTCTCTCTGCTCCTCACCCACTCATGCTCTCTCTCTCTCTCTCTCTCTCTCTCTCTTTCAAAAATAAAATAAACATTAAAAAAGATAAAAAGAAAAAAAGAGTCCAGTTTTCAGAGGACGAAGGATTTTATCATGCAGAAAGTGTTCCGCCAAGAAAGAAATGACTCTGCTCCTAACTAGAACCAGCTTCGCTGCCTTATCTTCCCTGACGAGGAACAGGAGTCTTGAAATATCATCACAAGAGCTTGTCTCTGCCAATTCAAAAGTGTCAAAAATCTTAAACGGGCATGAAAGTTACTAACACCGTTAATAATGGGACGGCACGGACAGGCGTTATTGATTTACTACCTTTAAAGAGTGAAACATTTAACTCACAGCTTTGCCACAGAGCCAGCCGGCACTGTTCGTCTTCAGCTCTCCGCACACACCTCCCCCAGTCCTCCAAGTGTCTACACAGCCTTTTCACCTGGGAGCCTCGCTGGGCAATTCACACGATTGGCTGGATGTCAGAGGTTTTTAAGGTCCGCTTTGCTGGGCCCACTCTGTCTTGGTTTCGCCATTAATTACACTGTGCTTCATTTAACACTTGGGAAAGGGCCAGCATGCTACCCTGAGTCAGCACGATGATGGTGTGACTACCTCTTTGGTCCTTTTCAGATCAGAACACATTCTCCTGGGAGCCCCACTGGGAGATCGTTTCTCCCACAGAAGGGAGCAAGATCCACACCCAAGGGACTGTGGGGTTTCAGGTCCAGTAGAGAAGCTGTACAGAGTAGGGGTTCAGACACCAGCATATATTAAGACCAACGCCAGCTACGCGATTCTGCTCAGGTCACTTTATTCACGTCCAAGGCTTGATCTCCTTGCCAGAAAAATAAGGATGACGGTGGTATTGACCAGAAGAGATGGTTGTGAGGTTCATGGCCAGCACACGGCAAACGGGGGCTTTTGCACCTGATCTTAGCCTGAGAAGCAATAAGTGGGGGCTTTCGCTGTTACTAGCATAACTGAGGAAAACATCCTTGCCTCTCTCTTCTCGTATGGAGTGCGGGCAGAAAAGAAATCATGGGCACATAAAGTGACAAGACAGGCTGGAGACCTAGGCTGGACCTAAGCTGTGATGTGCCAAGGTCATGAGCTCTGGGCAGCTCTTGTAACTTCAAGGCCATCCCGGTGCAGCGGGACAGGGTTTGCCATTGGGCCCGATCTTCTAAGGGAAGAAGGAATCACGCACCCCCTGTCAGTTCTGGAGGATCCCGTGTGCTCTAGAAACTGTTATTCATCAAGGTGAGTTTCTAATTCACCCCAGTTCCCCTTGCTTACCTTGTCAATAAGAAATAAGGAAGGAGGTGTGGCCAACGTACTGCCGTCAAAACACCCTCTTGTTTTGGGCTGTGTTCACTACCCCGGGGTGGGTGGGGGTGCTGAACCCGAGGGATCGGGGCCAGAACATAAACCTGGTGCCTCCTCCTGGCCCTTCAGTCTTACCTGATTATAAGTTATTGAAGATACTATGGTGATATTAAGACAAAGAGATACATTTCACGGAGTTTCACGGTAAAGCATGTATGTAACAAGAAAGGTCCTGCTCGCCCCCCTAGACCCTGCAGGGCCTCACTCTCCTCTGGTAGCAGCCCTGCTGTGAGGAGAGAAACAGTGCTTCTGGCCCTTCAGTTAAAGCCCCGACGACAGAGAGACTCGGTGGAGCGAATGAAGCTAGTCATCTGAAATAACGTCCCTGAGAAGTGATCATGATATTTCTCTTTTAAAAACTCTTGTACTATTTCCACCGCCAGTCCTCACCTCTCCTCACCTTAAATGGGCCATTTTGGCAGATTTGGGAGGAAGGACTCTGCCTGGCCTCATGTGAGCTGCCTGAGCCCTGACTAGTCTCCAGGCTGAAGAGCAGGAATTCTGTCTGCCTCTCATTCCTCCGCAAAGACACCAAATTATTGGAGCTAGAGGAAAAGCACCAACTGATGAGGAAGGACAACACACAAGTTGCACTGCACACACAAGTTCCCGTGGTTGGTCCTAGAAAGAGGAGGCGTTACCACTGCCCCATGGAGTGGAGCTTGTGACGGCACGGAGGTAAAGGATGAGCCCTTGCAACGTAAACCTTGAAACACCAGCAACCACAGCACCTCTTGGGAGCACTTACTATGAGCTGAGTGCTCCAGGTGCATCACCATGACCCTTACAACAATTCCGTTCATCCCATTTTATAGATGAGGAAACTGAGGCTCTGACAGTAGAGCTCATGGCCCACCATGAAACCCCGGCCGCTCCCCTCCATTCCCTTCAGGACCGAGATGCCGGGGCCGGCAGGCCAAATCCGTCATGTGGAAAATGATTCATCTTCTTACCTTCAAAGCCCACTCACAATCCACCACGGCCTTCTGGAAGTCCCCGAGTTTCATATAAGCCTGTAATGACACAGACGGCTGCCAGTGATACATCATTCTGCAGCACGCGGTCTTCAGCTGACACAGAGAGCAGTCCAGCAGCAGAAGGGTGATAGCAGGGAACCAGTCCCTCCCCTTGTCAGCCCGGGCCCCGGCAGAAAACTGAGGGCACACGCACACCAGGGGACTTAACAGAGGGACACTCACAAGCAGAAACAACTCAAATGTCCATCCGCTGATGATGGATAACTAAAGCGTGGCCCAGCCATCCAGTGGGGTATTATTTGGCAATAGAAAGGAATGAAGCACTGACACATAACACAACATGGACGAGCCTTGAACACACGTTACATGAAAGAAGCCAGACACAAAAGGAAAAAATATGCATGACTCCATTTATATGAAATGTCCAGAGTAGGCAGACGTATGGAGACAGGAAGCTGATTCATGTGTAGGGGTGCACACGAGTGCTGGGGTGGGGGGCAGGGGTGCATAGGAGTGCTGGGGGTGCACGAGAGCTCTAGGGGTGCAGGGAGCACTGAGGGGTAGGGGTGCGCTGGAGCATGGGGCTGGAGGGACTACTTAAAGTGTATGGGGTTTCTTTTTGAGATCATGAAAATGCTCTAAGACTGCTTACGGTGAAGGCCACATAACTGCCAATACACTAAAAACCACTGATCTGTACACTTTCAATGGGTGACTTGCGTGTTATGTCAGTTATATCTCAACAAAGCTGTTACTAAAGAAAATATGAAGAAAAAGTTCTGCTTCTTTCCTCATAAGTGCAGCAGGAAGGACGGAATCTAGGAAATGAGCTGACATTTAGCAGCCAGACCAACACTGTTGATCCATCAGTGACAAATGCCCTGGGGGTCTCTTCTGGGACCTCCTCCCCCCCCCCACCCCCGAATTCTTGATTTTGAAAATCAAGAATTGAGTCAGAATCCAGGGATCCACTCCATTGAAACCGAATTCAGTTCACTTATAGTTTCAAACAACTAGTGGCCTATAAACTAACAAAGGGCTGCCCGACAGGGAGCGCGATGGCCACCACACCCCCGAATTCATTACTGGACACGACAGGTGCTCAAGAGATGCTGATCAAGCTGAACTAAACAGACTTGAAGCACTCTGCTCTTGGAACATTCCCAGGAAGCAGCAATGATCACTCTGGTGTCAAAAAGGAAAGCCAGGCACTTGGAGAACAACTCAGTCACCCAAACTAGAGCCCACAGACATGTAGGTCTGCCCCCTGATCAAAACTGTACCAGGGGCGCCTGGGTGGCTCAGTCGGTTAAATGTCCGACTTCAGCTCAGGGCATGATCTCATGGTTCGTGGGTTCGAGCCCCACGTCGGGCTCTGTGCTGACAGCCAGCTCAGAGCCAGGAGCCTGCTTCAGATTCTGTGTCTCCCTCTCTCTCTGACCCTCCTCTGCTCATGTGTCTCTATCTCTCTCTCAAAAGTAAATAAAATATTAAAAAAAAAAAAACAACTGTACCGGGCCCTGTGACATTCTTATTGATGACTCCGAGCAGATATTTACATGGTCAAGACAATTCTGGAGCCAGTGGTATAAGTCACGGGGGATCTAAGCACTCACCCCACGAGAGCCAGCTAATGAAGTTGAACAGTGCAGCGATTTGCTCGGCTAGAAAGGAAGCCGCTGAACGGTGCTTTCATTAGCTCAGGCTCTGTACTAATTGAAGATGACGACTCTTTGAACTGTCTGTTCCACAGAGCACCGTGTTTTCCCCCAGGGTTTGGGGCTTCATTTGAAAGTCAGATGATGTGAGGAGGACACTAGTGTCCTTTTAAGACAAAGGTGGCCACAATTCTGTCACATTGTTATTCAGGAGATATACCGACTCTGAAAATGCACACATGGGCTTCAGCAATTTCTCTCCACAGCCTTTTGCTTTTCCTCTCTTTTTCTTTTCTTTTTTTTTTTTAAGGCTTGGATTCAACACCCTATAAATTCGCTGTTCTCTTTTGCTTTTCCACATCTTAAAAAGAACTACTTTCCCAAATGGCAATTAAACTCCTGATTGATCTAAATTATGCCAGCAACCTATTGATCATAACATTAGCTCCAGGAGAAACACAGAGCGATGAAAGGCTGCATTTTCTCTCTAGCAAGCAGTCACACTCAATTCGCAGGGTCCTTATTAAGTGTTTTTGGAACACTGAATGCAAACAGGGGAGGCGTTTTAAAAATAGCCAGTGTGATTTGGTGATTCTTAACACCAGGCACCATACTCTGCATAACCTTTCTCTTGGGGGAAAGCTGGGAGGGATTACTTCCCCAAAGCTTTTCATTACATTTACTTATTTTTATCCACACTCATTCTTAATGTGATTCTCCAGAACTAATCAATGTGCTGCTTAGGGCCGAGTACAGTAAAAACGTAACTAATTTAGATGGATCGCGGTACAGACCATCTGAATTAGATAAAAGTCTGAATTATATGACATTTTAAAAGCAATTCAATTTTACTGCTTTCAAATAACTTCCAAGTAACAAGACTGCAAAAGCATCAATAGGTAAATGTTTTGGAGACCAAATCTGGTGACAAGTAAAAAGGAACTGTAATTATTACATTAATTGCTCGCATTTGAATACTTCTTCCAAAGCGTCAAGAGAAACTTAATTCCCTTAAATGGACTTATTGTGCCTCCAGTGTTATGTAACTTAGCAAGGATTTATTAAACATGCATTATAAAGAAAGCACTGGGGGTGGGGGGTGGGGGGAAGTATATGGAAAAGTTTATAATCTTGTGAGGGTGGTACTTGCACACCGTTAAATCAATCTCTGGCCGTTTTGTTGACCAGGTCACTCCCTTCCATCAATTTTTCTCTGGAAATGGGGCTAGGCAAGTGATCCGCAACCCTAGCGTGATATGTCCAAACTGCTGCGCTGCTGAGGCAACGGCGTGCCTGGTGCCTGGATTCATTCCACGTGAAATCACTAGCACTACCCAGACTTGTTGGCCTCCAAACGTCCTGTCGCTTGCTTTCAGTGCCTCTCAACCCACCACACAGGACGTGCCTGATCCCGAGTTACAGGAACTGGAGCTGATGAGGCTCCGCCGCGTCCTGTTCCTCTGGTCAATGACATGGCGTCAAGCGCCCCTAACACAGCTCCTGCTGACATTTCCCGACCGGCGGATAATCATGCCCAAGTCCGCCGCCTTTTCAGGCCTCACGGAGAGCTCTGCGAAACAGGCTCAAGTGCTGTTCAAAGACAGGCCACAGGGGACGTTTCTGTTTTCAGCTGAGACCTAACAACCTTGTCCCTTCCCTCCGTAGCAGGTGATAAACGTCCGGGGTATCACGACGCTGAGCTCATGGGATATAAAACTGAGGTTTTAGGGAGCTCAGAAACTCAAAGTTTCCGGGAAATTGGGTTGAGGCCCATCAGCCAGCTCTCCAGTTGATCCCAGTCACGGAAGAATCTTGGTCCAACAGGAGCTGACAGGGTAGGAAAGTAAGCCTGAGGGGTTCAGGCTACCGGCCAGAGGGGGCTGGACGGGCCCGGTGACGGCAGGACCCAAGGCTCACAGGCCGTTTCTCTTTCCCGTTTTACCGTCCGTGGGGGGCAGGAGCGGACTCTGACCACGGACAGGGCAAGTCACCCTTCCAGCGCTTCAAGACGGCAGCTGGAAACGACCACGGTGAGAGCGCGGACACGCAAACGCTCCACGGGAGGCGGCTGCCCCCGCACCCCCACCAGAGCTGGCCGCCGGCACCATCAGGCCTCGTCTTCGGCTTCCCGAGCTCGGGGGCTGCTGTCCCCCGGGGAGACGCCACGCAGGCACCGCCGGCTCACTGACCTGGGCTCGGTTGGTGTACAGCACCTTCATGTCCCTGAGCTTCTCCAAGCCCTCGCTGTAGCACAGGACGGCCGCTTCGTAGTCGCCCCTGGCGAACGCTCCGTTCCCCCTTTCTTTCAGGGCTGGGAGAGTGAGAGCCACACAGTGAGCTCTGCCCACACACCCCAAGTTCTCTGACACCGTGCGCCCCTGGCTCCGCGACCCGGCTCCACCCGCCCAAAGGAGACCATTCCTCAGCAGACATTTCGGGATCAATCCTCTTTAAGGATTTTTTTCTCCTGCAAACCTATCCCCAAGTCTCCCAAGTAGCTCCTCCGAAAAATAACTGTTTCTGGGGCACGTGGGTGGCTCAGTCGGTTAAACGTCCGACTCTTGATTTCAGCTCAGGTCCTGATCTCACGGTTTGTGAGTTCAAGCCCTGTGTTGGGATCTACGCTGACCGCACAGAGCCTGCTGCTCTCTCTCTCTCTCTCTCTCTCTCTCCCTCTCAAAATAAACTTTTAAAAAAGTACTTAAGGAAACAAAGGTTTCTGCCTCAAAATGCAGGACATCTCCAAGCTTACCACAGAGGCCGAGGCTAACAGTCGGTGTCTCATCGAGGGCCAGGGGAGGCATTTGCCTGGTTCTATTCAGATGTGCGGTGCACACCGCCGGGGACACAAAAGTGCCCAAAGTGTGTGTCCCTCCAACGCACACACAGCCCTGTCTCTCTTCCCCTCTCCTCTCCCTTCTCACATCTGCGTTTCCTGGTTTCATTCTTCTTTTTCACTCTTCCTCGGTGCCTCAGGCCAGCCCTTCCCTTCCGCCCTCCCTACTGACCCTTCAGCGCGGCTCGGCCTGATCTGGGAGTTCGGTCCCTGCGCTTTCGAAAGAGGTCTGGCTGCGGAGCCTGATGGAGGGCTCTGCCCCGTTGCCTGCCTGCTGCGGCAGGGCCTGGGGGCGGACGGCACTGGCCTCTGCCTGGCCAGGCCCTGCTGTCTCAAGCCCTTCACGCGGCCCCCCTCCCCCCGCCCCGGAATCTCGCTGTCCTCAAATATCAGCAGACCAGCTCATGCTCTTTCTGGCACAAATCATCCCAGCTCTCAAAAAGTGAAGACTGACAGTTACCATCTGCTAAGACTTTGTTCTCCCGTCTTCTCCTGGCGCGTTCCTGTGCGTCCAATTCCATCGATGCCAGGAAGGCTTCTGACAGCAGAGTAATTTCAGATATTAAAGAGAAAAATCCAAATACTATAATCAGTTCCTTAGCTCAAATTCAGAAGAAAGCTTCTTTAGAGATTTAGAGCCACACATCT
Organism: Proteles cristata cristata; assembly: GCA_017311185.1. Classification (NCBI taxonomy): domain Eukaryota; kingdom Metazoa; phylum Chordata; class Mammalia; order Carnivora; family Hyaenidae; genus Proteles; species Proteles cristata. The sequence goes on along the minus strand of JAESUZ010004658.1, from coordinate 16,326 downwards.
TATGCATATATATGTAGGCACGCGCACGCACACACACGCACACACACACACACACACACAGATTCTGAGGCAATGAAAATGACATTTTCTTAATTTGACATTAAGTGGTAATCTGCGGGATGTATTATTATACATGATGGCTATGCCTGTGCTTCAAATTTGAATTATGCCTTTTAAAAGAGTTTTTCTTGAAAGGTAGACTTTATTGTTCCTTTTAGCATAATGAGCTTCTGAGCTGGGCAACAGAGGAGCTACCCGGCTCCCTTCGGCAGCTAAGAATAAATTGGTAGATACAGACTCACTGAATTCCGTTTAGAAGAAACGGTCTAGGAAAAATGACAGAAAAGCCTGTCCTCTGACCACTAGTAGGAGAACTGGCTGATCAGCAGGCTTTTGTCCATGGGCTGTTTGTAAGCCCAGAGGCTATAATTTAAGGGTCTGGAAGCTATAATCTATAAACACTGATCCTAAATGAATAATACACATTTGGAAGAGAGATGCTGGCCTTACCTGTGCTTATTTCATCGGTATTCTGCAGGTACGGGTCATCATAAAAACAAGGAAACAAATTTCAGAAACCACTCTGATTTAGGCAGATATAAAGCAAGAACATGAATCCTTTACAAGTAGGGGGGTAGGGTTGTTTCCTCTAACCATCGGTAATGAAGGGCCCCCAATTCGGAAGGCTTGCTTTAAATTAATTCTGATAAAGCCTAAGGTTGTTACGGGGTAAGCAGGTTGGGACCCCAGCCGTGGCCATCTGAGCTGGAAACACAAGACTGGATACATTACCTTAACAGTACACCTTAGATAGGCTCACAGGCTCAGGAGGTAGAGGGGACAAGGTTTCATTAAAATAAACCCATTGTTTACAGATAACTCAGGATGACAAAGGGAAAAAAAAAAAGCAGAGTTTATATTTCCTTGTGGAAGATACATCTAGCGAATCTAAACACCAAAAGCCCACTTGGGTCTCGAGAGGCAGTTTGAGACTAAACCACCGCTACTGTGCTTCGGCCCAGACCTCTTCTCTGTATCTGCTATCTAACTCCAAAACAGAAAAAGAAACCTGGGTAGGAGCTTGCGCAGGGCTGATCATGGTCTTGCTCAGGGTGGTCCGGCATCCATCCTCCTCTCGGACCTCCTCCGTAAACAGCAGTCTCTTCTCCGTCTCCAAGACCGCTCTCTCTTGTACAACTGGGTCATCGGAATTCATCCCCTGAATTAAACTGGCTGCAGGAGAAATCAGATGCGAATCATTCACACGAGGTCTTCAGACAGAAAGCCTCCGTTCACTAGGCAGGACGGGGTAGCATATGCAAGGGGCAGAAGTGCTGTTTCTCTGGCTTTAGGGGCAGATGACTGACGTGCAACACCGTGTTAAGTTTAAGGTTCACAGTGTGACGCTTTGATCCACGGACGTGCTGTGAAGTGATCCCACAATAAGGTCAGTTAGCACAGCCATCTCCTTAGGTAATCACAGTGTTCATGTGTGTGCTGGGAACGTTTAAGATCGACTCTCTTAGCACATTCCAAGTATAAAATACAGTGACTATAGCCACCATGTTGTACATTAGATCCCCGAACTTCCTCATTTTAAAACTGAAGTTTGTACCCTGTGGCCAACATCTCCCCATTTCTTTGTTTTCCCTCCAGTTTTATTGAGAAGTCACTGACATACATCACTGTATAAGCTTCAGGCATCCTGCGTGATGGATGGATTTATGTATGTTGTGAATGACAGAACTGGTTCCGTTAGGCACCCTCCTACACTGTTGGTGGGGATGTGAATGGGTGCAGCCCCTCTGGAAAACAGTGTGGAGGTTCCTCAAAAAATCAACAGAACTCCCTTATGACCCAGCAATAGCACTGCTAGGAATCTACCCAAGGGATACAGGAGTGCTGATGCACAGGGGCACATGGACCCCAATGTTCATAGCAGCACTCTCAACAATAGCCAAAACACGGAAAGAGGCTAAGTGTCCATCCACGGACAAATGGATCAAGAAGATGTGGTTTATCTATACAATGGAATACTACGTGGCAATGAGAAAAAACGAAATCTGGCCATGCATAGCAATGTGGATGGACCTTGAGGGTATTATGCTGAGCGAAATAAGTCAGGCAGAGAAGGACAGATACCATATGTTTGCACGTATAGGTGGATTAGGAGGAACTTAACAGAGGAGCGTGGGGGAGAGGGAGGGAGGCAAACCATGAGAGACTCTTGAATGCTGAGAACAACCTGAGGACTGATGAGTGTGGAGGGGAGGGGAGGGGGGTGATGGGCATGGAGGAGGGCACTTGTTGGGATGAGCACTGGGTGTTATATGGAAACCAACTTGACAATAAACTATTTAAGAAAAAAAAGGATTTTTTCCTAGCTTTATTGAAATATAATTGACAGATAAAACCTGTATATATTTAAGGTGAAAAAAAAGAACTGATTCCGTTAATATCTAACTTTTCTTATAGATGGGATAAAAAAAAGAAAAAGGAAAAGATTCCCTCCATGTGAGACCTCTTAGAATTTACTCTCTTGACAACACTCCTATCCATCCTACTGCAGTGTTAATGGTGTTGTACATCACACCCCCGGCACTGACTGATCTTATAACTGGATGTTTGTGCTTTTGACTCCCTTCCTCCAACTCCCCCTCCCACACCCTCAATCTCTGGTAGCCACAAATCTGGTCTCTTTCTGACTTTTTTTCTTTTCTTTCTTTCTTTCTTTTTTTTAAGATTCCCTATATAAGCGAGATCACAGAGTACTTGTCATCTCTGACTTATTTCACTTAGCATTATGCTTTCAAGGTCCACCCATGTTGTCACAAATGGTAGGATTTCCTCAGTTTTTATGGCTGAATAACACCCCCTTGTTTATGTATGCCACAATGTCATTATCCATTCATTCACAGATGGGCACTTAGGCTGTTTCCACGTCATGGCTATTGTAAACGATGCTGCTGTGTACGTGGGCGTACAGATACCCAGTTAGTGTTTTCATTTCCCTCGGATAGATTCCCCAAAGTGGAATTACTGGATCCAATGGTATTTGTTTTTAATTTTTTGAGGAACCTCCATACCATTTTCCACAGTGGCTGCGCCGGTTTACATTCCTACCGACTGTGCACAGGACTCCCTTTTCTCTATAACCTCGCCAACATCTGCTGATAGCGACTCTGAAAGGCGTGCAGTGGTGTCTCAGTGTGGTTTTAATTTGCATGTCCCTAATGACTAGTGACAATGAACATCTTTTCATGTGCCTATTGGCCTTTCATATATTTCTTTGGAGAAATGTCTATTTGGGTCCTTTGCCCATTTTTAAATCAGGTAATCTAGTGTGTTTTGTTTTTTGCTGTTGAGTTGTTTGAGTTCCTTATATATTTTGGATATTAACCCCTTATCAAATACATGGTTTGCAAATAGCTTTTCCCATCCCTTAGATTATCTCTCCCCATTTCTTAAAGACGGTTCTGAATGGAAAGCAAAAGCTAGAGCAATTAGAACCAATGAGAAAAAATTAAGATCAGGATTTGTTTTCCCTGGAAGGCGCTGCAGGAGAATTTCTCCATGGCCTTCAAACTGCAGTTTTAAGCTCCTTATTTAATTCAATAACAGTTTACGGAGAGTTTATTATGAGTCAGATATTATGCAGAAGGCCCTCGATAACGACGATGAATAAAAAAGATGCTGACTTTTGAAGAGCTTCCAATCTTGTGTGGGAGACAAACAGGTACATTCAGGCAGCCTGAGATCGCAGAACAGCCCTTACAGCCACCCTTCTGGGTCTTCACTTCACGGCCCCCTCAGCTTACAGCCCCTCAGCTTACAGCCCGCGGTCCATCCCTCTAGGCCACCATGTGGCCCACATGCTGACCTCCCCTGCCCTCCCACCTGCCACACAAAATCCAACTCCAAATCCAACTCGGCACTTCTCTGGGCCTCTGTGAAGGAAGCGGCGCACTGACAGATAACACAGTGACACCGGGGAGACCTGGCCCTAACTCGCCCGCCCTGTCCAGGATGCTCGGCAATCCAACTGCTGCCCGGTTCCAACGTGAGCTTCTCCCCACTCCAGCATGCAATTCTGACACCGGCTGGGCATTCTACAATTCAGCTGAGTTCTGACATGACCTACCTGGGACAGTGTCAGATCCCACAGCTTAGAGGCCCGGTCCTCCCCACCTCCCACTTCGGATGTTAGCTGCAAGCTCAGATTGTCACCTGTGCTTCAGACCGAACATCTATCGATCAGAGGGCCCCACGACCTCCTCTCCTCTGGTTTGATTCACTGGCTAGAGCAGTTTACAGAATTTAGAGGAACGTTTCACTTACTAGATTACCAATCCGTCACAAAAGGATGTGCTCAGGAAGAGCTGGATGGAAGGGGTTCGTAGGGCAGGGGTGTGGGAAGGGGGCGGGAGCATCCAGGCTCTCTGAGCACACCCCTCTCCCAACACCTCCATGTGTGCACCAACCTGGAAGTTCCCTGATCTCGGTCCTTTTGAGTCTTTATGGAGGCATCAGTACATTGGCCTGATGGATTAAAAGTCACTGGCCACGGGTAATCAGTTCAACCTCCAGCCCCTCTCCCCTTCCCAGAGGGTTGGGGTTGGTTTCCCTGGCAACCAGCTCCCATCCTTAGCTACCAAAAGTCACTCATTAACATAAGCTCTGGTGTGACTGAAAGGGGTTTGTCATGCATATCAGGATGTCTTTGCCTTGTCACTTAGGAGCGCCCAGGGGTTTAGGAGTTCTGTGCCAGGCACAGGGACGAGGAACAAACAGGTGTTTCTTATTATAAGTCACAGTATCAGGGTGACTCAGTGGCTCAGTTGGTTAAGAGGCCAACTTTGGTTCAGGTTATGATCTCACGGTTCATGAGTTCGAGCCCCGGGTCGGGCTCTGTGCCGACAGCTCGGAGCCTGGAGCCTGCTTCGTGTTCTGGGTCTCACTCGTTCTCTGCCCCTCCCCAACTCATTCTGTCTCTGTCTCTCTCAAAAAATGAATACACATTTTAAAAATAAATAAATAAATAATAAATCACACTATCACACCCACTAAGTCATCCTTTCCTTCTCTCAAGGACTTTAAAATACTGCCTCCCATCAAGGGAGTGTGCACTGTTGGTGACAATGCAAACTGGTGAGGCCATGGTGGAAACCAGTTTGGAGGGTCTTCCAAAAATTAATAGCAGTGGGGCGCCTGGGTGGCTCAGTCGGTTGAGCGTCCGACTTCGACTTGGGCCATGATATCACTGTTTGTGGGTTCAAAACCCGCGTCGGGCTCTGTGCTGACAGCTCGGAGCCCTGGAGCCTGTCTTTGGATTCTGTGTCTCCCTCTCTCTGTGCCCCTCCCCTGCTCGCACATGCTCTCTCTCCCTCTCTCTCTCAAAAACAAATAAACATTAAAAAATTAAAAAAAATCAATAGCAGTAATTGCCGTCTGATCCAGTCATTTCACTACTGGGTACTCACCTAAAGAAAACAGAACACTGATCTCAAAAGCCAGAGGCAGCCTGTGTTTATTAGCGCTGTTTACAAGAGCCAGGCGCCGAGTGTTACTCAGCGACAAGCGAAACCGTGCCATCTGCAGTGTCCCGGGGGGGCCGGCGAGTGCTACGCCGAACGGCATGAGCCAGTCAAGAGAAAGACAAATACCACACAGTCTCTTCACTCAGGTGGAATTTAAGAACAAAACGAATGTTCGAGCAAAGAGAAGACAGAGACAGAAAACCCGACTGTGGAGAGCAGGGAGCAGAGTGGCGGCTGCCACCATCCGCCGGCCCGTCCGGAATTCGGAGCTGCTGTCATCCTCAGGGCCCTGCTGGCCAGCTTCTCCCCCCGGGCACTCCTGCTCTCTCCCACGGTTCTAAGTGCCGTCTCCACCCGCTGCCCCTGGCACGGGGGTCCCCTCACACGCGCAAGGCCAGCTGTCCCCTGAACCCCTGCACCGCGACGTCCTACTCACCGGCCGGACTGCGCGTCGTCTTCACCCCGAGGCTCTGCTTCCTCCAAACGCCTCTAGCAGACAGCGAAACACCCACCTGGCAGTTGACCCAAAACTTTTGGGACTCACTTTTTTAAAATGTATTTTGACAGAGAGATATAGAGAGAGACAGAGAGAGCACGAGGGAGAGGCAGAGAGACAGGGAGACAGGGAATCCCAAGCAGGGTCCGCGCTGCCAGCGCAGAGCCCGATGCAGGGCTTGATGCAACAAATTGAGAGACCACGGCCTGAGCAGAAACCTGGGGTCGGATGCTCAGCTGGCTGAGGGCTCACTCGTGGGTCTTCACTCTCCCTCCACCTCACAGCCATCAAACCCTAAAGGTCATCAGGTAGATGCTAAATAGATGCCAAATCCATGTCCCCGTGCCCGGTGCTGTTGCTCCAGGTCTACACTGAGCTGACTCGTCCCCCGGAGCCATGACAGCCTCCTGACTGGTCTCCCAGCACACACTCTCCTGTCCCCTCGTGTCTACACCCACACTGTGGCCAGAGAGACCTCTCTAAGGTGCAAATCTGATTGCGTTCCTGTGCTGAGTCAACCCTCCGAAGGCTTCCCACTGCTCTCGGGGTAAATGCGAATCCCACCTTGTGGCTCCCAAGGTCTTCCCTGACCTGGCCTTTCTGGACTCACATGAAAGCCTGCTCTCCATGATCTCTCCCTCCAGCCACATGCTGCTATTTATGCCTTCAGTTTCCCAGAAGCACCTTGTTCCTTCTTAACTTCCAGCTTTCCTGCTTACATTCCCCCCACTCAGAATATTCCCTCACCTTCTCCCCAGTGCCCGAGCCCCACCCACACTTCAGGTTTCTGCTTAAATCCCATGCTTTAGGGAAGCCTTCTAAAACCCCTGGGTAGAAGTGTGGCCCCCACTCCGTTCCTATGTGGCCCCCGTGTGGGTGTATTGGCAGAGAGCCTTTAAAGGTGGAATTTGGGTTAAATGGGGGACGCTTGGGTGGCTCAGTTGGTTAAATGGTTAAATGTCCGGCTCTTGGTTTCAGCTCAGGTCATGATCTCATGGCTTCGTGGGTTAGAGCCCCGTGTCAGATGGGCTCTATGCTGGCAGTGGGGAGCCTGCTTGGGATCCTCTCTCTCTCTCTCTCTGTCCCCCCACTTGCTCTGTCTCTGTCTCATTCAAAATAAATAAATAAATAAACTTAAAACAAAAAGGTTAAATGAGGCCCTGAGGATGGGTCACTGAACAACGGGACCAACAGCCTTATAAGAAGAGAAAGTGATGCCGGGGATGCAGCCACATGCACAGAAAAACGACCCTGTGAGGACGTCGCAAGAAGGCGGCCATGTCCAAGCCAAGGAGAGAGGCCTCAGGAGAAACCAAATCTGCCGACACCTTAATCTTGGACTTCCAGCCTCCACAACTGTGGCAAGTAAACTTCTATTGCTTAAGCCAGCCAGTCGGTGGTAACAAGGTGGTATTTTGTTACAGCAGCACAACCAGACTGATACAACTTGTCAATCGAGTTACAATCTCTTGTACTTTCAAATCTCAAATCTCCCTTCGTATACACATCGCACTGGAGATTACTTGTGTAGTATCTGCTCTCCCCACCGCACTCTGGACATCCTAAAGGAAGGAAAGTCCTAGTTATCGTTACCATGCTCTCTGGCGCCTAGTAATACTCAGCACATAGCGAGGGCCCGGGAAAGGAGTGCAAAGAATCCACACAGGTGGCTATACAAATTGAAACAAATTACAAATGAGATAAAATTAGAAATTCAGTTCCTGGGGAGCGCTAGCCGCATTTCAGATGCCCGACAACCGCATGCAGTTACTGGCTGCCATGGGGGACAGTGCAGACTAGGGGACGTTTCCACCAGCGCAGAAAGTTCTGTCGGCCAGCACTGGTATAAACGGTACCTGCACGAACTCGGGGGCGTGAACGGGCCAGTAAAGACAGATGGGGAGGGAGGCAGAGCGAAGGTCAAAGGCCACAGACAGAGCGTAAGCCACCAGGGTGCGGGTGGGGGAACCAGAAGTGTGAGGAAGGGAGAGGCGAGAGGTAAGAACAAGGTCATGGGAGGGCTGAGTCCCCGATGAGAGCTTGGAGTTTATTGTGGCTGCGGAGAGAATCCAAGCAGAGAAGTGTCTGGGTCAGATTTGCATTTTTAGATACATTTCTCTGTGGGGAGCGCGGGCCTGGAGGCACGAAGAGCAATCGGGGGGCTGCTGAGACAGTGTGGGGGAGAGAACCGGGGCAGGGCAGGGGCGTGGAGGGCAGAGCTGGTAAGGAGGCTAAACCTGAAGGCTGACGGAGAGGAGGGCGGGGCGACAGGAGCCCATCGGGACTGCTAACCTTCTGGATGGCGGTGCCACCAACGGAGGCTAGAACGAAGGGGAAGGTGGGAGAAGCGGTTTTACGTGGGAGGAGGAGGGGGGCAGGGGGGCAGTGCAACGAACACCTGTAATCTGCGGTGCTTGTGGGGTGCGGCGGCTGTGACGGGTGGCACAGAGCCCCAGCCTCCGCTAAGAAGGCTGGGTGGCAATGGAGATGTTGGGGTGGCGAGTAAACGGGCTGCTGGGAAAACCACGTGCTGGGGCCGGACCCCTGGAAGAGAAAGGTCAGCAGCCGCAGGCCGAGGCCAGAACTCGCACAACAGCATCTGGGGAAGGGCAGACGACAGGCCTAGGACGTTATCTTTTATCAAGTGACCCAAAGGACTTTAAAAACCACCTGAACGCTCAGGAGCCATACAGCCTGCTGGAAGGAGCAATTTCACCCTACTTCTATGTGACAGGCAAGATTGGTTCGATGGTTGCTTTGTTGGTTTCTGTCACCAGTCACGTTCCCTGAAGCTTGAAAAAAAAAAAAAAGACCCAATGTGCTCTGGAATCTCCAGGATGTGCTGTGTGGGGTCAGAGCATGTCCTCTGAGACCCCGCCTGTCCCAGGGGGCGAGGGGTCTTCATGTTTAAAAGCAGAGAGACGGCGCGGTAGGGCAACCAGGAGCCGGTCAGGTAATCAGGTGGAGCCGGGGCGAGATACGCTGGGTTTTGCTTCTGCAGCTCAAAACCGTGGCTCTGCCCCCAAACAAGAGGACACGGATCACTGAGGTGCAGCAATGATCTCGGAGGGAACAGTTAGGGCTCCGTGAATTCTACGCGGAAGGGGACAGAATATGGAGGGGAGCTGTCAGCCTCCATCCCAATCAGAATGTTAACGGCTTCTCTGATCCCAATTAACAGCCTCCAAATACTACCTGAGGCTCTAACACTACTTGCTTCTCCATATCCTTTCTGTTTAATTCCAATTACATTTTCTCTTAGACTCATAAGCCCATCAGATAACCCAGGAACTCAGAGTGATCACTTCTTTTCAGCCACCCACCTCGCTAACGCAGAATTCAATTTGTTTATGATTTACTGGTACTTACTGATTTCATCCACATTTTTAAGAAATTTCTGCAAGTCTTTCTCCTGATCGCCAGCCATTGTCAAGCAGAGTCCCTGAGGGAGGCAGCAGCAGTGACGAAAATTAATAGTAATAAAACACTAAACAGAATTTGTCAGGTTCATTAGCCTTCTAAAACTAAGACCCAAGCGATTATTTTAAAGATGGATTTGTGTTCATAAATGTCAAGAATAACGGCAGGGTGATCTATTTTAGTCTGATTGCCGGGAAGGCCAAGGAGGGGGGATACTCATTATTTGTGGTGATACTTTGGGAAAGCTGTCAGCCTCCCTCCGCTGGGAAAACCGCTCTGCAAGTGGCCTCCAAGGCCAAAATCCACTGCGGTGATTCAGGGACCTGGTGCAAAGGAGGCCAGGAGGAGAGTGGGTGCCAGGAATGGAGGACAGTAACGCTGGACTTTGATTATGACGGGCCTGCCCAGCCAGAAGCCTGGACCTAGCTGTGTCACTGGTAACCAGGAGCAGGAGAATGTGCATTTAAATGTCCAAACTTGTTTAAAATATAAGCCTCTAGGGGCGCCTGGGTGGCTCACTCCATTAAGCAGCTGACTTCAGCTCATGGATCTTGAGTTCGAACCCCTACATCAGGATCTGTGCTGACAGCTCATAGCCTGGAGCCTGATTGGGATTCTGTGTCTCCCTCTCTCTCTGCCTCTCCTCCATTCACACTCTGTCTAAAAATAAAAAATGTATATATATATCTATAGATATATAGATCTATAGATATATATATATATAGGTATATACATATCTATACATATATAGATATCTATATATCTTGTTTCCGAGGAGTGAAGAGAAGGTAAAACTTGGCTGAAGGGATGAGAACTTGATGGCACTGGGCACCAGCCACCTTGGATTTATGACTCTCTCTCAGTTGGTTCGTGAGTAAAAAGGCCTCACGGTGTACCCACTGGTCCGCAGCCTTAGCGCCAGAGCTTCTGAGCCTGTAAACCTGCCGTGGCGCCCGGCAATGGGTACTTTTCAACACGCACTGAGTGATTCCGACTCGTGGTTAGATTTAGCAGTAGTGCAGCCCTGGAACGCACCAATTACTGGAAATCTGAACTCTGCCACCAACGGGCTGGGAATGATCGGACTTTGTGACACCCCACCAGTTATAAGCTGTGCGACCTCGGCTAAATTCACCAACCTCTCTGAGTCTAAGTCATTCTATGCAAACGGTAATAGGAGCCGAGAGGGCTACCCTGGGGGTTCACTGAAAGCGCCCGGCACACAATGAGTGGTACAGGCGAGGCACCCTTATCTGTAAAACGGGGGAGGTGGGACGTGTGGCTTAACTAGAGGGGTGCTGGGGCTCCTTCCAGTTCCTTCCGGAACAGGCTGGTGAAGCGACTTAACTTGCCCAAGGTTGGCGGTGCGGAAGGAAGGCTCCGCACGTCTCCGGGCAGGTGCAACGCAGGGCCGGTCGGGACCGACGTGAACTCTCGCGAGCACGCGGCTCGCGGCGCGCACGGGAAGACCAGCGAGCAGCTCGCCTGGACGGCCCCGCCCCTCCGGACGGGGCGGGGCCGACGGCGCCGTTGCCCGGCAACCGCTCCACAGCGTCCACCGGCCCCCGTTCCCAAAGCCGAGGTCCCAGCTCCCGGCGGACATCGTCCCATCTGCTGGGGCCCACACCAGAGTCTTCTGCTCGGCGGGGACGGCCGGATCAGGACCACAACCCGAGGAAGACCCCGAGCTACCCCACCACACTGACCTGACGCGCCCAGGGCCGGACAGGAAATGGCGGCTGTTGGCGGGTGGGGACTGACCAGGAGCGGGGGGCGTGGCCAGAGTCTGGGGCGTGGCTAGGGCCGGGAGTGGGCGGGGCCCCAGAGCTCTGGTGCTGGAGCTTGCGCGATGCCACTTCTCGGCGGAGCGGGCGCCCTGGGTTCAGGATAGTACCGGGTCGGGGGCTGGAAGCAGGTCTCTGAATCAGGGCCAGGCTTTCGCCTCTTTTTCTTCTAAGGAGGGGGTATCTCTCCCATCATCTTACTACCCTGGCCCATAAAGGGGACAGTCTCCAGTGTACTTGGGAGAGACAAGCTTGGGTGTGAAACTGGTTTTGCTTATTGCTAAATGTGAGACCTTTGGAGAGTTCTGTGATCCTCTGATCTCAAGTTTTCTTGTCTATAAACTGGAGAGATGGCACGTTCTCGTAAAGTTTATGGTTGAAGTGCCAGGCATCTGGTCAGTAGGAATACGTGTTAGTTATTATCCAGGGAATCCTAGGATTTGGAGCAGAATGAGACACCTCACACTTTGAATACATGCCCACAGCTTTAAAGAGATTCCAGTCTATTTTTTGAAACAAAACTTCAGTATTATGTACTGGATTAAAGCGGGGAGAAAAGCTGGTTTGCGGGAAAGTTCTGTCTTGACCTTAAGCTCAGAAAGCTTTGGGATACCTTGGGAAATTTGTGGGTGCATTTCAGAAACCCGTTTGCTGGCAGAGGAGCCCCTGGGGATAGAACTTACCAGAAGGGGAGAGGTGTCCAGACACCACCAGCTAGATCCAACACTGGTTGAGTACAGTCTGCTGACTGTCCTGTGGCCCAGGCCTGGTAGTTTGCATGTCAGCCCCATGGAGGACAGGGGGTGTTTGACTGAAATCTCCAGAAGGTGTTGGTACACATCAGTCCTGGGACCCCCACTCCCACCCCCACCCCCACCAAGCGCCCAGTAGCATAGAGCATACAGGGCGGGGGCCATGCGCCTCTTCAGCAGAGCCCTTAGTATATTAGCTGCCCCAGGAGGCAGTGGGACCTGGGGGACCCAGCTGTATAGTCACAGTAGCTGGCCCCAAAGACTGAGCTGCCTCATGAGAAGTAGCAGAGCCGAGGTATCTGGCAGCACAAGGGTGTTGTGAAAGCCACACCCTGGACATTCTCAGAAAGACCTGGGTTCCTTTACAGTAACCATGGAGCCTGTGGGAATTGATGGAGACAAGAGCCAGTGACGGGTCATCACTTTGAGCATCGCCCCACTTTCCCCCCAGGCTTGTGAGCTCCTGAGCACACACAGGCATATAATCTCCAGCCTTAGGCTCCTTGTCACTTCAAGGCTGACAGTCTTAATTCCAAGTCACTTTCATTCCACTGCTCTTCACCAAACTCTGGTCCTAAACTCTGAGAGGGGCCTACCCACAGCCAGTATACCATACTACCCTTCATTCACACATTCGTGTGTCGACCGTGGGTGGTCTGCCCTGTGCCAGGTGCTGTGGCGAGTCCCCGAGGTGCACTTGATAACTACTTATCAGGCTTGAGTGCTCAGGACCTCTAGAAGCAGTTCTCCTGGGGCCCAACCTCAGCTCTCCACTAGGCAGCATTTACTAAGATATTAAGCCCCTTCGATGCACCTTTACCGAGCTACCTTCTGGAAATCCTTTTCTCTTCTCTACTCTTACTATTACTAGTTATGTGACCTTGACAAGTTACTTAATCTCTTAGTTTCCTCCTGTGAAAAAATGAAGATGTTAAATAGTATCCATCTTATAGGATTGCTGTGAGAGGTACATGAGTTAGGACAGGGAGAGCATCTGGACAAAACATGGAGCGTTATCAAGACTCAGCAAATGTTATTCACTCTTATTACTACTCTTGTAATTGATATGAGTTAGACCAGCACTTCAGAACCTGGACTATGCCAAGAATTACCTGGGGATTTTGCTAAGTTGAAGATTCAGATTCGGCAGGACCGGCATGTGATGCCTCTTTGTGAGGTATGGGCCACAGTGAGTAGCACATGAATAATGTTTTCTTTATGTTAGAAGTTATTTATAGTTTCTATAGTTAGAAGTTATTTTTTTCTCCTTCAAGTCACATTTCCATTTCACACCCCTCTGCACACACATACTCACTCAGAATACTATCCTAATACAGGATACTTTTTAAAAATATCTAATTTATTGTCAAGTTGGCTAACATACAGTGTACACAGCGTGCTCTTGGTTTCGGGGATAGATTCCCGTGGTGCATTGCTTACATACAACACCCAAAGCTCATCCCAACAAGTGTCCTCCTCAGTGCCCATCATCCGTTTTCCCCTCTTCCCCATCCCCCCATCCGCCCTCAGTTTGTTTTCTGTATTTGAGAGTCTCTTATGGTTTGCCTCCCTCTCTGTTTGAAACTATTTTTTCCTCTTCCCTTCCTCTGTGGAAACTATTTTTTCCTCTTCCCTTCCTCCGTGGTCTTCTATTGTTTCTCAAGTTCCACATATGAATGAGAACATGTGATATCTGTCTTCGCTGACTTATTTCACTTAGCATAAATACCCTCCAGTTCCATCCACGTTGTTGCAGACGGCAGGATTTCATTCTTTGTCCTTGCCAAGTAGTCTTCCACTGCTAATACAGGATATTTTTATGCTTGGATGTCTCTTACTCATCATCCATCCTAATTCTCTGCCGCAGAAATATCAACACGCATGGCTGGAATGTTTGCGTTAACCAGACACCGTACTATAAGTCAGGGACACAGCCCGTGTCCTCAGTGACTTCACAGTCCAGCGAGGAGGATAGATGCATAAACAGATGATCACCAGGCAGTGGGATAGAGGCGGTGAGGACTAGCGCTTACGGAAGAAGGAAGGAGGCGGAGAAGGAAATGAAGCCAGAGCCCCACAGGAATAGGGATTTACATACTTCGTGTGGAAGCTGAACATGTGTACAGTGCTGCAGGCGGGGCCGACAGAATGAGCAAATGTTTAGAGTCAGGAAGCATGGTGCTGTGGGGGAGAAAACAAAAGCTTAAGGCAACAGTGGTGAGAAATGAGCCAGAGAAATGGGTTCCGACACAGAGTGTCAAGGTGGGGAGCCATCGGAAGAAAGGGAGGCAAGGAAGAGAGGGGGCAAGAGGGGGAAAAAATACCTGGGCAGGAGGGATGCCGAGGAGAGGGCAGGTGTGTTTGCTCCTAGGTCAAGGTAGGTGTAAGGATATTCACCAGCCACCCACGCTGGCATCTTTGGGAGTCATTTCCATCTTGTTGGCTCCCATGTGGGTCTCTATCCAGCCAAGACCTTGCTCCACACCCTGGCCTTCTGATTCAACAGGGCAACTAGACTGTGGGTCTCTTGGGGGTAGGGTTTTGTTTTATTTTGTCTTAGTATTCCCAGCACCTGGTGCTCAGATGGAGCCAAATTTAGATTTGCTGAGTAAGTGAGTTTATTTCTTGCTCTGCGTGGGGGAAGGCTGCATCTAGTGCAAGTTATTCTGCGTGGGAATGGAATACGGATGTTTATAGTTTCTCTGCATCAGGCTTCCCAAAGAGATCCATCTTGGAGGGCAGACATTGTAACAGTCACAAGTGAGATTTTAGGGTAAACCAACTTGAAAGATTAATCCCTTTAAAATGAGCAGTTAGGCGTCCAACTCTTGATTTCGGCTCTGATCATGATCCCAGGGCTGTGGGATCGAAGCCTGCATCAAGCTCTGTGCTCAGCATAGAGCCTGCTTAAGATTCTCTCTCTCTCTCTCTCTCTCTCTCTCCCCCTCCCTCTTCCCTGCTCATGCTCTCCATCCCCCTTCTCTAAAATAAAATAAAATAAAAAATAAAATAAAAAATAAAATAAATAAAATAAAATGTTAGAGGCCCTAGTAAGCCTTGGGTGGTCACCGGGCTGTCTGCAAAGATTCCAATATTCCTCCTCGCAGGCACACAGTAGGGTCTCACTTCCCTGTGACGGGTGATTTGCTTGTTCAATGCCATGTGGGATGACGTGAAGAGGCAGAAGCCTTTAAGAGCCAGAGTGTGACTCACCATACACTGCGAGCCCTACTTCTGCCCCAGAAACCAGGTAGCAGAGGCCGTGTCTGCTTGAGCCCCCGAGTGGGGAGACAGGGAGCAGAGATGCCCTTCTACCTCTGATGGACGTGCAGCGTGAGTGAGCAATAAACCTTTTTTGTTTTAATCCACGAAGATTTTGGGCTTGTTTGTTAGGCAGCGTAGCACAGCTTTTCATGTCTAATACGACAACTCAGACTGCTGTAGTTCACTTGCTACAGTGATGAGATCTAGGGACCATGCACATGAGTGCACATAGATCATGATCATTGTGACTTACGTTTTAAGTATCAAGGTCTGCATTTTCACACATGCTTAAACACATAGAGGAAAACAGATGTTTAAAATGGGTGTGACTCTTGTTTCTAATTCATTCCTCTTAAAGAAGTTTTATGAATCATACTTTCCCACCTGCTCCTTCCACTCAACCTAACCCCCCTGTGTGGTATATACAAGTTGTACTTTTACTTTATGTCCTCAGAACAATTGGAGAACATTTGTCCCCTTCCGCTGTGCAGTTTATCAGAGACTATCGGACATAATTAGAAGCTGTCTCTTCTCTCTCCTTTCCTTTTTGTGTAAATGATTCTAGCTCTTTGCTTCTTCTTATCAGTCATATGTTATACACTTAGGAGAGATAAGGGGAAAAAAACGTGTTTCACCCGAGGGCAGCCGCGTGCGGAGTACAGGGATCCTGCCTGCCTGTAAGGGTGCAGACAAGATCAGCTTGGAGCCAGGAGCCACACTGTGAAGATGTCCCATTGGTTACAGCCCCCCATGTAGATGACGGGCCCACAATTCTTTGGTAACTTTGGCCTTAGAATTTCGCAGGGGAGGAAGCTGAAGGAATTCAACATTGTTTCTTCCCTCCCTCAAGGGAACTCGAGAGTCACATTTGATATTTCCCCCCACATATGTCCTTTCATTAAAAAGAAAAGAGGAGCTGGGGCGCCTGGGTGGCGTAGTCTGTTAAGCGTCCGACTTTCTCTTGGGTCATGATCTCGTGGTTCGTGGGTTCAAGCCCCGCGTCGGGCTCTGTGCTGACTGCCAGCTCAGAGCCTGGAGCCTGTTTCAGTCTGTCACTCCCTCTCTCTCTGACC